>QRDG01000474.1:143086-354036 GCA_012064385.1 Puccinellia tenuiflora | reverse complement strand
TGGAATCGCAACGAAAGATCTACAAGAATATACAGAGAAACATCATTGTTGAACAAGGGAGGATAAAACCAAAAGATGAAAGGTAAAACCTTTCTATTAAAAGACAACCGATAAATCCTCCACCATCAAGAAACCAACAAGTTTTTTATCCAGACTCCGTTTTCTATGATCTTAGGCTTGTTTCAAGGATAATCACAAGCCCTATAATATCATGCAAATACACATCATAGTCCATCATATGAGGAGGAAACCACAAATAGAGAGTTTGACCTCTCTTAGAAGAGAAAACCGGTAAAACCTCCAATATCAAAAACGCAAGAAGATATTCATGAGATCCGTTTTTGATGAACTAGAGCTTGGTATGAAGATGAACACAAGCTCTAAATTCTCACATGGATAAAAGCCAAATAACAACCAAGAAATATGATATGCCAAGAATGCAAAGGTTTGAGCTCTCCACAAAGATGCGATCAAGTTACTCACTTGAGAGCCCCTCTTGATAGTACGGTTATCTATCCTATAACCCGGTCTCTCAACTAACATCACGAGACCGGTAAAATAGAAAACCTATCAAGATCATACCTTTGCCTTGCGCATAATCCACTTGAGCTAGATGATGACGATCTTGACTCCCTCAAGTTGGACCATCTTTCTTGATTGTGCATGCTAGCACATGCTTGATGAAGACTTCTTCAAATTCTCCCCCATACATCATTATGGGAGAGCCTTGCTAAGCTCCGTCTTCATGTATCCACTTGCACTTCATCTTCTTCTCTTGATGTATATGATGACTTGATCATCATATACTCTTCTAGAGTCCAACACATGAACTCCAATCTTATCTCATGGACAAGATCTATAAAGATATCTCAATGCAAACATTAGGCCATAGAGATTGTCATTAATTACCAAAACTACCAAAACCACACATGGGGGCAACCATGCACTTTCAGCGACGACGAATTTCATGGCTACGAGCGACGTCGGCTGAGCGAAGAAGATGTCCAGTAGCTGAAGAACGCCTACACCAAGCATACCTAGTAGCAGCAGCGGGGACGACGGAGTTCACAGCAGCGGCGAGCGGCGGTGACAGAGGTTGAAGAAGATACTCTGCAGTCTAAATACGTGCATACATAAAGCACAAAATCTGCTCATATTCGACCGCCGAAACAGAAAACTTACAACACGAAAGTTGTGCAGAATATTGAGATGAAGCTACACGTCAAAGGATATCTCAAACGGTTGACCAAGCACGACGAATTTGATAAAATTCGTCCAAAAAAGCTGCAAACATCAGTGCAAAATTAAGAAGCTACGGTCGACGAATCTCAAACCGAGCATGGGAATCGGCGGAGCTCGTCGCGCAATATTTAGAGAGATTAGAGAGGCACTTAGTGGAGGAGCTTAAGGGAGGTGAGAGGAACAAGTCAACGTGCCCAGGCTGAGCCACGCTGAGCCAAGCCTGCAGCGAACAGTGCCAAAATTGCACTACGCGAGGGTGGCTCTGGAAAAACGGGCGATTCGGCCATTCCAGCTGGGCCTGGCTGAGTATGCTTTAAGTTTCGTGCACATGCGGGCTCGCGGAACGCACAGGCCACCAAACAGCCCAATTTTTGCATGCGCAGGGCCTGGTTGGGGTGCCGGTGGGCTACCAAACACGCCCCTTCAGGCCAATACAATAGAGGCAAAAAGCGAGCGCGCGGAGCCGCGGCGATGCAGCCATGGAGTTGGCGGGAGACGAAAAATTGGGGCGGCCGTATGGCGCGCAGGATACCCTTACCCCCCTCTGAAAGAGCCAGGTTGCCCCCTGATACGTGTCAAACGTATCTATAATTTTTGAATGATCCATGCTAATTTTGTGATGTTGTCACATGTTTTTATTATCATATCACATCATTTTTATGCATTTTGTTGGACTAACTTATTGACAAGATGCCCAGTGCCAGTTCCCTGTTTTTGCTGTTTTTGTATTTCAGAAAATCACTTCTGGAAATATTCTCGGAATTGGACGAAAATTTACGGAGATTTTTTATGCAAAATAAGACACCCGAAGACCAAAGGGGAGCCTGAGGGGCCACCCACAGGGCGCAGGCGCCCCCCTGCCACGCCCCCCTGGACCCACGGGTGGGACCTGCCCCTGCCCCCTGGGCACCGCCTCGGCCCCCTCCGACGCCTATAAAATCCTAAAAACCCTAAAAACGATGGGGCGGCCATTATTTTCCATAAAAGTCATCCCGAGGTGCCGTCACCTCAAACCCTAATTTGGGGGTGATTCTGAAGCAAATCCCGGCACCCTGCCGGAGGGGAGATCGATCCCGGAGGGCTCTTCATCGCCATGCCTTCCTCCGGGATGATTTGTTAGTAGTCCCACCTTGGACCTTGGGTCCATGGCAGTAGCTAGATGGTAGTCTCTCTCTCTTGTGCTTCATGTCTTATGATCTTGTGAGCTGCCTAACATGATCAAGATCGATTATTGTAATGCTATGTGATGTTTTCACTGGGATTCGATGGATTATAAAGTTATGATCAGATTGTACATGATTCTTATATGTTGATTTACGTTCTTGCATGCTCTCCGATGTGCGTAGTTACTTTGGCCAAGTGATTGTGTGTATCTCCAAGAGAGAGTATTTATGCTAGATAATGGGTTCATGCCCCCTTTTGTTCCTGGGCACGAGTGACAGAAATGTCTAAGGGCGAGGGTGTGCTGTTGCTACTAAGGGTAAAACAGCGGTGTTAAAGACTATTTTGATATTTAATATTTCTTACTTCATGCGCTTTACTTAATGCAAATGTATGTTGCTTGCAACTTAATACCGATGGGTGACATGCTGGATAGCGATCCCACGGTGGACTTTTTAGACAAAGATGCAGTTGGACTCAACGGTATTTGTTCATTGTCATGATGCCTACTTAAATATTATCATGTTCTCTTTTTCATAGCTAGATTAAGTTTGTGTTATAATCTTGTCAATTGCCCAGCTGTAATTTGTTTACCCATCATATGAATGTTCTATTTACTTGAGAGACTCCACTAGTGAACCCATGGCCCCCGATCCATCTTTTTACATTGATTACAACCTTTATTCATCACTTTTCACCATCATTACTCCTCTGGTCCATTTTCATATTTCATCTATTTCACTATACAATTAACCGCTTTGTTTTCTGCGAGACCGGAAAGATTGACAACCTTTCTGCCGTTGGGGGCAAAGTATTTTGGTTGAGTGTATGCAGGTCCAAGTTCGTCAACGGAACGTGTGACACGTTGACGTTCACCGTGTTGTTGATTTCAAGGTCCTACTGGTTCGATAAACTTCAGTTCGATATCGAGGGAAAAACTGTTGCTTGCTACATCTCCGCCTTCACTTGGGGCACCACCCAACTCTTCATCAGTAGCAATCAAGCTCTTTTCTGGCGTCGTTGCCGGGGATCTTGGAGCTACAGCAAGGGGAGTCTCACACTCTCAATCACTTTATTTTGTTTTTTTCCTGCTTGTTTTATTTCTCGTTAGCTTATTTTTCTTGCAAAATTTTAAAACCCAAAAAATTAGTGTAGTATTTATTCCTACCTTGTTATTTTGCTTTATCATAATGTCTAGCTTTACCACTCTTGATATGACTCTCTTGGCAGAATTCTTCACCTTCAAACAAAAGGGTGGAGAAAGTTTTAAAAATGCTTGGGATAGAATTTCAGAATTACATCAAAAGATTCAACCCATGCTTGCTATGTGTGTTTTACTGAGATGCTTTTACTATGGATTATCCGATGCATGTAAGCATGCCTTGGACGTTATTACTGGAGGAGACTTTCTTGAAATTGATGAATCAGAATCTCTTAGAATTATAAATGGTTTGGTTGTTTTTCCCATGAATGAGAAAACTGATTGAATACTTGATAGATTGGATAAAATAGAAAATATTTTTGTGTGATCCAAATTTTAATGGAATAGAGGAGAATTCTAAAAATTATCAAACACTTGAAATAGATGGAGATTGGGAACCTTATATTCCTATTGAAATAAAAGATAGAAGGTTCCTTGCTTATTGTGATATTGGTTCTATGATGTCATCCATGCCTAGAATGGTTTTCGATACTATGAATTTTGGAGACTTATTTGATTATCCTCTTTGTCATTCTCATTCTGATTGTAGCTCTTCAAAAATCTATAAAAGATTTAATGAAGTCCTTGTCACTTTGAAAAATAAGACTACTTTGGTTGATTTCTTGGTTTTGGAGTAAAAAACTCAAGCTAATATTGTGCTTGGAAGATCTTTTCTTCGTTCCGTGGGAGCTTTTATTGATGTTAAAAAGGGCCGCATACGCTTTCGTTTTCCCATTACGGGCAGGTTTTCCTTTCCTCTTAAAGAGAAAGAAGTGCTTATTGAAGGAAAAGTTGCAATGGATTTTGGAAAAACTTGATATTTGGCATTGCGCCTAGCTAAAAGGCGTTAAAGAAAAGCGCCTGTTGGGAGGCAACCCATATTTTACTTTCAGTTTTATTTTTACTTTTCTTGAGTCTTGAAGTTGTTGCCTCTATAGAAACTTCATTGTATCTTTTTCTTTTGGTTTTTTGTGCCAAGTTTAGCCTCTAATGCATTGAAAGTGCGAGGTGTTGTTTTGCTGTCCAGAAACAGATTTCTGTCCTTCACTCTTCGAAAATCCAAAAAATCTCTGAATTTTATCTGTTTTTGAAATTTTTAGACAGCAAGCCTGATACTTTTATCTATCTTTAGTTAGTTTTGAGTTTTCTGATTTTAGCTACAAAAGTTCCTCGAAAAATTTGATCTTTACAGACTATTCAGATTTTGACAGATTCTGCTTTTATTTTGCATTCGTCTCTTTACTATCATTAAATGTGATACTCTAGAGGTAGAGTGCCACATTTAGACTTAGTGAATAGTATATAATGCCTAATAAAGTTGTTTGCAATTTGTCTTGAGATGAACACATGTGCATTTTAATTTATGAGCACTAACCCTCTAATCAGTTTATGAAAAGTTTTGTGTGAAAGGAGTTTTTAAGGTCCAAAGGAGAGGATAATGAAAAAATTGAAGATGGATCAGAGCTCAAGCTTGGGGATGCCCCCATGTCACCCCCTCTGAATATCAAAAACTATCAAGCGTCAAAGCTTGGGGATGCCCAAGGCATCCCCTCTTCTTCATCGACTATCATGAGGTCGTCTTTGTTGAACTACGTTTTTATCACTTTACATATTATGTGCTATACTTGGAGCGTCTTTTTACTTTCAGTTTTGTTTGTTATTTTTCTGCTCATATGCTTGTTTGATCCTTGCTTTATTTGTATGGGAGAGAGACACGCTCCGCTTTTTCATTTGAATACTCCTGTGCTTCGCTTATATTTTGTTGAGTATTCTTAGCTACTGTCTGTTTGCTAGTAAGCTCTCGCTTTTAGCTTTTATCTTATTTAGAGCTGCTAGTAGTTGTTATTAAAAACTCTTGTTCTTCACTTATATTTGTTAGAGAGTTGTTTTGATTGCTTGGTTAATGTGTTAGATCGGTAAAATGCTATGCATGTGGTAGTGGTATGAAGTAGAAAAAACCTGCATAGTCTTGTAGATCACTATGTGGATAATTTGATACTTTTCAATTGTTTTGAGACATTAAAATAACTAATGGTTAAAATATGTTGGTTAATGGTGTTAGAGCTGATTAGTGGAGATTTGTTAGTAAAGAGTGGAGCCATACTTTTCTGAACTAAACAACCTAAGTCCACAATACTAATGTGTCATGAATTCTCCTCAGTTGAAAATAAGTTCCTAGTGGGTAGTTACTGCAACGGTCGGGGAAGCCAACGGGGCACTTGTGTCGCCACCACGATCCCTCTCGGGGTGTCTCTAACCATTTGTGGAACATTGAAACTGCTAGTTGTTTGCAATATACGAAATGCATTGTGAGTTTTGGTTTTTTGGCACTTACACTTCCATATTTTGCTAGCCTCTTCGGTGCTGCGCAATGCCCTCTCTCACATTGAGATTGGTGCATACTTCGCGAGTACATTCAACTCCGTGGGAGAACTTCATCCTGTTCTCCTACACATAAGCCAACTATCTCCCTCAAAACAGCCACCATACCTATCTATCACGGCATTTCCATAGCCATTCTGAGATACATTGCCATGTAACATCCATCATTACATTACATGATTTGATGTCGTTCTTCATTACCATATAGTTTGCTTGATCATTGAGTTAGTGTGCTGCGTGGCTTGCGACATGTTCTACATTTTTTCCACACTACGCTTGATCATGCATATCTCCTTTTATACATCATGTATTATTCTTATGAGTTATGAGTACCAAAAAGTGTGATGATCCAATTGTAATATAGAGTGTTGCTCCTACAGTGAGGTATAAAATAAATAAAAAGAATAAAAGAGCCCAAAGGAGGCCAAATGAGAGAGCATTTAAAAGAGCCAAGGAGGCCACCCAAAATCCAAAAAAAATAGAAAAAGAGAGAGGGAGCAACACTACTATCCTTTTTACCACACTTGTGCTAGTAGCACCTACACTTCATTGTAGAGAGTTCTCATGTTGTTTTAGTAGTATAAGTAAGTGGGGAACTAACGTTATAAAACTTGGCTTGTATATTCCAAGGATGAGCCTCCTCAAGTGAGCTCTAGGTCTTCATGAGCAAGCAAGTTGGATGAACCCCCACTAGTTCCATTGGAGAGCTTTCATACCCTTATAGCTCTATGTGCATCCGTTGCATGGCAATCACCACTCCTCATACAATGTCAACTACGGGACTTCCTTCTATCTTGTGGTTACCTTCTCCGCTGTTTGAGTCTTTCTTTTTGACCTTCCAAACCTCCATCATTGTTCTCTTTGCCATAACATCTTGGTGCCAAAGCCACTTCTTACTTGCACCAGTTGAGTAGACTTCAAAACAGTTGATTTGTGAAGTAGATGGATTAGGACACTTGACTTGAGCTTGGCTATTTTCATAAATGACTAACTAGATGCTTTGAAGAATGATTGATACTTTACATTGGAGACATAATTTGCAATTCTTTTTTCTAAACCTTATGTATGGTTCCATGTCTCCAATGCACTTATCCATGAAAAGTTTTTAGCATTTGTTAGCTAGCGTTTGTTAATCATTGTTTGCTTAATGTCAACTATAGACGATTGTTTTGGATCACCTTATTCACATCATGTGCCTTCCATTACTATCTTGATCAAGATTATGTTGGTTGCATGTCTCATCAAAAATTATTTTGTTATCACTTACCTACTCGAGGATGAGTAGGAGTTAAGCTTGGGGATGCTGATACGTGTCAAACGTATCTATAATTTTTGAGTGATCCATGCTAATTTTGTGATGTTGTCACATGTTTTTATTGTCATATCACATCATTTTTATGCATTTTATTGGACTAACTTATTGACAAGATGCCCAGTGCAAGTTCCCTGTTTTTGCTATTTTTGTATTTTCAGAAAATCACTTCTGGAAATATTCTCGGAATTGGACGAAAATTTACGGAGATTTTTTATGCGAAATAAGACACCCGAAGACCAAAGGGGAGCCTGAGGGGCCACCCACAGGGCGCAGGCGGCCCCCTGCCGCGGCCCCTCCTGGACCCGCGGGTGGGGCCCGCCCCTGCCCCCTGGGCACCGCCTCGGCCCCCTCCGACACCTATAAAATTCTAAAAACCCTAAAAATGATAGGACGACCATTATTTTCCAGAAAAGTCATCCCGAGGCGCCATCACCTCAAACCCAAATTCGGGGGTGATTCTGAAGAAAATCCCGGCACTCTGCCGGAGGGGAGATCGATCCCAGAGGGCTCTTCATCGTCATGCCTTTCTCCGGGATGATTTGTGAGTAGTCTCACCTTGGACTACGGGTCGATGGCAGTAGCTAGTTGCTAGTCTCTCTCTCTTGTACTTCATGTCTTATGATTTTGTGAGCTGCCTAACATGATCAAGATCGATTATTGTAATGATATGTGATGTGTTTGCTGGGATCCGATGGATTATGAAGTTATGTTTAGATTGTGCATGATTCTTATATGAGTAATTTATGTTCTTGCATGCTCTCCGATGTGCGTAGTTACTTTGGCCAAGTGATTGTGTGTATCTCCAAGAGAGAGTATTTATGCTAGATTGTGGGTTCATGCCCCCTTTTGTTCCTGGGCACGAGTGACAGAAACGTCTAAGGGCGAGGGTGTGTTGTTGCTACTAAGGGTAAAACAGCGGTGTTAAAGTCTATTTTGATGGCCCAGCTGTAATTTGTTTACCCATCATATGAATGTTCTATTTACTTGAGAAACTCCACTATTGAACCCATGGCCCCCGGTCCATCTTTTTACATTGATTGCAACTTTTATTCATCACTTTTCACCATCATTACTCCTCTGGTCCATTTTCATATTTCATCTATTTCACTATACAATTAACCGCTTTGTTTTCTGCGAGACCGGAAAGATTGACAACCTTTCCGCCGTTGGGGGCAAAGTATTTTGGTTGAGTGTGTGCAGGTCCAAGTTCATCAACGGAACGCGTGACACATTGACGTTCACCTCGTTGTTGATTTCAAGGTCCTACTGGTTCGATAAACCTCGGTTCGATATCGAGGGAAAACTGCTGCTTGCTACATCTCCGCCTTCGCTTGGGGCACCACCCAACTCTTCATCAGTAGCAATCACCCCCATGTGGTGTTTTGGTAATTAATGACAATCTCTATGGACTAATGTGTGCTTTGAGTTATATTTGCAGTGTTGGTCCGTAAGGAATGCTTGAACTCCATATGTTGGAGTCGAGGCTAGAAGAAGAAGATTATATGTTGATCAAGGCTAAGTGCAAGTTGATCAACATACAAGATAAGGGCAAGTGAAGATATGCGAAAGAGTGTCTCTCCCATATTGGTATATGGGGGAGCAATATGCGAGTCTTCACCAAGTGGAGCGTAATCAAGAAAGGTGATCCACTTGAGAGGAGATCAAGATCGTCATCATCTAGCTCAAGTGGAATGCGCAAGGCAAAGGTATGATCTTGATAGGGTTTCTATTTTACCGGTCTCGCGGTGTAGTTGGGAGACCGGGTTTTAGGATAGGTAACCGTACTATCAAGAGGGGCTCTCAAGTGAGCTTTAGCGTATTGGCCGTAGAGAGCTTAAACCTTTGCATCATTGGCATCATCTTTATTGGTTCTTATTTGTCTCTTATCGTGGTGTGGTCTTGGTGCTTGTCGTGCTTGTCATGACAAGGCCAAGCTCATCGAAAACGGTTTTCATATGTGTCTTCCATTGCGTTTTCGATATTAGAAATATTGTCGGTTTGTCCTTGAGAAATTATCCACACATACATGTGTTGAGAATTTATCTCTTAATTGTTTTCAAATATTTCCAAGGGTACCTACTATCATCCTCTTTCCAACAAAATTGGTTTCACCTCTTTCGGACTTCATTTGCAAAAGATATGTCGGTTCCAGTTTGCAAAAGAGAGGTTTAACCTTTCCTTATTTATTATTATTATATCTTGATGGACTATGATTTTTATCTGCATAATATTGTAGTGCTCGTTGTGCTGATTCCAACGAGTCCAAGACTATCGAAAACGGAGTCCGGATACAAAAGTTATTGCATTTCCGGTATCGGACATTTTCTAGGAAGAAAAAGAAAAGAAGAAAAAAACGAAAAAAAGAGGGGCAGCAGCCGGCCAGGCCGGCCTCATGGCCGGTCCGTGGCCAGGGCCTCTCGGGAGCAAGGCCGGCCATCATGGCCGGGCCCATGGCCGGCCGGGCTGCTCTGCTTTTGGGTTGCCCCGGTCATGAGGCCGGCATGGCCGGCCTGATGGCCGGCCTCGCGCAGTTTTGCCCCCAACAGACAGATATTTGGGAAACTATTTAAGGGCTTTCTTCCCCAAATGAATGAGAACATTTTTTTGCCCAACTCTTGAGCTCATTTTCCTCCATTGTTGCCATCCCTTTGAGCTTTGCTATCTCTTAATCCCTCCAATAGTTCTTGCTAGTTTTTGAGGGAAAAGAGAGAGGAGGTCTAGATCTGCGTTTCCACCAATCGATTTCTCTTCTAAGTGAGGGGAACCCTTTGGATCTAGATCTTTGGAGTTTCTTAGTGTTTCTCCTTTGTTCTTCCTCTCAAATCCCTCCCAAGCATTAGTTGCTTTGGTTGGATTCGGGATTGAAGGACTTGACCACTTAGTGTGTTCTTGCCATTGCATCGGTTGCATCGGTTTGAGTTCTCCACGGTGATTCATGGAAGTTAAAGTTGAGAAGCTTGTTACTCTTGGGTGCTTGGGTGCTTGGGTGCCCTAGAGCTCGTTCCTCTAGGGCATGTTGGTACCCTAGACGGTTGTTGATATCTCGGAGTTTTGGTGGCTCACGGGATTTGTTGGGAGCCTCCAATTAGGTTGTGGAGTGTGGCTCAACCTTGTTCATCTTGGAGTTTTGGTGGCTCGCAGGATTTGTTGGGAGCCTCCAATTAAGTTGTGGATATTGCCCAAGCTTGTACGGGTTCGGTGACCACCCTCAAGTGTCCCATAGTGTCTCGTGGTACTCCACATTGGTGGAGGCACGAAGGAGTTACGGTGTGCCATTTGACGGCTATTCGGTGCTTCACTTTGGTGAACACCGCACCGCTCCAAACGGAGATTAGCTTCCATTGGGAAGTGAACTTCGGGATAAATCATCGTCTCCGCGTGCCTCGGTTATTTCTATACCCGAGCTCTTTACTTATGCAATTATCTTTGTGATAGCCTTCGAGCTTGAAGTTATATATATATTGCTATCACATAGTTGCTTATCCTTCTTAGCATAAGTTGTTGGTGCACTTAGGTAAACCTAGCTTGTGTAGGTTTTGTGCTTGATAAATTAAACACTAGTTTTATTCCGCATTTATTCAAGCCTAAACCGTAATAATTTTAAATCGCCTCTTCACCCCCCTCTAGATGACATCCGTGTCCTTTCACCCTCTTTAGGCTGTCACCGGAAGCGGGAGAAGACAGCAGATTATCTATGCAGCGTAGGTGGCGGCGGAAGCGGCGGCGACTTAGATCTTGGTTGCCAACGGCAACAGCGACCTCCCAGATCTGCCTCTCCTCCGTCTTCCGGACGACGATGGCGACAACTACGGAGATGGCGACAAGGAAGATCTGCCTCTCCTCTGACTCGTCGACGGCACCGATTGTTCGGTACTCCCTTCCCCCATGGCGGTAAGCTCTATCCCCCCATTGATAGATCCGACATGCCGACGATGTAGGACCAAGCGTTCCTATTAAGTGCATCTTAGTTTAGACCGTAGCAGCTAGATTTCGGCTGTATTCTTATAGTACCACCTTGATTTCACTAGGACGAACAAGCTCGTATGCCTCTCATCGTTCAGGCTGCAGCACTCATCGCTGTGATACATGCCTGGCTCCTCTTAGTCCACCATAAAGTAGTACGCCGCAATTACATGGGTGTAATCCGTTACGGTCCATTATTTCTCCGAGATCAGGAGAGGATGGCCAATCTGAACTACATCTACAACAACAACGAGGTGGAGGCCGTGAACATGCTGTGAATGGGCAGAGCTCCCTTTTGCAAGCTAGTGGAGACGTTCAGGTCCAGAGGGCTGCTGAAAGATAGCATCCACACCTCCGTAGAAGAGCAAGTTGCGATGTTTCTTCATGTTGTTGGTCATTGATATGTCTCAAACGTATCTATAATTTTTGAGTGATCCATGCTAGTTTTGTGATATTGTCACATGTTTTTACTGTCATTTATATCATTTTTATGCATTTTGTCGGACTAACCTATTAACAAGATGCCCAGTGCCAGTTCCCTGTTTTTGCTGTTTTTGTATTTCAGAAAATTTACTTCTGTAAATATTCTCGGAATTGGACGAAACTTTACGGAGATTTTTTATGCGACGGAAGACACCTGTGGACCAAAGGGCAGCCTGGGGGGCCACCCACAGGGCAGGGGCGGCCTGCTGCCGCGGCCCCACCTGGACCCGCGGGTGGGACCCGCCCCTGCTCCTGGGGCGTCCCCTCGGCCCCCTCCGACGCCTATAAAATCCCTTTTAACCTAAAAACGTGAGGGCGGCCATTATTTTTCAGAAACTCGACCCCGACGTGCCGTCACCGAAAACCCTAGTTCGGGGTCCAATCTGAAGCTGATCCCGGCACTCTGCCGGAGGGGAGATCGATCCCGGAGGGCTCTTCATCGTCATGCCTTCCTCCGGGATGATTTGTGAGTAGTCTCACCTTTGACTACGGGTCGATGGCAGTAGCTAGTTGGTAGTCTCTCTCTCTTGTACTTCATGTCTTATGATCTTGTGAGCTGCCTAACATGATCAAGATCGATTATTGTAATGCTATGTGATGTGTTTGCTAGGATCCGATGGATTATGAAGTTATGTTTAGATTGTGCATGATTCTTATAGTGAACCCATGGCCCCCGGTCCACCTTTTTACATTGTTTACAACCTCATTTACTTGCTTTTAATCATCATTATTGTCACTTTTCATATTTTATCTATTTCATCATACAATTAACCACTTTGTTTTCTGCGAGACCGGAAAGATTGACAACCTTTCCGCCGTTGGGGGCAAAGTATTTGGTTGAGTGTGTGCAGGTCCACGTCTGTTGAAGGTCAAGCGCCAGAGATCTTCAACATTCACCTCGTTGTTGATTTCAAAGTTGTACTGGTTCGATAAACCTCTGTCGGCACAGTGGAAACCAGGGTACCACGGGCCGGCCTGCCAGGGCCCACAAGATTCTTTGGATGATTTTCGCTAAGGACCAGGCTCTCCAAGCCTGGCGAGCTCCGCGAGGATTTTCCCCTCGCGAAGGGTTTTTTCTCCTCGCCAAGGACTCTCTCCCTTGGCGAGGGATCGCACCTCGACAAGGCGTCTCCGACGCCGCCCGCAATTCTGCTAAGGACCAAGCTGAAGGGCTCGGCGAGGCTTTTTCGCCTCGCGAAGCGCCTTCCTCGTGAAGCAATCTCTGCCCCCACGGCAGAGCGCACATGGGCTCTGCGCCATGTGCAGAGTGACGCGCGTGCCTACGCGCGATGACGACGACGCCGCAGTTGCTGTTTCCATGTATAAAGCAGTCAACAAAGCGGAGCCAAGCAAAGCGGACAACGAGTATTGCCTCTTTGGTGACAAGGGAACAGTCTGCAGCTACGCTCCAAGGACGACGTCACCGTGGGTCACCTCCCACCTCGGCAAGCGCCAGCCCACTGTCCAGCTGGTCGGTGCCCCCTTTTCAGCTTTGGTGACGCCGTTCCCCTGCCGTGGACCGCGTCCACGAGCTTTACCTTTATGGTAGACTTCACCTTTACGGTGCACCGCGCCTCCTCCTTCGTCGCCATGTGGTAACCCTTCCCGCCCAAATGTTTGGGCAGAAGAGGTCCAGGACGCCTATAAAAGGAGGAGGAGCGCACCCTAGCAAAGGGTTCGATCTTCGGTTGGTGCAACCCTACTCGACCAAACCCTAGATCTGAAGACTAGCAAGTAGCCATTGTTAGCCACCTCGAGCTCGACAAGCTCTCCTTGTACTGTGAACTCTCCAAGCAGTACAATACACGAAAGCAGGACGTAGGGGTTTTACCTCCACAAGAGGGCCCTGAACCTGGGTAAGACCGTGCGTTCCATCTCTGCAGTGCTGTCCCACAGCGAGTCCGACGAGCACCGTCGCCGGAGCACGTTGAGGGTTGTTTGATTCCGTGTTCAGCCCCTTACTCGATCCTTCTCGAGACACCCCCAGTTCCTGGGACAGTTCTCCGACAACCTCGGTTCGTTAAACGAGGGAAAACTGCTACTAGCTACAATTCCGCCTTCGCTTGGGGCACCACCCAACTTATCAATATCTACCATCAAGCAGTTTTCTGGCGCCGTTGCCGGGGACTTTGGAGCTACAGAAAGAGGAGTCTCATACTCTCAATCTTTTTACTTTGTTTTTGTCTTGCTTGCTTTATATCTCGTTTAGTTTATTTTCCTGTTTCAAAATTTTAAAACCCAAAAAAATTAGTGTAGTCTTTATTCCTGTCTTGTTATTTTATCTTATCGTTATGTCTTCTACTGAAAACACCAAGTTGTGTGACTTTACTAGCACTAATAACAATGATTTCATATGTTCTCCAATTGCTTCGCCCGCTACTAAAGCAGAATTTTATGAAATTAAGCCTGCCTTGCTAAATCTTGTTATGAAAGAGCAATTTTCTGGTGCTAGTACTGATGATGCTGCCTCTCATTTAATTAACTTTGTTGAGTTATGTGATATTAAAAAGTATAAAGAGGTATAAAGTGACATCATAAAACTGAAACTTTTCCCTTTCTCTTTGAGAGGGAGAGCAAAAGAATGGTTATTGCCGTTGCCTAAAAATAGCATTGATTCTTGGATTAAATGCAAAGATGTTTTTATTGGAAAATATTATCCACCCGCTAAAATCATACAACTAAGGAGTAACATTATGAACTTTAGACAATTTGATAATGAACATATTTCTCAAGCTTGGGAGAGAATGAAATCTATGGTTAAGAATTGTCCCACGCATGGATTAACTATGTGGATGATTATCCAAACTTTTTATGCAGGTTTGAATTTTTCTTCAAGGAACCTTTTGGACTCAGCCGCGGGAGGCACCTTCATGTCCACAACAGTATGTGCAGCAACTAAACTCTTGGATGAGATGATGACAAATTATTCACAATGGCACACCGAACGAGCTCCAAGTGATAAGAAGGTAAATTCTGTTGAGGAAATCTCCTCTTTGAGTGATAAGGTTGATATGATTATGTCTATGCTTGCTACCAATCAGTCCAATATTGATCCTAATAATGTTCCACTTGCTTCATTAATTTCCCAAGAAAAGGATCAAGTTGATGTTAATTTTTTAATAGAAACAACTTCAACAATAATGCTTATCGAAATAATTTTGGTGGTAACAACTATAAGCCTTATCCTCCCAATAATGGCAACTTTTATGGTAATTCCTATGGTAATTCATATAATCCTAATAAGAATGTGTCCTCTGATCTTGAAAATGTTTTAAAGGAATTTATCACTTTGCAAAAAGCTTTTAACAAAACTGTTGAAGAGAAGTTGGAAAAACTGGATAGTCTAGTCTCTAAATTAGACGTTCTTGCTCATGATGTTGAAATTTTGAAAATTATAACCACTACAAATCAAGAAAAACATACTGAATCTTTAAATGCTATCTCTCTTCAAATTAATGAAAACGAAAGGATGATGGCTCTCTTGAAAGCTAGGTGGGCTAGAGAGGCTGAAGAAGCTAGAATTGCTGAAATGAATAGGAAAACTGTTAAAATTTACACTATCCAAACCACTAAAGAGGATCCTCCTAGTTTATTTAAAGATTATGAAATTGATCTTGATAATTGCAATCTTACTGAAGTCATTAAGTTCCTGCAAAAACTTGCTAAGACACCGGATGCTAGTAAAATAAATCTTGCGTTTACCAAACACATTACCGATGCTCTTATCAAGGCTAGGGAAGAAAAACTAAAGCTTGAAACCTCTATCCCTAGGAAGTTAGAAGATGGTTGGGAACCCACTATTAATATGAAAATAAATGACTTTGATTGCAATGCTTTATGTGATCTTGGTGCAAGTGTTTCTGTTATGCCTAAAAGTTTTTATAATATGCTTGATTTAAATCCTTTGGAAGAGTGCTATTTAAATGTCATCTTGCTGATTCTTCTAAAAATAAACCTTTGGGTAGAGTTGATGATGTCCTTATTGTTGTTAATGATAATTATGTTCCCGTTTATTTTATTGTTATGGATATTGAGTGCAATACTTCTTGTCCTATTATTTTGGGAAGACCGTTTTTGAGAACTGTTGGTGCTATTATTGATATGAAAGAGAGAAATATAAGGTTTCAGTTCCCCCTTAAAAAGGGATGGAACACTTCCTTAGAAAGGTAAAGAAGTTTTCTTTTGAATCAATCATAAGGTCAAGCTATGCTCTTGATGTTGCAAAGGCTTCCGAAAAAACTTGATATTTGGCATTGCGCCTAGCTAAAAGGCGTTAAAGAAAAGCGCTTGTTGGGAGGCAACCCATCTTTTATTTTCAGTGCTTTTGATTTTCTTGAGTCATGAAGTTATTACCTCTGTAGAAACTTCATTGTATCTTTTTCTTTTGGTTTTTTGTGCCAAGTTTAGCCTCTAATGCATTGAAAGTGCGAGGTATTGTGTTGCTGTCCAAAAACAGATTCTGTACGCCTATTGCACAAAAATCCTAAAATCGCCAGAATTTTATCTTTTTCTGATAATTGTTTACAGCAATCCTGATGCTTTTATCTATCTTTCGTTAGTTTTAAGTTTTTTTATTTGAGCTGCATAAGTGCCTCGAAAAATTCGATCTTTACAGACTGTTCTGATTTTGACAGATTCAGCTTTTATTTTGCATTTGTCTCTTTACCATCGTCATATGTGATACTATAGGGGTAGAGTGCCACATTGAGGCTTAGTAAAAAGTAGCTAATTTCTAATGAAGTTGGTTTGCAATTTTTCAAGCTTGAACACATGTGCATTTTAATTTATGAGCACTAACCCTCTAATCAAATTATGAGAAGTTTTGTGTGAAGTGAGTTTTTAAGTTCCAAAGAAGAGGAATATGAAGAAATCGAGGATGGATCAAAGCTCAAGCTTGGGGATGCCCCCATGGCACCCCTCTGAATATCAAGAACTATCAAGAGTCAAAACTTGGGGATGACCAAGGCATCCCCTCATCTTCATCGACTATCGTAAGGTCGTCTTCGTTGAACTTCGTTTTTATCACTTTACATATTATGTGCTAGCTTGGAGCGTCTTTTTACTTTCAGTTTTGTTATTTTGTTTGCTAGTCATATCTTTGTTGGATCCTAGCTTTATTTGTGTGGGAGAGAGACACGCTCCGCTTTTTCGTTTGAATACTCATTTGTTTCGCTTATATTTTTTTGAGTATTCTTAGCTACTGTCTGTTTTCTTGTAAAATCTCGCTTTTAGATTTTATCTTGTTTAGAGCTGCTAGTTGTTAAGTTAAACTCTCTTGTTCTTCACTTATACTTGTTGGAGAGTTGTTGTTGAAAAATCGCTTAAATTGTCAATGCGACAAAATGCTATTTGTGTGATGATAGAATAAAATGAAAAGCCTGCATAGTTTTGTAGATCATGGTGTGGATACTTGATGCTTCTCAATTGTTTTGAGATGTTAAGTTGAATGCTTAAACTTGCTGGTTATTTGAGTGGAATTTATTAGTAAAGAAATATGGTTGAAAGCTTGAAATTGTGTGTTTTTTCACAGTTATTAATTCATAGTGCTAATCTTTCCATCAAAAGAATTGTTTGGTCAACAAGGGAGACGGTGTAGAGTTTTTATGGTTATGACCGGTAAATGTCTTATGTTGTTCTGTTACCGGTTATTGATAGATGTTTGCTTCAAATACCTTTTTTTTTGCTAAGCCTAAAAATTTGTACTGAGTGTATGGTTCACTCGTGCATCCAATCCCCAAAGCCAAACTTTCTTGCTAGCTGAGTCCACCATATCTACCTATGCATGGTATTTCCTACCATTCCAAGTAAATTTGTCATGTGCTACCTTTAAAAAAAATTCAAAATACTTCTTCTTTGTGCCTATGTTTTTAAGCTCATGAGGGAGCAGTAGAGAGCTAGATATAACTTGTGACAAGCGAGGTCATTTCCCCCCTTTTACCCGGTGTTGATGGATTACATCTTCACTTGAATCAACCCGAGAGCAGCTTAAGCAAAAATATAAATATAACTCACAATTCTCCTCCGCGCAATGCAAATCTGAGAAATCAGCCCAAACATTGGACAGTGGTGAAACCAAGGAAAAAGAAGAGCGTACTCACTCTTCTAAGAACCAGCTGCTCTCACAAGTCTAAAAACCTTGCTTGTCATGAGGGACTAGATAGTTTCTTTGTTGTGAAGTCGTTGATGAAAGCATGTATACCTCAAAATCATTTTACTTCTATTTTAAAAACCAAAAAGATCTAGCACATGACTAATCCCTGCTTCCCTCTGCGAAGATATTGATAAGTTGGGTGGTGCCCCAAGCGAAGGCGGAATTGTAGCTAGTAGCAGTTTTCCCTCGTTTAACAAACCGAGGTTTATCGAACCAGTAGGACTTTGAAATCAACAACGAGGTGAATGTTGAAGATCTCTGGCGCTTGACCTTCAATAGACGTGGACCTGCACACACTCAACCAAAATACTTTGCCCCCAACGGCGGAAAGGTTGTCAATCTTTCTGGTCTCGCAGAAAACAAAGCGGTTAATTGTATGATGAAATAGATAAAATATGAAAAGTGAGCAGAGGAGTAATGATGATTAAAAGCAAGTAAATGAGGTTGTAAACAATGTAAAAGGATGGACCGGGGGCCATGGGTTCACTAGTGGAGTCTCTCAAGTAAATAAAATATGCATGTGATGGGTGAACGAATTACAGCTAGGCAATTGACAAGATCATGACACAAACCCAATTTAGCTATGACAAAAAGGACATGATAATATTTATGGAGGCATCACGACAAAGAACAAAGACCGCTGAGTCCAACTGCGTTTTTGTCTAAAAAGTCCACCGTGGGATCGCTATCCAGCCTATCACCCAACGGTATTAAGTTGCAAGCAACAGACAATTACATTAAGTAAAGTGCATGAAGTAAGCAATACTAGTATCAAAAGAGACATTAACACCATTGTTTTACCCTTAGTAGCAACATCACACCCTCGCCCTTAGACGTTTCTGTCACTCGTGCCCAGGAACAAAAGGGGGCATGAACCCACTATCTAGCATAAATACCCTCTCTTGGAGATACACACAATCACTTGGCCAAAGTAACTACGCACATCGGAGAGAATGCAAGAACATAAATTACTCATATAAGAATCATGCACAATCTGAACATAACTTCATAATCCATCGGATCCCAGCAAACACATCACATAGCATTACAATAATCGATCTTGATCATGTTAGGCAGCTCACAAGATCATAAGACATGAAGCACAAGAGAGAGAGAGACTACCAACTAGCTACTGCCATGGACCCGTAGTCCAAGGTGAGACTACTCACAAATCATCCCGGAGGAAGGCATGACGATGAAGAGCCCTCCGAGATCGATCTCCCCTCCGGCAGAGTGCCGAGATCAGCTTCAGATTGGACCCCGAACTAGGGTTTTCGGTGACGGCGCGTCGGGGTCGAGTTTCTGGAAAATAATGGCCGCCCTCACGTTTTTAGGTTAAAAGGGATTTTATAGGCGTCGGAGGGGGCCGAGGGGACGCCCCAGGAGCAGGGGCGGGTCCCACCCGCGGGTCCAGGTGGGGCTACGGCAGCAGGCCGCCCCTGCCCTGTGGGTGGCCCCCCAGGCTGCCATTTGGTCCATAGGTGTCTTCCGCCGCATAAAAAATCTCCGTAAATTTTCGTCCAATTCCGAGAATATTTCTAGAAGTAAATTTTCTAAAATACAAAAACAACAAAAACAGGGAACTGGCACTGGGCATGTTGTCAATAGGTTAGTTCGACAAAATACATAAAAATGATATAAATGACAGTAAAAACATGTGACAATATCACAAAACTAGCATGGATCACTAAAAAATTATAGATACATTTGAGACGTATCACTGACGCAATGTGGGTCGCGAGACGTGACACCAAGATCTGAAGAAAGAAGATGGAGCAGTACCAGAAGAAGAAGAAGCACAAGAAGAAGAAGAAGAAGAAGAAGAAGAAGAAGAAGAAGAGAAGGAGGAAGAAGGAGTTTTCCACCTTTCGGCCACTCCCCGCATGAACTACCATTTGCTAGTATATAGTTAAACTGTGATGTTGTGATGAACTACCATTTGCTAGTAGCTAGGTGAACTTTATGTCCTGACGAACTACCATTTGCTAGTAGCTAGTTGAACACATGAACAATCGTGGTGATAATGTCACCACTAGTGAGAAGTGGTGAGTGGAAGTGGCTTGGCTTAGCAACCAAACACCATGCATTTGCAGCTGTGAAACTAAAACAGCCACCAAACAGCGTGGCCTAAAAAATTTGCACCCAGCCAAACGGGCCTGGCCAGAAAATTGTTGGTAGCCAAACGGGTTGCACAACATGGCTCAGGCCACGTTTTTTCAGGGCCAGGCCCGCCAGGGCCATGGAGACGGGAATGCCGAAAAATGCCTGAGCAACCAAACACGCCCTTGACTTTTCCATGGCCTCCCCGTCAAAGACAGGCATGACACCCTCGTCCAAAAACTCGGAGATGACCCCTGCTCTACGGCCATGTTGCTTGGGACACCCCCATAAACTCTCGTTGTTCGAGTACAACAACAAAGATCTGCTTTTAAATCCCCAGTCAAGACAAACTCAACGGTGAAGAGAGCCACTAATCAGATATAATAGTTCTTAAGATAAATCATCTTTATTTTTTGGATTTAGCATTTAGTAATGGACAAGGTCATTTTAAATCTTTTTTGGCGGATGAAGAAGCATCGCGTATCTGCACTCGCTCCCTCTCTTCTACTGATGTGACTTCTTGAGAAAAAATGGGCATAGTAGTGGCAGGGGCCTCGTTCGACACAGGGACAGAGATTTGATGCACAACTAACAAGAAGAAGACATGCCCACTACATTTTAGTGGTTGGCTTCACCGACTTGTATACTCTCTCTGTCCTAGATTATAAGACCCATCTCCAAAACCATGCAGTCCCAAAATCCCCCCACCTCTAAGACCCATTTGCATTAATTCCCCTTCAATTAGTGGATGGTTTACTCTCTCCACCAATGCATGGAAGATTTGAGCCCCAATAAAAAATCACCTTGGGCCAAGATATTTGGCTAATGAGTCCTATAAACTAGGACGGAGGGAATATCAGCTTCTCCCATCGTCCATAGTAAAAATAAATACACCCTCCTTTCCAAATTATGTTTCCTATAATTTTTTATTGAAGTTAAAAATTTGTAAAGCTTGACCAAGTATATAGAAAAATTCAACATCTACAATACCGAAAATCCCCTTTAACTTCTGAGCTCACCTGCTCTTGCCTGTTTTCGTTTTTTTAAATACAATAACAATTCGAAATATGAAAAAAGACAACAAACATATACTAATTTTCTAAGTATGTATAAAGTTTCATGGTGAAGTGACACTTGTGATGCTCTATGCGAACATAACAAAATCAGTGCTCATTTGCGGCAACAACCATTTCGCAAAATTAGTACTGATTTTGTTTTTTTACACATAGCACCACACATATTATTTCACCACGAAACTTTGCACATAGCTAGAACACTAGCATATATTTGTTGCTCCTTTTTTTCAGATTTTTTGAAGATTTTTTCTATTATTTAAATTTCAAAAATAGTCAGAAGCAGATAAGCTCGGGAGTTAGAACGATGCTCTCCTATAATACCCAATACATACAGTATATGAATATAAATCTCATGATGGTTCTAAAAATATTTATTTTATACTGTAGTTGTTACAATTTTGTCTATATAATTTGTCAGACTACAAAGCTTCATTTTGATTAAAAAAATACCCAACAGACTTTAAAAAAGAGGGAGTAAGAAAAAAAAAGACATCAGTGGAGCAGCGATCAATGGCCAAATACAAATTGCTGTTGGATGTTTCCACCTATAGAGAAACACCTGTCAAATCAAAGTGACAAAAAGCTACATCACCAAACTATTTGCGCGGTGCTGGTACACTCACACGTCAACACACCACCATCACCTTGGCAGAGAATAAATTTCCATGGAGAAGCGAACCGCATTACGCCTGCAATACTACACACAGCTCGGACAAAATCAACCTTATATGGAGTAGAGATTTCGTACTCTTAAGCTCCAATAATCCTGTTAGTTTAAAAAAATTTGAAAAAAAATGACTTAAAAAAAATCTTGAATGTAGCCAATAATGTACGATAAATCTAATCGGAAGCAACTTCTGGCTGTCAAATCGCGACGCGCTTTGTCAGCCGTCCGATCGTCGACGGACGGTCGAGATTGTAACAAAAAAAAACCCCACCTACACGTACCGCACCCCACCCTTCCCGGTTCCCTCCCCCAATTTCCCAACCACCTCCCGTCGCGGCGGCGCTCTCCCCACCTCCGTGCCCGCCTCGAGGCCGCCGTCCCGTGCGCCTCCCAGCTAACCGGGCGCCGCCGCCTCCCGGATCGAGGACGCATCCCCACGCGCCTCCCCGCTACCACCGCGCGCCGCCGCCGCCTCCCGGTGACCACTGCACGACGCCGTCTGCGGCCTCTGCCCTGCGCCGCCCGAGAGGGCCCCGACCTCTGCCCCACGCCTCCTCGAGAGGGTCCCGATCTCCGCCCTGCGCCGCCCGGGAGCGCCCCGACCTCCGCCGCGCGCCTGACTGGAGGGCCGCCCCCGCCATGCTCCCATACTCCCGTGGCGCCGCCCGACTGGAGGACTGCCGCCGTACTCCCACACCCCCGCGGCGCCGCCCGACGGGAGGACCTCCTGGTTTGAGGCCTGTTGCGCGGGCCTCGCCCATCCAAGATAGCACGAGCTCCCTAGGAGGAGCGACCTCGACGGTCGACGCCACCGTGCCGACTGGACCTCGTCCGGGAAAAGCGGCCTCGACCCCAAGGGCCGCCGCGCGTGCGTCACCCATTGCTAGCAGTTTACCACCGACGGGCACGCGGGAGTCAGCACCGACGGGACGAACTCCTTCCCTTTTCTGTTGGTGTTGAACAGGTTGTTCAGTTATGAACTGTGTAGTTCATTGTCTCAAATGATGAAGATCAAATGCTGAACTTGTGAAGTTGAGAAAAGCATCATATGAACTGTTTGTTACCGCTGCTGTGAGATACTGCAGTGCTGGCATTCCCGACACACTTGCCATTGCCTTGGACATTTAGGACAAATCCAAAGTTCAGTGTGCAAAATTTAGAAGTTCAATTTTCAAAACCTCGAAATCCACGTAAAATATTAGGGAGTAACGAGAAGTTTTTTTTGACATTGCCAAGTTCACTCTGAATTCATTGGCATGGGAAAAGGTTCATATTTTATTGTCACTCTGAATTCATCGGAAATGACTAGGGAAAATATAAGCTAGCTAAATTGATATAGCCACCATAGACTGATAGAGTTACGACCCTCGTAGTGATGTAATTACCATCCAGTAGTTATAGAGTTATCCACCCTAAACTGATAGAGTTACCCACCGTAGACTGATAGAGTTACCATCCCATAGTGACGGTGTACCCACCCTAAACTGATGAAGTTACCAACCCAGCAGTAATAAATTTACCACCATAAACTGATGAAGTTACCCACCCAGTAGTGATAGAGTTATCCATCCTAAAGTGATGGAGTTACTCATCCTAGACTAATAGAGTTATCACCCTGTAATAATGGAGTTACCCACTCTAAACTGATGCAGTTACCCACCCAGTAGTGATAGAATTACCCACCCGAAATCGATGAAGTTACCCACACCCAGTAGTGATAGAGTTACCCACCCTAAACTGATGAAGTTATCCACCTTAGACTGATAGAGTTACCACCCCGAAGTGATAGAGTTATCACCGTAAACTGATAAGTTACCCATCCAGTAGTGACAAACTTAGCCACCCTAAGATAATAGAGTTACCACCTCGTAGTGATGGAGTTACCCACCCCAAATGATAAAGTGATGGAGTTACCCTAGACCGATAGAGTTACCGCCCCCGTGTGATGGAGTTACCCACCCTAAACAGATAAAGTTACCCACCCAGCAGTGATAGAGTTACCCATCCTAGACTGATAGAGTTACCACCTTGTAGTTATGGAGTTATCATCCAGCAGTGATGGAGTTACCCACCCAGTAGTGATGGAGTTACCAACCCACTCATTAGTGATAAAGTTACCCACCCTAAACTAATAGAGCTACCATCAAGTAGTGATATAGTTATCCACTCTAAACTGATAAAGTTACCCAACTAAACTGAAGGAGTTACCAACCTAGACTGATGAAGTTACCCGGCTAGTAGTGATGGAGTTACCCCTCTTAGACTAATAGAGTCATCCACCCTAGACTAAACGAGTTACCCATCCTAGACTAAACGAGTTACCCACCCTAGACTGATAGAGTTATCACCAAGTAGTGATGATGTTACCCACCCTAAACTGATAGAGTTACCACACAATAGTGATGGAGTTACCATTCTAGACGAATGTAGTTACCCACCCTAGACTGATGGTGTTAGCCACCCTAGACCGATGGAGTTACCCATCCAGTAGTGATAAAGTTACACACCGAGTAGTAATGTAGTTACCCACCCTATACTGATGAAGTTAGCCACCCTAAAGCAATGAATTATCCACTCAACTTCAAAACTCGAACAAATCGAAATGAACAATTAAAAGTGAGATATATTTTCCAATAAAAAAAATAGTTGTTGCTCGGGATGGTAACTTACATTGTACAGTCTGGTAACTCAAGTGTTAGTAGGTTTGTAACTTTTCGGTCAAAAAAAATTATCGGAACATATCAACATGGGATCTAGTTTCGAAGATCTCGACGCGACTAGTCCAAAAATAAAAACGGATCATAAATCGCATAAACGGTTTGAGCTACAAAATATTTTAAATTTTAGAATTTAGCATTTAATGCGGGATGACATCAGCTTTTTTGACGTTTTGTACATGCATGCATTGTAGAGAAGAGAGCTCACGGTGCGTGGCCGGGACTGCGCAGTGCAGTTGCTTACCGATTTGCCAAATTGAAGCTGCTTTCGCGTAGTCGTGTCCATAATGTATCCCACAAACGTAGAAAAAAAATCAAATTTAAGTACTATGTATTCTGAGCAACAAAGAAATAACGAAAGCATAGATATGAGTATATATATTTTTAAATCTCCAAATTTTGTCAGATATTATCATTTTTATATAGCTCGTAGTACAAAGTATTTGAAGTTGATGCTTGTGGAATACACCATTGGCTATAATAAATCTTATTTTTGAATCTCATAAATATTTTTATTTTTATTTTTTTAAACTACCAGATCACTAATGCTCGGGAGCAAAAAAAAAAAAAACACTTTTGGCCTTACTCCCCCAGCTGTAACGAGCTGCTGAATTGACAGCTCTGTTCCAGCCAACAAAAGCTGCGAAAACACCCACCGTATTTATAACACAGAGTAATATACACTTTTGCTCCCACAACTTGCATGGCGGGAACACATTAGTCTAACATCTTGCGAAGAGTGCAAAATTAGTCCGGCAACTTGCATAGATGGGACTAATTAGTCCAATTTCACCGAATTTCACCGTTTTATCAAATTTGGATTGGATGCACGCTTTTGCAGAAAATCCCTCAGACTCTCGCTAACCCCACTAACCCGAAAACTTGATACGTGGCATTGTAATTACCATGAAAAGACTCCTATATATTTTTTTCTCTGGCACCTGGGGGTGAAGAAATAAATAAATTAAAAAAGCTAAGATGGGATTTGCAAACTAGATCTTGTGGCACAACTCGCGTATACCACTACACCACAGAACGATTTATGCTGTGTTCAACAACGTGCAATTCTCGTCGATCTCTTGTATGTCATGGCCGCATGGACCGTGGTGGGAAACGCCGACAGAGTCCGCAATGGCATTGTAGGCATGCAAGTTTGCTAGACAATGAGAGGCAAGGCAGCTCACAATGGTTCAATATGGATTGGTATAAAATAGTAAAGTCCTACCGTACATCACAGTACGGGCTAAACCTTTAAACGTGAGTTTGAATCACGTCTCATTGCATTTAGTTTTAAATATTTTTACAATTACCGACGGGTGGGACCCGATGTAAGACAACACGCGGGTCACATATGACAGAGAAAAATATATAAAGGTCTTTTCGCAAAAGCATGCATTTAGTCTAAATTTGATTAAAGATGGTGAAATTCTGTGAAATTAAACTAATTAATCACAAGTTGTGGGATTAATTTTACACTTTTTCAAGATCTGGGAGACTGGGACTAATTTGGTCCTACCATGCGGCACCGTGCGGCGCACAGCGATCCGCCGCTGCTCGTCAAGGCCTCGATCTCACGGCGCAGGCACACAGCACCGCAGCGATCCACTCCACCCGCACCGCAGCGGACAAAAGAAAAAAAGAAAAACGAGGCACGAGCCACGCACGCCTCCTGGACGGCTGGACTGACTGTGCTGTGCCGGCCCTTCCCCCCGCTTGGCTTCCTTGTCGACGACGTCGTCGTCGACGCAGTCTTTTTTGGTGGTTTTGCTGCCTTGCGGCCTCTGCCGCGCGCGGATACCTTACCTTACCCTTCTCCCCCGCCGCAACCTCACAAAGCTGCCAAGCAGCAGCAGCATCACCACCGCGGCGGCGGAAAGCCAAGCCGAACAGGAGAGCAACCAGCAGGGGAGGGAGACCGCGCGCCCGACCAAGCGGCGGCCTCTCCAGATCTCGCATGCGCAGGAGGGCGGCGGGGCGGGAGCTAGCGGGCGGTCGGCGAGCCGGCGGATTGATCCCCGAGCATGGGAGGAGGCGGCGGCGCGCGGCTGGGGAGCTGGGTGGTGTCGTACACGGGGATGTCGGCGGACAACATCAAGGGCCTGCTGCTCGCCGTCTCCTCCAGCCTCTTCATCGGGGCCAGCTTCATCGTCAAGAAGAAGGGGCTCAAGAAGGCCGGCGCCTCCGGCGTACGCGCAGGTACCTCTCCCCTCCCCGTCCCACCCATCTCTGCTCTGCTCACGCCCCGTCTCGTCTCGTCGCACACTGACCCGGCCAACAGTGAGAGATGCCTTTCTCGTGCTGCCGCCGCCGCGTTGCCGGGTCCGTAGCCTAGATCTGAGCGCAGCAGCGCGAGATTTGGATCTCGCTTGCGCGGTGGGGCCTGGACTCTCGATAGGTAGGACTTTGGAGCATTGAAAGCACATTGGAGATCGGCTGGTTGTTGAGCATGGATTGAGACCGTTCCTGTATGCTGGAGCTGGTGTGATTGAAACTCCTTTCCATACGATCACCAGTTTGCTTGATGCTGTTCCCCGAAGATCATGATTAATTGATTAGTAGTATTCCCTCTGTCCCATATTAGTTTGTGGCTGAAACGGATGAATCTACACACTGAAATACGTATAGATACATCAGTTCGACCACAACTAATATGGGACGGAGGGAGTAGAATTGATGGCGCGACGGTGATTGCTTGATGTACCTTGCATTTCATTAGTCCTGCACTTTCTATCCCACATTGAGCAATTTGAACAGGCTTATTCAAATATGGAGGGCTATGAATCGAATGTGGACGGGAGATGTACTATATGCACTAGACTCCTTCTGTTAGCTTTTCGCCCTTTAAACTGTCAACATAGGTTGACGATCATATGCTCTGTGCTAGGTTAAATTGTCCTTGTTTCATCTGTGGTGTATCGTGCAACTGTCATGTAGAAAATGTTCCTTCTCTCATTCCAGCCACGTTCCAATGTTTTCTAGCATTTATGCTTACTATGTTAATTTGCGCAGGTGTTGGTGGCTACTCTTACCTGCTTGAGCCACTGTGGTGGGTAGGAATGATAACAAGTAGGTATTTTCCTTGATATAATGAACAGACATTTGGTTCCAACATTATCTTTTGCTTCCATTACTGTATGGCGTAGTGCTAACAATATGACATTTCCAGTGGTTGTTGGGGAAATCGCCAACTTTGCAGCCTACGCTTTTGCTCCTGCTATCTTGGTCACTCCACTTGGCGCACTTAGCATAATTATCAGGTAAGAACTATAGTTGATGTGATCTACAACTGGTACACTGAAATCTTGTATTGCTTCTATTTCACTAGTTCTGATACTTTTAGCATGTCTCTCTTACAGTGCTGTTCTTGCACGCATCATTTTGCGGGAGAAGCTACACATATTTGGTGTGCTCGGGTGTATTCTTTGCGTTGTGGGTTCGACAACAATTGTGCTCCATGCCCCTCAGGAGCGTGAAATTGAGTCTGTGGCAGAAGTATGGGGTCTTGCTACTGAACCAGGTTTTATTCTGCATTCCATGAGCTTGCATAGTAATGTTGATCATTATTGATTTCATGTTAACGTATTAGCATATTACTATTTATAAACTTTAGTAATGCTTAAATTTCTATGTTGCAGCATTTCTTCTTTATGCAGCCGTTGTGCTTGCCGCAGCTTTCGTGCTCATATTCCTTTTTGTCCCGCAGTATGGTCAGACACATATTATGGTTTATATTGGCGTTTGCTCTCTTTTTGGGTCTTTATCGGTATGCTTTCACCTCATTGATAGTTGTTTTGTAATCACAACCCTTTCATATTTATGTAGAAAAAACTCTTCTTAAGTAGCTATGATTTAACTGTTTCTGTGTATTCTGCTTGGTTTGGCAGGTTATGAGTGTCAAAGCTCTTGGGATAGCCTTGAAGCTGACATTTTCAGGGATGAACCAGCTTGTCTATCCACAAACATGGGTGTTCGTACTTGTTGTAATTACATGCATAGTAACACAGATGAACTATCTGAACAAGGTATGATCGATGTTTATGTTCATGGGCAGTTATGTGCGTTGTAAAAGAATAATTTCCATATGTAGCTAATAGATAATAGTGTTGCTATGTGAATAGTAATATTGCTACGTCGATATCTTATAGATGTATATTATGTTATACATTACATTCAACTTGACATTGTTCACTTTTGCAGGCCCTTGACACATTCAATACTGCAGTTGTTTCGCCCATCTATTACACGATGTTTACCTCGTTGACCATTTTGGCTAGTGTGATAATGTTCAAGGTAACAGATTTGGAGCTCAGCCCATTTGTTTATATAATTGAAGACAAAATGTTGCTTTACTTTCTATTTTGAACATCTGTATCGACTTAATAAATCAATGCATGGATCTTGTTTATTCTTGGAATGTGCACTAAATATGCGAGATGTCAATCTTTACTTTGAATGAGTCAGCTTCTGGAATTAATATGTACCAAAGTAATCTTGAGTTATCCTCTGTACTATGCATTTAAATATTCTATCCATAGCCTTGCAATCTGTGTTACTGAGAATATTCAAGTTTTGGTCTTGCTACATTAAACTTTGCAGCCATCATTACAACAATCACTCAAGTTTGCGCTCTCTTTGGCAGTGCTGTTAGTTTCTCTTGCATTTGTAGGTTAAAGTTCCAGTAAAAGATGTAGGTTAAATTGTGAATAGCTGAAAACATGATTTTAGAATCCGTCAGATGATTTTGATGTATCTGTCAAACGACAGTTGCAATGCTTATGTTGCCACACATTTACTATCTGTTAAGCTGATTGTGAAGTTGTGCATCAGTCGATCCACTGAAAATGCTATGGAATCATTTATCTGTTCCAACTATAATTGCACGCAGGACTGGGATCGTCAAAATCCGACCCAAATTGTCACGGAAATGTGTGGTTTCGTTACTATCCTTTCGGGGACGTTTCTTCTTCACAAGACAAAAGATATGGTGGATGGTATAACTACTTTTCCTTCCCTTTTGACTTATTGTTTTTGGAAGCATCCTCTCCACCTGTGTGTAATTTCTTATCCCTTGGCATGACAGGTCTCCAACAGAACTTACCTGTCCGAATCCCTAAACATACCGATGATGATACATATGGATCTGAAGGAATTCCTCTCAGGTCTGCTGCTGATGGCATTCCACTCAGATCACCGAGGGCCACAGAAGGGATTCCTCTCAGGTCTGCTGTCGATGGCATTCCGATCAGGTCACAGAGGGGCTCAGATTCATTTCGCTCGACAGGATGACCTCTGCCTATGGTTGCAACTGTGCTCAGTCGATGACTCTTGAAGGCAACATTGGTCAAATCCTGGCGCTTCAGAGCGTAACGCCTGACATGAGTGCCCCTAAACTTGGGAAGGGAAGAATCTCCATTCTTTCATTGGATACAGCTCCTTAGATTTTGACTGTAGGATCGAAAGGTAACGGCTCGGTGCCCCTTGTAATTTTTGAGCATCGGTACAGAGTTCTGGGGGTTTATATCAGTCATACTATACGTCTCTGGGTAAGATAACTAGAATGTCCTAGGAGCCAAGTGAACATACCGCAGTGAGCCATATGGAACTGTCGTATTCTTTCACATACTTTAGTTTGTTCAGAGTACATGGCGAATTGAAAGAGAGAATTATGTTAGGTCAGTACAGTTGCATGCGTGCGAGTTCCAAATGGAGAACTGTCAAGCCTCCGGAAATCTTGACAAATATTGTCCCAACAGGCGTGTGTTGCAGATTCAGGTGCATCAGGGAGTTGCCATTGTTAGTTGGGCACTCGTTGATTTTTTTCTTTTCCAACTGGACTAGTCCCTTTCTATTACTTTCGCAACAGAAATATCAGGTTCATTACAAAAAAAACAAGAGCAAGGACAGAAGGAGACAGGAGAAGCCAGTTAGAAATGGAGGCACCGACTGAAACCTGTTGTGATCTTGAATATCCTGGCAAAACCCTGCCAGTGTTATCCCCCCCTAACCTAAAAGCGAACAAGTCCAAAGCCAAAAGACAAAACAAAATCGGCTAACATCAGCTAACGCGCTTACAGTAAACAATCGATTTGTGCGGCCATTTGTTAATGCATGAAGCAACAACCAACAGGGAACATTCAGTGATCTCCCAATGACGACAATGTCAACATGCCTCTCGAAGGATTCTCAAATTACATGTACTGTTTTCGTACAGAGCAGAATATCATTTCATCACACATATTTAGAAAAAATCAGATTTTTTAATGCATTTTACTATTTTTTTTATTTGATCAGGAGCATGTGAGCTCAGAATTTAAAGTGAATTTCCGATATTGACATTGCCAAAAGATCTTATATTAGTGAACGGAGGAAAGTAGTAACAAACTTTCACCTCAAAGTACGGAAAATGTTCAGCCTTACGTGTTTTTGGCTGGGATATATTGGAACCATACCCGTCCGCAACTGTATTTCCCCTTCATTTTTTTCTTCGTACATACTCGTTCTGAATTTCATTTAAGCACTTCAGGACATGTTCACGGCGGGAACCGAGAAGACCTATGTCGCACACAGTGATGTGGAAGCTACAACACAAGGTCTGGATCGCCCAGCCGGCGGCATTGCCAAAGCGGACAAGCTCGACGCCGCAACTACGCCTACCTAAAGGCGGCCGTGAAAGAGATTAAGAGACGATGTAGATGTAGCCAACTAGCCAAGGGCATGCGGGTGTTCTTCAACACGTGGGCCATGAACCGTTACCCGGACTCCTGGCACGCGTCCAACGACTTCCTTCTAGAAAGCTACACAATGTAAGCTTCCTGGTCACAATAGTCAAAGCTTTTTACCACATTTTAGGTGTTATTTGGGTTCAGGTTCTTGAAGTGCGAGGTGGACTTCACGGGCGAGCGCTTCCAGTTCATACCGTTCGGCGCGGGGCAGACGATCTTCCCCGAGATACAGTTCGGGCTCACTCTCGCGAACTTGTGGTCTGCCCCATAAACCGGGAAAGAAGGGCAACCACCCAGGACCCTGAGAATAGTAGGGACCACAATGGTAAATTATAAAGTAACTTTTTTCTATTATGCATTACACCGAAGAAATTATTTAATAATCTCCTTATAAAATATTAAATTATGAATGAATTTTCTGATAAAAAACTCAAAACTATAACTATGATTTTCACCTATATATGTATAGAGGATAGTATAACTACTTATGAAATAAAATTATTCGATATGAAAAATGTAACGATGTCATTTATACAAGCTTCGATCCACACGTTGCAGCATATATTAGTGGTAATAAACGTGAATTAAATGGTGAAATTTTACATTTTGAGATGAATGGAGTATCTTAACATAATAAAATGATTAATTTCCTGAAACGAATACAAGACAATGTGAGTAGAGACAAATAGTTTAGTTAGTATGCTCTTCCCTTACCGATGGCAAGTCATGCAGGTTTTACGCAGATCTATATAACTCGATTTTTATATTTAAATCAGTGCAAGACATTTTGTTTCTTAAATCGGTGGGGGACTTGTATGCCAAATGATAACATTCAAATTGCATCAGAGCATATCAATTAATAAAGTTAAACTGCAAATGTTTTAGAATCCACACCATTTTCTATTCACTAGTGATTACTATAAGCAATGCTATTTCAATACTAAGTACAAATCACACATAGTTTGTTAAAGTTTGACTTGATATATAATTTTGATAACAAAAAAGGAGTAGACAATAGTGTCATTGATTCTGTTTAAACTTTAGAAGTTTCTATAAATATGCTTACCTAATTATACACTAAAGACCGCTATACAAATATTTGATAGAGCATATCCTTTCGATACCATATATATGTATAAATTGTATATGGTATGCATTGTAGAAAAACTAGTTGTACGATAGATATTTGTTACAAAATACAGTTTAATATTTTCAATGATATTCAGTCCAAGCAAAAAAAAAACTAATATTTACTAACATTGCTAGATATGTGGTTAATTTTTGTAAACAAATAGAAAATTATATTTGTAATGTTGTAACATGCTAAAAATAAAATCTAAACATGTATAAAATTTAGTATAAAGTGTAATTAGTTGATTCGCCCCGGGCATAAAATTTCACCACCGTCGGAGTCACTCCACATGTCAGATGCGTCAGACCTCACAATGCCAAGGCAGGTGGACCTTCAGCGCCATGTTGTTCGGGTGTGCTAAACAGAAGTAAAGTGAGGCGCACAATCCAGTACATGATGTGTAGTATTTTTAAAATCAGGGCAACTAGTGTTTGTCGTGCTGTTTTTATGAATAAATTTTTTCCCGATCTTTGGCAGTGTCATGGATGAGATCTGATAAGTTTATAATATTGTGTTTCGCTGGTTTGAATCTTTGTGGATTTGGAATGTTTCTTTGATATTATAGTGAAGATTTTGTGATTCGACGTCCAGCACCTTTTGCGATCATCCCACCCAAAAAAGGTCCCTTTTTTTGGATGGATGACTCAATCTAATTACAGTCTCTTTGTTGAAATATGGACATTATTTCGTCTCTAAGAGATTTATCATAATTCATATTTGTATGAATGACTTTGTAATTTCTTGAATAATTGATATGAAACAAGGTACCTGTAATTGTGGCGAGTATGAATAAAGTTACGGGTGTTTCCAAGAAAAAACACTCTGGCAATAAAGTTACGCGTGTTTCAAAGAAAATTGCACATAGCAACAATGTTACAAACATTGTTGCACAAAACACAGAATCAAAATATGTTTTGCACCGGATCCCAGATTTTTGGGGTAATATGTTGCAACTAGCCCAAATAGGATATTAAGACCATTAACAACGTATATCCTACATGGGGTCCTATATTTCTATAAAGTATACCACAATTATACGACAATTTCGAATCAATATATGTTTTGGAGTTGACTAACTTTTAGGGTAATATATTGCAGCTAGCCCAAATAGATGTTAGTGCATTAACAATGTATCCTACACATGGGCTCATATTTTTACACCTCCTTAACAATTGTACGTCAATTTAAAAAATGGAGCATAACAGTAAAAAAATAGACAATATGCACATACAAATTATTGTGTAATTATATGTTAAACAAACATTATCATATTATACCAAATTATTGACGATAATAACCGAATCTTATTGTCGCATGTGCATAGTTTGTATGTTCTATTTTTCTACCGTTATCCTGCCTTTTTATTTGTCATATGATTGTGGTATACTGTAAAGAAATACGGGACCACGTTTAGGATATGTTGGTAAGTCTCTAAATTATATATTTGGGCTAGCTGCAACGTATTACCCAAAAAATTGGGGCCAGGTGCGAAACATGTTTTGATTCTGTGTTTTGTGCAACAACGTTACCAAATATTGGTGTTATGTGCAATTTTCTCTTATCTGAAATAAATAAAATCAACAAACAGTCGCAAGCTATGTTAGCCCAAGCTTGCACGGGTGTAATGTTCAGTACTCTACTGCTCGAATTGTTCTAATCCCCTCATCGCACCCCACAGTATTAGAGCATCTCCAACAGACGCGCGGTAGCGCCGCGCGCTAATTTTTTTCCAGCGCCAAAATAGCATTTTAGCGCGCGGGGAGGGTGGTTGATTTTTCGGAAGCGCTATACTATTGCGCGCCGCAAGTAGTGCTCCAGCAGGCGCGCTAACTCAAGCGCGCGCAGCAAAAACAACATTTGTCACTCAAACATAGAACCAACAAGATCAAACACACACAAAATAAATCAACAATAAATAGTTTAATTATTATTACAACTCAAATAAATAGTTTATCTTGAATACAACAAATAGTTCATGAATAATACAACAAATAGTTCTTCAACAATACAACACATAGTCAACAATACAACAAACATACAACATCAAACTAGTCTTGTTGCCCATTCCATGACCACCACTCCTCGATAAGATCCTTTTGAAGCTCATCATGCGTTTCGGCACGTCGAATGGCATGATAAGAGGCAACAAAACGGGCTACCCTCTCAGCTCTCCTCCGCACTCGCACGGGACATCCCATCAACTCATAATGAGTATAGTCTAAATCTTGCCCACGCTCATTCTCGATGATCATGTTATGCATGATCACACAAGCGTTCATGATGTACCAAAGCATTTCTTGATCCCAAAAGATAGCTGGTCCTCTCACAATAGAAAATTGGGCTTGTAAAATCCCAAATGCTCTCTTCACATCTTTCCTAGCCGCCGCTTGAGCATTGTGGAAATCAAGATTTTTCTTACCTTCCGGTTTGTGAACCGGCTTGACAAATGTTTGCCACTTTGGGTAGAAGCCATCCACAAGATAGTAGCCATAGTTGTATGTATGGCCATTTGCTACAAACTCCACCGGTGGAGTCTTGATACGTCTCCAACGTATCTATAATTTTTGATGTTCCATGCTTGATTATATATCATTGCCACATGTTTTTATAATGTTTTTTTTACATCATTTTGGCATAATTCATGGAACTAACCTATTGACAAGATGCCCAGTGCCAGTTCCTGTTTTCTGCTGTCGTTTTGTTTCAGAAAAGTTGTTCGAGAAAGTTTCTCGGAATCAGATGAAATTTTACGGGAATTATTTTTACATGGAAACAAAGACAGAGCCAAAAGGAGGCCTGCAGGGAGGGGCCCACAGGCCCCAGACGCCACCTGGCCGCGGTCCAGCCTCGACCACGCCTGGGCCCCACCTGGATGCCTCGTCCACCGACTCGCGTCGCCTCTTCTCCTATAAATTCACCCTTGACCTAAAAACGCCAGGGGCGTCGACCATATTTTCAGAAAACATCTGAGGCCGCCGCCGTCGCCAACCCTAGTTCGGGAGGGATCTGAAGCTCTTCTCGGCACCCTCCCGGAGGGGGAGATCGTCACCGGAGGTATCTACACCACTATGCCTGCCTCCGGAGTGATGCGTGAGTAGTCCACCACGGGACTACGGTTCCATGGCAGTATCTAGATGGTTGTCTCTTCTCCTTGTACTTTATTGTTTAGATCTTGTGAGCTGCCTAACATGATCAAGGTCGTATTATCTGTAATTGCTACATGATGTGTTTGCTTGGATCCGATGAATTGTGGAAATCATTACTCTTGTTCATCTCTATGTGTTAGTTTTATTTATTATCTTGCATGCTCTCCGATGCTAGTGGATGCTTTGGCCAAGTAATTGCTAGTGTTATAAGAGAGAGTATTTATGCTAGATAGTGGGTTTATGCCTTCTTGCGGAGAGTCCGACTGACATAAACGCTCATGCCAAGATTATGTTGTTGCCACTAGGGAGAAAATAGCGGTGTTTATTTCCTCGTGATGTTACATTGCTTACATTATACACCATGCTTATTGCGATGATCTGTTGCTTGCAACTTAATAATTCTGGGAGACATGCTGGATAGCGATCTCGGGGGTGGATTATTAGTCATAGACGCAGTTGGATAACGGTCTATGTATTTTGACGTAATGTCCATATTAAATGAAACGGTGAACTATATTGTTTTATGATAGCATTGTTATGCGTCCACAATTTTGTCAATTGCCTTGCTGTAATTTGTTTACCCATCATGCATATCTTCTGGAGAGACACCACTAGTTATCTGTGGACCCCGGTCCTATTTTTCTACATTGTTTACAACTGTTTTAATAGCTTTCCACACTCATTTGCTTACTGGTCATATTTTACTCTCATCATATTTTATACTCGCACAATTAATTCTTTGTGTTCAGCAAGTCGGAGAGATTGACAACCTCTCTGTCTCGTTGGGGCAAAGTAGTTTGTTCGTGATTGTGTGCAGGTCCGCATCAATCTACAAGTGCAAGACGTGCGTTGACACCTTGCTAAGCCTTCTCCAAGTCCTACTGGATTCGATAACCTTGGTTTTCTAATCAAGGGAAAACTACTGCTACGCTGCATCATACCTTCCTCTTGGGGTTCCCCAGCGAACATGTGATCCACGCCATCAAGCCTCACCATTTGTAATCTTATTCATCAGTGGTGACCGTTGAAGAACATTAATGTCATTGCAAGATCCGGGCATTTCGAAAAAAAGCATGCGAAAACCAAGTCTCATGATCGGCCACCGCTTCAAGAATTATAGTGGAACTCTTTTTGTGGCCTTGGAATTGTCCATGCCATGTCGCAGGACAGTTCTTCCAACTCCAATGCATGCAATCTATTGAGCCAAGCATACCTGGGAACCCCCGAGCTTTGTTGAACTCCAAAATCCTAGCCGTGTCTTGAGCATTGGGAACCCTCAAATATTCCGGACCAAACACGTGCACAATTCCAACTACGAAGCGCTTGACACACTTGATGGCTTGACTCTCACCCATTTCCAAGTGGTCATCAACTAGATACGCCAGAATACCGTATGCCAACATACGCAAAGCGGCGGTCACCTTTTGATAGGTGCTATGCCCGAGTTCTTCGACGGCATTCCTCCTTTGCTCAAAAAATCGATCATGCCTCGTCAGCTCCTCCGCAGTGCGTTTGAACAACTCGATGCTCATCCTAAGACAGCGCCGAAAGTAGGGCTCGGGGTATATGGGATTGTCCACAAAATAATTCCTCATCAATCTGTTGTGAGCATCGACCCATTCCCTCCATAATTTATGACGACCGAAAACGGAACCACCGTGTTTTGGTTTTTTATTCGCGTGCATAGCTAGGAGCATTAAAATGTTCTCCTCCTCTTCAAGTACCTAAAGAGGACTAAGGAAATGTTTCTCGTTAATGGAGGTGACCAAGAGCTCGCCGTAAAGGGTTACGTCGATGCTAGTTGGGACACTGATCCGGATGATTCTAAATCTCTGGATACGTGTTTATTTTAAATGGTGGAGCTGTGAGCTGGAGGAGTTCCAAGTAGAGTGTGGTGGCAAAATCTTCAGCTGAAGCGGAATATGTGGCAGCCTCGGTAGCTGCAAGTTTGGATGAAAGAGTTCCTTTCTGAACTGGATGTGGTTCCAAGTGCGTCAAGGCCATTAGCCCTGTATGGTGACAATACAGGTGCTATTGCCCTTGCCAAAGAGCCAACATCACACAAGAACACAAAGCATATCAAGCGCCGCTTTCACAACTTACGTGAGAATGTCCGAGAAGGAGACATAGAGATTTGCAAGGTGCACACGGATCTGAATGTTGCAGACCTGTTGACTAAACCTCTTCCACGAGCAAAACATGATCAGCACCAGGACTCCATGGGTGTTAGATTGTTACCAATGTAAACTAGAATATTGACTCTAGTGCAAGTGGGAGGCAATAATAAAGATTGTTTATTATCATATTTCACGTTTATGATAAATGTTTATTCTCCATGCTATAATTGTATTGACCGGAAACAAAATACATGTGTGTAATATAAACAACAAAGTGTCCCTAGTAAGCCTCTTACAACTAGTTCATTGATCAGGTGTTGGTTAAGGTTTCCTAACCATGGACTTGTAAAAGTCACTTGATAAATAGAATCATATCATATGAGATTGATATGATGGACAAACCCATTTTAAAGCATATGTCAATTATAGTTTCCTTAGACCATGCGATTGTGTCACTCCCGTCTACCGGAGGAATACTTTGTGGACATCAAACGTCACTTTGTAACTGTGTGATTATAAAGATGACTTTCAGGTATCTCCGATGGTATTTGTTGGGTGACATGAATCAAGACTGGGATTTGTCCATCCAAGTAACGAAAAAGATATCTCTGGGCCCTCTCGATGGTATAGCATCCTAAAGCTTGCAAGCATATGACTAAGGTGTTTAGTCACGGGGATCCTATCCTATGTGACGAGTAAAAGAGAAGTTGCCGGCAATGAGATTAAACAAGGTATGGTGATACCAGTGATTGAATCTCGGGCAAGTGATATATCGTGAGACAAAGGGAATCGTATACGGGATTAATTGAATCTCCGACATCATGGTTCAACCGATAAAGAACTTCGTTGAATATGTAGGAATCAATATGGACATCTCCGGTCCCGCTATTGGTTATTGATTAGATCATGTCCACACGTTCTCGAACCCGTAGGGTCACACACTTAACGCTTCGACGTAGCTAGGGCTTTCGTTGAGATAATAGATGGTGTAAACGAATATTGATTCTGAGTCTCGGATGAGATCCTAGATATCACGTGGAGCTTCGGAAGATTCCGGAGGTAAAGATTCATATAAGGCAAGTTGGTTTTAGGCGAGAATTTTCGGTAGAGTACCGGAATGTTCTAGAAGGTTCCGGAGGGTTCCACGATGGCGCCCACCTGCCATGAGGGTCCACATGGACTAGTGGGAGGGCCCATGTGGCAGCCCCATAAGGCCCATGCGGCTGGATAAGGGCAAGAAGGATAAAAGAGAATTTCTAGAAAATAGGGATTCTAGGGGGGGGGGGGGGGGGGAGTTTTTCCTTCAAGAAGCCGGCCCTAGGAGGGCTGAGCTGCGCCCCAAACCTCCCTCTTGCCTATATAAAGAGGGAGAGGGCTCATTGGGACGTTGCCCATTGACCCTAGCCGCCGCCTCCCTTTCCCTCCACTCTCCTCTCTCCGGCAGCCGATTGGCGAAGTACTGCTGGAATTTCTCCACCATATCCACTATCACGCCATCGTGCTGCTGGGATCTCGCGAGCCACTTCTCCAACTCTTGCGGGATCAAGAAGGAGGAGTCTTCATTGAGCTGTACGTGTGGATACCTCGGAGGTGCTTCTCGTACGGTGCTGCTTCAGATCGGATAATACATCTCCTCGCGACTAGACGAGTCTACTTGCGGGGATCGACTAACCCCTACATCGACAAACCACTCTTGGCTGTTCTTTGAGGGTGAGTAGATTGGATCTTCTTCTCGCTAACTTCATCAGATCTAGATCCGTTGGGTTTTATTCCGCATCTTGTAGGAATTTTTTTTTGTTTTCCAGTACACGAACCCTTCACAGCGCGCTGGAGCGGACGCACGAAATACCCATGGCTCGATGCAACTATTCCCAGCGTGATGTCGCCTTTTTACCGCGCGCGGGATTATAGCGCGGCTGCTAGAGCGCTGTTTTTAGCCCCGCGCATGCTAAACTGACAGTTTTTTATGCGCGCGGTTTATATAGTGCCTCTGTTGGAGATGCTCTTAGTATAGCCATACAAGCAGTAACTAAAGCATCTCGTAACGTTGTTTCCTGGAGTCTGGGCATCTAGTGGTGGTCGTGCTATTTTTATGAATAAAGTTTCTCTCGATCTTTGGCGGTGTCATGGATGAGATCTGATGAGTTTATATTATTGTATTTCGGTTGCTTGATTCTCCTTGGACTTGGAATGTTTCTTTCATATTCTAGTGAAGATTTTGTGATTCGACGACCTGCACTTTTAGTAAAGTGGATCATCCGTAAAAAATACGTTCCCATTTTTTTGGATCGACGACTCAAGGCTTTCAGAAACCTTTATCGGTAATCAATTTCATGTGGGCGAACGAGTAACATTTAGTTGCTCCAATCCAATTACAGTCTCGTTACTATTGTCTGGACATTATTTCGTCTCTAAGAGATTTCATCGTAATTCTTATTTGTACGAGTTACTTTCTAATTTCTTATATAATTGATCTGAAATATTATACTTGTAATTGTGTCGAGTCTTTATAAAGTTACCGGTGTTTCTAAGAAAAAAACACTCTGGGGATGACAACTCTGTTTGTTCGTTTGCCTATCTGAAATGAATCAAATCGACACACATACAGTGGCCAGCTATCTTTAGCCCAAGCTTGCACGGCTGTATTGTTCGGTTCTACTGCTCCAATTGTTCTATCCTCCCTCGTGCAGCTAATAATGCGACCTCATCCTCATCGCATCCCACACTAGTAGTATAGCAATACAACCAGTAACTAAAGCATCTCGTACCGACGAGATAAGATAGGAGAGATCGAACAAGTAGCTAATCCGCCTCCGATTATTTCCACGTCTCGGTCGATGCTCTCAGCCGAATTGCCTGGCTCTCGATCGCTTTCCCGACAAAAAATAGTTCAATCCAAGAGAACGACGGAGCACGCGCGGGCCGTATATATATATTTGACCTTGCTTATGTTCTCCTGATCTGGATCGAGCCTTTTCAATTATTTCAACTTTCTCTGTAAAATTTGATGCGCATGCTATGCGTATTCGGGATAAAATTTATTTCCACTTTGTCAGTCGCGAGCACATTCGATTCTCCGACCACGATTTGAGATTTCCAGTCAAGAATACAGACACACAGCAAGCAGATTAATTAAGATGGTCTAGAGCTACAATGCTTTTGCCGTGTCTCCTGCTCCTGAATCCCTGATGGACCAGCCGGGCACTCATCATCAGCGGTTGCAGTTTACAACATGTCGCCGAATATGTTCTACCGAACTGCTGTCACTACACGTACGAGAGAGCGAGTAGGCGTACACGGATACACTTCCAAGAATTCTCTCATCCATGCTGGCCGGCAACGGCGATTGTATTAATCAAACTCGGTGGACCGATCTGTCGCGTGCTTCCTTCTAACTACTCTACAGGATAGGAATATGGGCTCTTGTAACTTGAGAGCTCACTGGCCGGCCGGTGACAGGCATAGAGCTAGCTGGTCGTAATGTCTAGTGCAGTACTCTGTACTCTACACTAGACGAATCGGTCTAACTATTTTTGAATCATGCAAAAGCTAGCTAGACGAGAGGAGGAGGTACGGGGGTATTTCTACCCACTTTTTCCGGCGACGGCGACGGCAGAGGAGCAGAGCGGCCGACGCCGATACCGGACCACCGCACCGAAAAGAAAGACTCTGGCCGTTCATAGGTGGAGGAATCCGGCGACAGAACAGAGGAGAGGGAACGATCGACCGGCGTACGTGTGGTGGTGGGGGCTGGATCTCTGATTGATTACGATGGCGGGGAGATTCTTTCACTCCGGCCTTCCGGGATAGCCTGCCTTTCGATCGTGCCATTGATTAAGCAAGCAAACCACTACTCTAATAAAGTTTGGATAGAATTAGTGCAGCGCCCGGCCGTACTTCAACTTTGGGATTGGTGATGAGACGACACGATCGAGGTTTTTAACTTTAAATTCGCTTTGTATTGGAGTAAGTGGGTTGTTCATGCAACGTCAAATCCCAGGAGGTATTCTCCAACGCTGACATGCTACAAACAGCAGGGTATAACCTTTCTCAGACTTGTCACCATTTTGTCTTTTGAGGACCGTCTCCATGACTCGATGCTATATGTCGGCCTTTGCCTAGATTAAATTAAAAGTTGGCATGGTCACAAAATCCGGAGCCCTGTGCAAAACTGTAAAATGGGACCCATCTCGCTACAAATATATATTATTTTATCAGTATAATAAGAAAAAAACGCTCAATTTCCTCCTCTTTTAGACACAAGTTTTTTTTAGATAAAAGGCTAAAAAGCCCAGCTTTAAATTAATAAAGCCAGTCGGCCATATGATACAAGGTGTTGAGGAAATCCTCTTACAAAGCAGAGCAAAGTCAAGCTAAAAGAAAGGAGGCTACACTACGCCGAGCACCGAATACTTGCGTAAAACAGCCAGCCTAGGCAGGATCGAACCGCCAGCGAAGAAACCACCACAGCTAGCACAGAGCTTGATATCGGAGAGAAAAGTAGGAGACGAAAGGCAGAGCCTCCAGCAGACGTCGAGCAAGAAGGAGGGGATGCCGGGCATCACAGCGCCGGACGAAGACCGCAACAACAGCAGCGGCGAGAACCAAACCCTTGCGTAAAACGGCCAGCCACCAGAGGGGCGGGATCGGACAACATCGCCATCAGCGAGAGCCAAACCCTCGCGTAGAACAGCCAGCCACCAGAGGGGCGGGATCGGACCACCGTGTCCGCAGGTTGTGCCTCCAACACAGCACAGAAACAAGACATCTTCACTTCAAATCGCCAGCTACGAAAGGAACCAACTTTGCACTCAAACAAACATGTCGAAGCACGGGAGCCCTGGTCTAAGACGGTGCCTCCAAGGAGGTCACGACGTAGCAACGCCGCCACCGCCGGGTCAAAAGACCAGGGTTTTCACCCGGAGCATACACGAGGGAGGTGGGATGGAACCACAGCGTCGCCCCCAAGGGAGAAGCGGCGCCCACGGGCATCGCCGACACCGGCGTCAAACGACAACTCGAGCTTTCGCTCGGCTCAGCCCCCACCTACTCAATGTCGGGGATCACCGACTTCACCCATGCTAGCAACAGAGCCTCCAGATCTGAGTCTGCGCGAGGAACGGTACCCTCACCGGACCTCGCCAGGACCTCCACACGACAATGTTCCTGCCGCCCTTGCGACCAAAGAACGTGACCAACACCGCCGCCACGGGGCTTGCCGGCGAGCCACCTGTGCGTCCACCATCCAGGGCTGCCGCCCCGGTGTCCAAACTCCACGCGCTGCCGAACTGACGGAACAACAGAGAGACACCAACGCCTACGAGGACGAACATCGGCCGGCTCCATGCGGACATGCCAACAACCGCGCCTTCATACGGATCCCGTGGGTAGAGGGCTTCATCTTCAAGATCCATCACCGACTACCCTCGAGGCTGCCGGTATCGCGAGATCTGAAGGTGGAGCAACCAGAGGGCTCGAAAGGGCCCGGGGCCCCTGCCCCGGGCCGTACGTTCGAGGCAACCAGTGGCCCTCCGCGGTCGCTCTGCCCGGCCGGCTTCGCCTGAACCCTCGCAAGGAGAGGTCGATGCAGCGCCCCCCTCCGTACTCGTCGCCATAGCCATGTCGGCCGATCTGCTCGCAGGGTGTGCAGCCCGTCCACCACCAGCCTCAGGAGCGCGAGGAGCCAGCCTCACCGCCGCCGCCAGCCGGGCCAAGCCTGGGGACGCCATCGAGAGAGGCCGCCGCCATGAACGCACCGCCGCCAGCCGTGCCCGCCCCGCGCGGACACCCTAGCGCGCAGGTAAAGGAGATCCCGCCGCCGCCGGCGGCGGGGAAGAGGGGAGGAAGAGGGACTCGGGGGCGGGGAGCTAGGGTTTCGCCCCTGCGTCGCCCGCGGGGGACGAGCAGGAGCGTGCTCGGGTTCCCGAGTACACTATCAAACATTCCTATAGTCTCTTGCCGGCTAAAAAGCTACTCTCAACGCTTATAGATTTAAAATGTGATACAATTGTCTTAAAAACCGTTTTATGACGAAACATACAGTTTAAAAAGCCGATCATCTAATAATTCGATATATTTGAATTGTTTCGGTTTTAAAAACACGTAAAATACTTGTAAAATCTTAAAAGCGGTATGGCATGTAAAGTTATCGTCCCAAGAAGTACATGTACGTAGATAAGGCCATTATAAGAACCATGCCCATGAGAGAAATACAATAACACTATATAAATGAGTGCGGCGATATGGAGGCCGAGCTCCAGGGAGCTCGGTTTCCATTTTTTTTGTATCCGCACCTTTTCATTTCAAGAAATTCTAAAAAATCATAGTTTCTCTATCACCTACCATAATTTCTCTATGTTGGAACATCTGTAACTCTAACTTATAAGATCACTCTCAAAGTTGATGCTCCACTAATCCAACATTCAGATAACCATATCGAATTTCTGAAATAAGAAACAAGCTCATGAAGTTTTGAGCCAATCTGAGCACGTTTCCCCCCTCAAGTTACCAACTTTCTCACGAACCACCTATCTATGCAGCAATCACCCCTCCTTCTTCCGCTCTTCTTACATAGTGTGGTGTCCTTTTTTTTTGTGTGTGTTTTGTCATCCTCTCACAACAGTAGTCACGTTATATCCTCCCTCACCTCTCACAATGGCACCATGTTCTCAGCCTCCGTCACCGAGCCCCTGAGTCGAACCTAGGCTTTCCTTCATCTCCTTCTACAAAACCTCGAGCAATCTCAGCCACATGATGCAACTGCACTAGTAGAAAATAGGGCTTCCGTTTTGCCCTTTTGTCCCGGATCAATAAAGAACCGGGACCAAAGGGGGCATTGGTCCCGGTTCCATCGGCCGGGGCGCCGGGGAGCAATCGTCCCGGTTCTATTGGGACCTTTGGTCCCGGTTCGTGGCTGGAACCGGGACCAAAGGGTCTGCACATGCGGCTGCGGCAGTGGGACCCCTGGCAGGGAGCCTTTGGTCCCGGTTCCAGCCACGAACCGGGACCAAAGGTCCTGCACTATATCATCTTCTTCCACCCGAGCTCATCTCCATTTTGAGCTCATCTTCCACCATTTTCTCCTCCTTTTCCTCTCCCTCACTCAAGTTAATCCCCATTTTTTTGCACCAATTGTGAGGATTAAAGGCACCCCATCTATTCAAGGGTTAGCAACATCATCCTTTCCTCCGAAATTTTGTTTTGCCCGAGGACATGTAATTGACATCATCTCGACGTGTGAGAAACATTATGTCGGCGTGTGACGTTATGTATGTATATATGAAACATGATCTCGACGTGTGAGAAACGTTATGTATGTACGTATGAATCAAATATGAATGGTAGTACCACTGACACGGCACGGCACGACACGGCACCGGTCACGGCGACACGGCACGGCACCTATTGATTTAAAATCCCCCGAAAAAAAAAGCATTTGGTTAAACCCCCCCCCCCCCCCCCCCCCCCAAACCCTAAACCCTAAAACCCAAAAAAAAATGTGAAACTCTTTGGTCCCGGTTGGTATTACCAACCGGGACCAAAGGGTTCCGGCCCGGAGCGCACCCGCCCCGCCCACGTGGAGGGCCATTGGTCCCGGGTCTTAAGGTACCGGGACGAAAGGCCCCCCCCCCCCCCCCCCCCCTTTTGTCCCGACCCTTTAGTCCCGGTTAGAAAACCGGGACCAAAGGGGATCACGCTTCACAGTGTGTTGGACTTGTATGTTGTAGCTGGGCTGCCAACACATCTCTATGTGCAAGGACTTACCCTAGCAAAATACAAAAACATCTCAGTGAAACATCATTTTTTTCTGATAATTTTTTTTACTGATCTAATTGGCACATCAAGACGATATAATCTCACAAGTGTTCAACTATCGTAACTTTCATCACAAGAACTTGCATTTTCCATTTAGGTAGGTACAAACACAACATTTGCCTAAAAAATACATTGTTGATTTGACATGGAAGTACTCCATTTTGGCTCCCCTCTCTATCATTTTCAGTTAACACAATGGATAACAAAGAAAATTAGAAGCACGGTGGCACACCGGCTGTTTAGAAGCAACAGTACTTAGAACATACATTCAAGTTGTCTGTTTTTAATTTTCAGCGAACTTGTGATATTGATCGCTTAATTAATTAGAGTATGTTGGCAAATTCTGTTCATCGACGATCTGTGCATTCAGTGGACGTCCACGGATGGGTCATTCAGTGCTGGAGAACGGCTTGTAGACTTTTAGATCGGACATTATTCCGGCGATGGAGCCGGCTGCGGCGGCAATGGTGATGATGAGGCAGCCGAGGCTGAGCAGCTGTAGGCACACCCACTGTGAGCTCCACTTGGGTATCTTCTTCTGCACGATGTACATCTCCACCGGGAAGTAGACGGTGAGTGGCCAGAACCCGATGGCGCCGAGGAACCCGACGACGTCGTTGAAGAAAGGCAGCAGCATCGACACGACCGTCGTCGCCACGACGAAAGCCGACCGCCACGTGAGCCGGAAGAGGTTGAGCTTGAAGCCGGAGGGGACGACAGGCAGCGTGATCTCTCCAGTGATGAACCTTGACTCGGGCCACCTCTGGTGCGCCCACTTCTCGACGAAGGCGAACAGGGGCTGGCAGTAGACCTGGTAGGCGCCGACGAGGTGGACGACGATGGCGGCGTTGGCGACGTCGAGAAGCCAGAAGGGCTCGTAGAAGCCGAAGCCGGTGAGGAGGTTCCCGGGCGCGTTGTCCCCGAAGGCGGCGTAGCCCATGCAGCCGCAGAGCATGTAGAAGAGCGTGGTGGTGGCGACGCTGACGACGGTGGCGCGGCGCATGACCTTGGACTCGGACGGCGGCGGCGCCCTGATGGTGTCCTGGATCTCGATGAGGATGAGGGAGTAGGAGTAGGCGAAGGCGATGTCGCCGAACGCCTGGAGGCTCCGCCACACCTTGTCCATGGGCGTGACGACGCCGATGCTGATGCCGGTGAGGCTGCCCTTGATACCCTTGTTGGCGACGACCACGACTATGCCGAGGCCGAGGCCGATGATGGAGTAGGTGAAGGACATGATGGCGGCCACGATGGAGAGCCAGGAGATCTGGTCGAAGTCGGGGATCTGCGAGAAGAAGATCTCCGCGACGCCGAAGATGATCATGTAGGGCGTGCTGGAGATGTGGCACGGGTTCACGTGCCCCTTGACGTGGAAGCAGTTGGCCCGCTTGACCGCACTGTAGTCGAATTTAGTTACATGGGAATAGTAAGCTCACTGGCCAGCACTTAGAATGAACAAATTTAATGGAGTACTCACAGCATGCTAATGGAGGCGGCGATGGTGTATCCGATGGCGACGCCGACGATGTTGGCGTACTGCAGGAAGCCGCAGATCTGGACCTTGATGCCACCTGCTCGACGAAACGACAAGACATGGGAGAATGAAGCAGAGTGAGCTCGATCTGTTCTGCGTCTGCATGCATGCATGCAGCTGGGAATTAATTAATACGAAGCGCGGCAGTTGACTACTTACTGAGGTTGGCGTTGACGGCGTCCATGTAGGTGTAGTTTCGCTTGCCGGTGGTCTCGTCGCCGGAGCGGTAGCAGTCGGAGAGCAGCGCGGAGGTGTAGTAGGTGACGAGGGAGAAGAGCAGCATGACGGCGGGGCCGGCCACCCAGCCGAGCTGCCCGATGGCCCACGCCAGCGACAGCACCCCGGACCCGATCACCGCCGTGATGATGTGCGCGCTCGCCGTCCACATCGTCCCGGTGCGCTTGAGGCGGCCGTCGTCGTCGTAGCACTTGGAGCCATGCTCCACGGAGGACACCTCCATGGCCGCCGCCGCCGCCGACCCCTGCTGGTAGTAGTGCTTGCCGTTCTCCCCCATCTCTGCACCAGCCACAACACCGGCCCGATCGAGCAGTGAGAAGAAAGCACAGGTAGCTAGAGCACACAGCTCGCGGTATCGCAACAGCAGCAGCAGTAGGAATTCAAATTCTAGCTACCTAGCTAGCACCGTGGCTGTGTACTTGCGTCGTCGCGATATATAGCTATCTCAGGTAGGAGACACGGCCGGCCGAGAGCGCGCGCGAAGACTTTGCGTGGAATTCATAGGCGGCTGCTCGTTTACTAGATCGACCGAGGTCGTCGGCGAATGAGCGAGGTGATGAGTGAGGAATAGGGAAGAGTGGGGCGGCAATTTATAGGCGACTGCCTGGAAGGTGGGTGGGTGTTTGGGTTTTTTTTGGCTGGGGCCAGGACAAGGGAATTTCTCTAACCCATGGCCATGGGTATTTCGCATCAGTTCTCGGCTATCTTTAAGTTGAAATGGATTTCAGGGGTTAGCAGTGCATACATGCTCTGTGCCGTGCCTTAGCTACACGGTGCAATGCCTCTATTATGTGAAGAATATGGCATCCATGTCTCGCCCACTTGGTCATATCGCATACCATGTAGTACATTCAGGATGGATGGTTGAGTGACGCCCATGCATGCATACTGTTGTCGTCTATTGCTAGACACCCTGGTCTGAAGTAAGTCTACTCTAGTAAAACAATTTACTGATTGATGACTAAGGTTTCTAGATTCAGAAGAACGGACCACAGCGAGCACGACTTCCGTAGTGGCACAAAATAAAAACGTGTCTGTGTGTAATGTAGTGGTCGGACCCAGAGCGTCTCCGGCCGGTCACACATGTCAACTTGCCGCTCGCCACTGAAGCTAAGCTGCATTGGTCAGCGAAAACAGCGCGCCTAGCTAGCTAGCTGATTGATACTAGTTGGTACACGGCGGCCCTACTGCGCCGATCAATCGTACCAGCATCTGCATGCATATGTCCCATCGTAATATCATCAAATATCTAAGCCACTCCTAACACAAGCTAAAGGCCATCGATTGTTCAAACCTCGCAACAAAACACAATCTTTGGATGCATGCACTGCGTTTCTTACCTTGCAAAAGTCTCCTCTTCTTGATCTCCTCTCCTCTAGCAAGAGGGTCCGAAGACAAGTTATGTGTGTCAAGAGATGGGGTTAAACTTGGCTGTGGTGCGTCTAGTGTGCACAATGGACATGGTATTTATAGGGGCCGGTGTGTTGGCGTGTTACATGTGTGTGTGTGTGTGTGTGCTTGCTGAATGGATGCACGGGTGGCGATACTATAGTACTGTCGATCATTGAAGGGAGGCCCTTGGGGGTTTGTACCCCACGGGTTCTCGACCATCCTTTTTGCTCTGCAAGGGAATTTGTTCGGTACTCCTCTCGGCCATGAGATTAAGTATAAGTTGATCGCCCACTAGGGATCGTATCATGATCTGGTTCCCGGATGGATCATTCCTGCCGCATGAAAAAGCTAGGGACGACTTTGGGACGACGATGGTTTCTCATAGCTTCTGCAAACGTTGAAATGTGTGGCTCCTAACGGCAAGTGATTAAAGGGCTGAGAAATGAGATGATGGAAATACTCTTTGTTTGGCCTGCAGGACGTTCATAGCTTGCTTTCGTGGAGTACGTGATAATGCTAATCTCCTCTCATCTGGATGTCTCATGGTTTGCAGTGAGCAACCAACAAAGTAACTGTCTACTACTAGCTAGGGCCTAGGAGTGGTCTAAATTCGAGAAACAGAGTCCATTATTAGTTGGTGAACTCGGAATTGACCGTCTACTAGCCAGGAGCCAGGTAGTGTGGCAAAGAGAACTAGAAGGTGCACCTAAGATTTGTGTAACAAAAGCCAGGTTAACTACGTAGTGAAATGTGCTGCAATTAGGGTGAAAAGTGTGTGCCTTAGCAATTATTTTCAACGTTTGCCACTCTGGCATATTTTCTAAGGCCATCTCCAATATTTGTAGACGTTTCTGGTTGTATCAGCTTGATGTAAACTGGTTAAAATCTAATAAAGCATCTTTTATCGAAAAAAATCTCCAATAATTGTAAGATATTTGCTGCTACAACTAGCTGGTGGCCCTCGTAAATGCGATAACCTCATCTTTAGTGTGTTGAAAATGTTCTCATAGCGGTGGAAAGCCAGCGTACCAGGGTGGCCCATAGCGGTGGAAAGCCGAATCCGGCTTACCGGGCGGCCCAGTACGATGAAGCGCAGGAAGCCCATCCGACTAAGGGAAGGTTCCAGAAGGCGGCCTGCATTGTAGTTGACTTAGCTCTCAAGGCAAGGCCCAAGCCAGATTAGAGTAGAACTCTGTAACTTAGTCGGTTAGGTTGCTTCCTGTAAGACCTAGATCCGGACGCCTTCATAAGTCGGCCTAAGGGATGCCTTAGAGCACGCTCTAACTTTCATTGTAATCGGCGCATATTGCCTTATAGTGAATTATAGCAGCACGTAGGGTTTCGCCACCGTTGCGAGATCCGAAACTGGGTAAACTCGTGCTCATCCCGTCACCGGAATTACCTACATCTCCTACACCCACCTCTCTACCTAGCTAGATGGCACCCCTGTCCCGGCCAGATTCGACAATACCACGACAGTTGACGCCCACCATGGGGCAAGAGATGTCCGGGGTTACGTTCCGGGCGGGATCTACTGGCGGAATCGGCGACACCATCGCGGTCGGCTTGGTCAGCTACTTCGACGAGACAGGAGCTGACCACGTCCTCAACGACGGCTTCTGGACGCCGGCAAAGGAGGATCCTGTCGGCTGGTCCACGGTCTCCATCGGCGGCATCGACATCTTCGTCGGCTTCACCGCCAAGGCTTTGGATGATCTCGGCTTCACCTCGAGCCTGCCCGCCACCCACCCCAGCAACTTCGAAGACGGATCGAATCTGGACTCTGATGAGATTGCCGATCTAGATCTAGCTTTTCGACGCTGATGATGAAGACTCTGAAGACGATGCAAGCTCTACTATGGAGGCGCCGGACTTCCACTTCATTGGCATCCTAGGAGAATCCGGCTCAAACGAGTCGATGACTGATCCTGAGTCTATCCTTCCTGCTTTGCAGGCTGGGGCTGATTCAGAAGCCGGATCAGGGGACACTGCTCCTATGGAACAGGACCTTGAATCTGAAGGAGAATCCGACGATTTTAGTCGGAAAGTTGTGTCTTGTTTAGGACACCCATTCGAGGTCTTAATGGGTGATGTCGTCTCTGATCCAAAAGGAGACCCCGCCGCCTCAAAACCCACCAATGGCGAAGAAAAAACTCCAGAAGCCAGAAATCAAAAGGTGGACTTTATGACGCCACTTGCTCCAAAGAAGGGAGCCAGTAATTTATCGGCTGCTGGAGATGACATTAATGCTACAATTGGAGCAGCGATAGAGAAGGAGCATGAAGAAAGGATGGCAAAACTGCAGGAACTGCTAACTCCACTTCCTCCTAACGCATCGTTGGACGACATAGAGAAGCGTCGCGCCCTACTGGAAGAACAGGCAGCCAGGGTTGCGGAGCGTGAACTCGATCTCACCAATAAGGAAATGGAGTTCATCCGGAAGCAAAGAGAAAAAGGGGTCGACGATGTTTTCCGTCCGGCTCGCGACAAGAATCTGCACAAGAAACTGGATTTCCGTAGCAAATGGGAAGCCCACCATGTGAACTCAGTCTGGAGAAAGTACCACCACCGACGTGATCCGGTGACCAATTTGTGTTACTTTAATACCCCAGCCAAAAACATGGAGGCAGCTCATGAGGTCATGTTCGATAAATCATTGGACCGCGACGCCCGTCTCAAGTACTCGGCTTACCTACTGGAGGTAGCACAGCAGCAGCAAAACGACTCGTAGGTTAAGTCGGGAAGGCTATTTGATGATTCTCGTCTTTGCAACTCGACAGCGAAGAAGCCAATGGCTGCTGCACCACCAGACCCAGACGATGATCCAGCCGGATCAAGCAGCCACAACAAAGGCGACGATAAGGACCCGAAAGAGAAGCAACCACCTAAGGGTGCGGAGTCTCGGACAGGTTCATCTCGCCATCGTGAAGCCGACAACAATCGTGGAGGACATCGAAGCCGGGAGCAAAAGGAAGACCCTCGCAAGGAGAAGGCGGCACCACCTCGTCAAGAGCGACGACGAGAAGGGGAGAATCCACCTCGAAGGGAGGGTAACAAAGATAATATGCCACCTCCACCGCCGCCTCCACCGCGCAAAGAGGGAGATAACCCCTCCAAATATATACCCCCTCCACGACGGCAAAGGTCTCCAAGCCCACCGCGTAACGCGAGTCGGGTGAGCCAAAGCCATCATAGGGACGAAATACACGATGTTCTAGACATGGTTACGTTGCCAGAGGCATAACTATGACAATTGTGTATGGGATTATATTGTTAACCAATATTAAAAATCAGTTATGAAACTACAAAATTCTAATGAATCAAAAGTTGATGGTTAATGGAGATTGGAGCTCTCAAGTTGGAATCAACTGTCAAAAGGTGAGAAAATTACAAAAGAAAAACACCACAATTGGGGCTTGTGTAAGTGTAACAAATGATCACCACAATTGTGTTTTGTGACAACACTCGTCACTAACATAGCGCGTTCGTACATCTCGTCACGACACTCTCACTCTATCTGCTCTCTCTCTCTCTCTCTCTCTCCTCTCTCTCTCTCTCTCTCTCTCTCTCTCTCTCTCACCCGACGCAATGGCGGCGGTGAATCTCTCTGGTGGAGCGACGGCTGCGGCGCGATAAAAAACGGTGATGTAAGCCTAGGTGGAGCACACGCAAGTGACAGTGTCCCAGGTTACCTCGCGTATGAGAGTGGTTGTTGTGGGAGCTTGATGCATGTAAAATGCATACATGAACTTTGCATTATAATACTCATATTTGAAGCATATTTGCATCATATAAGGGTTATATCATTGTTTTATAATGATTTTGGGAAGATTTCACAGTTTTCCTATTTTTCTGGAATTAACCCTGCACTGGCAGAAAACCCTATTTTCTATATTTTGATGTTTCAGGGACCCCAAACGACGTCCAAATGACCTGAAAATTTACGAGCATCAGTTTTTGGAAGGAACAAAGCGTAGGAGCGAAGGAAGCGAACGAACGGAGGCCCGAGGGCCAGAAGAGGGTGGCCCACGCGGCCAGATTCCTTGGCCGCGTGGGACCACTCATCTGGGCCCTCGTGGCTCCGTTGCCATCGATATTTCTTCCAGAAGCTTCGTCTTGACCTAAAACCGACTATAAAAATAGTCTCCCAACGCCTTTCGGAGGAGAGGCCGCCGAAAGCGCAGAAACACCAAAACGGAGATCTAGAGCTGCAGATTAGAGGGGGAAAACTCCGGCAGAGCGCTGCCGCCGTGGTCTCCATCTCCCCCAATGACATCTCCACCGTCTCCATGATGAAGAGGGAGTAGCCCACCCCTGGACTATGGGTTTGTGGAAGTAACTTATGTATCTCTCCTCTCTCTTGAGCTTCACTAATTAGCACCGTATGAGCTGCCGAACATAATTACGGTCATCTATGTAATTCCTTTGTGGTGGATTGATACATCGCAAACGTATCTACTTTTCCAAACACTTTGCTATTGTTTTGCCTCTTATTATTAATGAATTTGTTTGGAACTAACCCGAACTGACGCTGTTTTCAGCAGAATTGCATTTGGTGTCTTTCTTTTGTGCAGGGTTCAGAAGTTCGCGGAAAATTCCAGAAAAATTATAAAAAGTATTTTTGAGGGAAAAGAGCCACGGAGCCAGAAGATGGCGAGGGGGGACCACCCCAGGAGCAGGGACGGGTCCCACCCGCTGGTGGGGGCCAGGCCGTGGCAGGAGGCCGCCCCTGCCCCTGGGACCTCCTCTGGCGACCCCCTTCGCTTATAAGCGCCCTCTCAACCTAAAAACGTGAGCCCCCGAACACTTTTTCCAGAAACCTTACGGAGCTCCGCCGCCATCACGAACCCTAAATTCGGGGTCCAGGATCGTTGTTCCGGCACCCTGTCGGAGTGGAGATCGCCGCCATCGTCACCACCAACGCCTCTCCATCAACCATCCATGTCGTCCCCCACCATGTGTGAGTAGTTCCTTGCTGTAGGCAATGGGATGGAAGGGATTGAATAAGATTGTTCATGTAATTCGATGCAAAATTATTAGGGCACGATGCCTAGTATCCTCTATTTGTGTTAATCGTCATTGGTACAACTAGTTATGCTTAATGCTTGTCACTTTGGGCCCGGGTGACATGTTTTCAGATCTGAACACTTATGTTTGCATGAGTATAATTGTTGTTTGGATCCTATCTACTAGTTGTATCCACTTGTTGTCAACCGGAACCGGAGACCCCGAGTGACAGAAACGGGGACATCGATGGGAATGGTTGGCAACTCGAGGGTTACATGTATTCATTGAGTATTAATGCTTTGATCCGGTGTTCTATTAAAAGGAACACCTTAATTGCCATTTGTTCCTTAATTGGCCCGGCTGACATCGGATGGCAGGACAAAAGATGCCGGGCAAGTTTTATTGCAAGCACGTACGGCTAAATTAGGAATACATGCCTATGATTGTAAGATACTTGGATGCTATTTATATGTTTATTTGCTTCGTGCTTAGTTATGTTCATTTCATGAGCTATCTTATTCATGCAACGCCCGTCTATCTGTCCCTATGCCTACGATGTTTTAATCCCGCTGTTTACAATCATTACTTTTACCGTTATCATTGCTGTCTTTATTTTACCACTTCTGTTACTACTCTACTGCTGCCATCAAATCACTGTTACTACTGATAAATTGCTTCGAGAGAAATCCTTTTCAGGTGTGGTTGAATTGACAACTCAACTGCTAAGGCTTATAAATATTCTTTGGCTCCCCTTGTGTCGAATCAATAAATTAGGGTCAAACTACCCGCGAAGACTGTTGCGATCCCCTACACTTGTGGGTCATCAAGACTATTTTTTGGCGCCATTGCCGGGGAGCATAGCTCTATTTATAAGTTCACCTGGGAGTTTTTCTGTCTGCTGTAATTTACTCTTCATCATGAAGGGAAACGAGATCCTAAGTTTCCAATACTACCTTCCACCACAAGGAAAGGTACTGCTCTGAACTCTAACGCTACTCTTGATTCACCTACTGTTTTAAGTCAACTTGTTACACCACCTGTGAACACTCGTCCTATTGATGATGCGTTGCTTTCTGAGTCCGCTACTGCTTCTGATAAATTTGATGATGCTTCTACTGTGCTTGATGATGCTGGTTCTTTAGGCCCCGTTTTAGAATCTCTTGTCACTAGGTCTAAAGAAATTACAATGCCCAATGAAAATCTTACTACACATGTTAGCTCTCCTAGTCCATATAATTATGAGAGTAGGTATCCTGATGATTCCTACATTGATCTTAATGATTAGTTTATTAGACAATATATGGACTGTTCTACTTCTAAAGATCCTGATGCTTTGAGGAAATTGCTTGAAAAGCATGCTGTTAAGAATTATTTTACACCTGATCCTGAGTTTGCTACCTCTCCCATATGCATTAAAGATGATTATTTTAATTTCTCTGTTGATCTTTCACTCATATCTAATGTTGAATCTGATCCTTTTTGTGGAACTAAGGATGACAATGTTGTAGAACACATGAACAAATTAGCTTCGCTTAGCCTTCTATTTTCTGATGATAAAAAGATATAGCGTTACTATTTAGTAAAGTTGTTTCCTCTCTCATTAAAAGATGATGCCAAAGTGTGGTATAAATCTTTACCTTATGGATCCATAAAAAGTCCTCATGAATTGCTTGATGTTTTCCTTGCAAAATATTTTCCCGCTCACATGCAGCATGAGGCTTTGCAGAAAATTTTCAATTTCGGACAATTGGAGGATGAGCATCTCCATAAAGCTTGGGGGAGATTCGGATCACTACTCAGGGCTCGGCCAGGGCATGATATTCCAAAGAATGAACTGCTTGATATATTTTATAATGGACTAACTATTGAATCTAGGACATACCTAGATAGCTGTGCTGGTTGTGTTTTCAGGAAAAGGACTGTAGATGAAGCTGAAGAACTAATGGCTAAGATTGCTAAAAATCATGATGAATGGAGCATTCCTGAATCTCCTCCATTACCAACTCCGAAGAAAAGGGGAGTGCTCTTCCTAAACCCAGAAGATATGCAAGAAGCCAAAATATATATTAAGGAAAAAGGTACTAGAGCTGAAGATGTGAAGAATTTACCTCCAATTGAAACTTTATGTGAGCCTACCACTCACCCACCTATGGTAGAGGTACACTCTCTTCATAATTTTACTGTTAATGATATTCCTTATAGTAAGCCTCCTAGTCAGTGTTTGGATGAATTTGATAACTTTATTGTTAAACAAACTCATTTTAATATGCAAATTCAAGAACAATTAAATGATAACACCCTGATTATTAAAAATTTGCATTCTGTCTTGGAGAAAACTGCTAATGATGTCAGAGGTCTTGTTAAGCATTTTCATATGGTCCAAACTCAACTTGAACAAATCACTAAAGTGCAAAAAGACTTGCTTGTTGGAATTCCTACACAAAGTAATAAACAAACTTGTGGTGTTTTAACTAGAGGAGGTATCTCTACTCAAGATCCTCTTTATCCTGAGGGACATCCTAAAAGAATTGAACAAGAATCTCAATTGGTTGAAAATAAATTACTAGTTCCCCTAAAAAGAAAAAGAAAAGGAAGAAACATAAAGAATTGGGAGAAGCTAGTAATATGGAACTTGATAAAGAACCTACAAGTAATAATGCTAATTTTGTCTCTATTTCGGATGCTGAAACCGAAAGTGGTAATGAGCATGATAATGATACTAATGAACCTGAAGAACAGGAGGAGGAGACTGCACCTCCTGTTGCTAAAAAACATGGTAAAGAGAGAGAGCCATGGGTGCAAAAACCCTTGCCTTTTCCATCTAAATCTCAGAGGGCTAAGGAAAAAGAACACTATAACAAATTTTGTGAATGGATGAAGCCCCTCTTTTTGCAAATTCCTTTGACAGATGCTATTAAGTTGCCTCCCTATTCAAAATATATGAAAGACATTGTTACTAATAAAAGAAAAATCCCTAATGAAGAAATATCTACTATGCTTGCTAATTACTCTTTCCATGGCAAGATTCCTAAAAAGCTTGGTGATCCAGGTATACCTACTATTCCTTGCTCCATTAAAAATAATTATGTCAGAACTGCCTTATGTGATCTTGGTGCAGGAGTTAGTGTTATGCCATTTTCTCTCTATAAGAGACTTTTATTAGATAAGCTTATTGCTAATGATATTTCCCTTCAAATGGCTGATAAGTCCACTACTGTACCCATTGGTATTTGTGAGGATGTTCCTGTTAAAGTTGCTAATTGTTTAATCCTAACTGACTTCGTGGTATTGGAAATGACTGAAGATGATAATATGTCTATTATTCTTGGGAGACCTTTTCTTAATACTCCAGGTGCTGTTATTGATTGCAATAAAGGAAAAGGTACTTTTAACGTTGATGATAAAGAACACACGGTGTACTTTCCATAGAAGATCAATACCAAAATTGGTTTGAACTCCATTGAGAATATTGAATCCATTAAGATTGGAACTATTGATTGTCATATTCATACACATTCAAGAAAATATGAAACTCTCATGATTGGGAATATTCCTATTCAATATGAGATAACTTGATTGTTTGTTGAATATTGAATATTTTATGTCAAATAAAATTGGTGTGGTAGCAAGACTTGATCAACCTTGCTAACAAACCAACTTTAGCAACATAAAGATATCAAGATTCATTAAATTTTCTTCTTTTGCTCATATTTAGTTTTTCTGTAATTTTTATTTCTTGATTAGTTTGTCCCTTTTAAATGTCAAATTCCTATTTTATTAGCTTAACTTTAATCTCTTATAAGTTCTTCGGGAAAAGTTGTCGAAAAATTCCAGAAAAATTACATGAATTTTATTATTTTTAAAGAGACACATGAGTGACTGGGGCTGACCTGGGGGACGCCCCAGGGGCACACGCAGGTCCCACCCGCGGGTGGCACCCAGGCCGCGGCCAAGGGCCGCCTGTGCCCTCTAGTGGGCCCCACCAGGTGAGTCTCCTCCCACTCTCTCTCTTTCACTCGAAAAAATCATCCCCCATTGTTCAAACCCGTGCTCTTGCTCTTTGGTGCTGGAATTTTAGATCTCTTTGTTCAGCCCATTATTCTTGCTGAAATTTGGAGCATATCCTCTCCGGTATGTGACTCCTTCACCCCTCCAATTAGAATCTTGAATAGTTTTATATAAGTTGATTATTTTGCTGTTGTTTATGAATTTGAATATGAACTTGCACGCTTGATTTGTAGCTTGTTAGATGGATTTGATGCATGTACTAGTTGATATTGAGTTATAGGAATAGTCTAATGCACTTTCTACATTTTATTTTCAAGTTTTATGAGGTTTGTTGAAAATTTTCAGAAAAGGAAGAACATGCCTAAGTTCAATTTAGGTGGGATTTTTAAGAAGAAGGGGCCCTCTTCTCGTCGAGAAACGAGAGGGTCAAGCTCTAATGCACCAATGAGGCCTTCATATAATGAAGATTTGGAGCCACTTGGTGTTATTGTGCTTGCTCGAGAGACGGATGTGTGTTCATCTATATACCCATGTTATGAATTTCTACAAGCTGCAGGTATACACAATGAATTTACTAGTCTTGTCACTAATGCATCGTTGACAAATATTGTATTAGTGGAGAGGACCCAATATCTTAAGCTCACTAACATCTTTGTACAAAGCTTTACTTTTAATGATGATCCATATCACCCTAGTGTGGAGTTCATGCTATATGAGCGACCGTGTAGAAAGCCTTTGTCAAGGTTTGCAGCGCTTTAGGAGTGAGGAACTCGGGGCTCACAAGCAAGATGAACACGCAGCCCCAGTACCTCAAGGAGCTCTATGCCGGAATCTGTCATGATGATTGGAGAGACTCTACGCGTGCAAAATTTGGGAGCATTCAGTTTCCAGCTGTGAGGTATTTGGGCTATGTCATTGCTCGTTGTATCCTTCCCCGGGATAACACGAGCAACATGACTAGTCTTGATCTTGCTATTCTTGCCGCCGCTATTAATTGTGATGAAACTTATAACATTGGCGCTCTTATTGCTCATCGTCTTAGCACTAACAAGGTTAGAGGGCCTATTTATGGAGGCATTATTGCTTCGATCATGCTTGCTACTGCCATGCTTCCTCCTAGAGAGGATGATCTAGAGTTGGATTTTATTAGGCTTAATCTTGCTGCAATGAAAAATCACCACTATGTCACTTATGATTCCACTTTGGAGGACTTGCGGTATAGATTGTTATTTGGTTTTGATTTAGATAACCCTCGCTTTGTGAGATTGCCTGCTCCTGTTTTGTTTAACTCTGCTGCTAGGGACGGATACTCGTTTCATGAGGAGGTGCTGGATGAGTACCTCGCATCACTAGCCCCTGAGGAGGACCCAGAGGAGGAGCCACAGGACTCGCAGTGGCAGCCACAGACGGGCGCCAACTGGGGCGTGCCGCCGTCGTGGTAGATGGATCCCACTTAGGCCAAAAGCCTAAGCTTGGGGGAGTACGTATTTCTCACCGACATCTTTTTATTTCGTTCACTCAACTATCATATGTCGGTGTCTTCGTTATCCCTTTGTATATTCATTAGTTCTCTTTCTGCTTTCTTTTCGCTCTTTTCAATTTGCTCAGTCGCCTTAGTTGTTCTTTTTGTTTATTAATCAAAAACCCAAAAAGATTTCCTCTTATTTGCCTCTTCTTTCTCATAATCAAAAAAGACCAAAAATATTTTCTTTTGTTTCTTGTTCGTTTATTTCCTACTTCGTTTTTAGCCGCTTCTTCCCAAATTGAAAACAGCAAAAAGATTTCTCTTTTAGTTTTGTGTTGTTCATTTCACTATTCGAAAAACACAAAAATATTTTCTCTTCTTCGTTTTGTAGTTGTTTCAGAGTTCAACTCGTGTTTGTGACGACACTTGCATATTTTTATTATTTCTATATCTTTCGATTGTGCAAGCATCTATGCAATAATGATGATATTTGGCGACGCGGATGTGATGAGGAAATTCGGTATGAACTCTGTTTGTTTTCTTTTTTGTACAGATGCTTGTCGGCACAGTGGAAACCAGGGTACCACGGGCCGGCCCGCCAGGGCCCACGACACTCTTCAGAAGATTTCGCTAAGGACCAGGCTCTCCAAGCCTGGCGAGCCTCGCGAGGGTTTTTTCCTCGCGAGGGACCTCTCCTCGAGAGGGCATCTCGCATGCTACCGTTGATTCTGCCAAGGATCAAGCCAAAAGGCTCGGCGAGGCCTCCAGCCTCGCGGGGTTCCTTCCCCACAACGCAAGCTCTGTCTCCGCGACAGAGCGCACATGGGCTCCGCGCCCTCCGCGGAGTCACGGGCGCTCTTACGCGCGGTGACGACAGCGCCGCAGTTGCCATTCTCGTGTATAAAGCAGTCAACAAGGCCGCACCAAGCAAAGGAGCTACAAGAATTGCCATTTCGGTGATAAGGAGACCATCTGCCGCTACGCTCCAAGGGCGACGTCACTGTGGGGCGCCTCTCGAGCCCCAGCAGCACCAACCCACTGTCCTGGCTGGACGGTGGCTTTTTCCAGCTTTGGTGACGCCGCTCCCTGCCATGGACCGCGTCCATGGACTCTCCCTTTATCGTGCACCAGACCTCCTCCTTTGTCGCCATGTGGTAACCCTTCCCGCCAAGACAGCAAGAACAACCCCCTAGAGTTCCTGCAGCTCTACACTTTGGCCCTTCGTGCCCAGCGGGGGCTCCTCCTCGCGACAACCGCGCTGCATCGCACGCGTCGTTGCCGCATGACTGCCAAATCGTGCAGCGAGCCCCGGAGGACGCACGCGTGAACATCGAGCGCCAGCAGGATCGCCACAACCGCGTCGTCCAGGACGTCGCCACCGCGGGGCGCCACCTCCGCGCCACCCTCGCCAACGGCGTGGTCACCTACGGCACGACGGCCGCGTTCACTCGCAGCCTCCGTCGCGTCGTCTGGCCGGTCAAGTTCAAGACGGATCTTCCTCCACGCTACGACAGCAAGAACAACCCCCTAGAGTTCCTGCAGCTCTACACTTTGGCCATCCAGGCCGCGGGGGCGACGACAAAGTCATGGCAAACTAGTTCCCCATGGCCCTCAAGGACTCCGCGTCCTCGTGGCTCACGAACCTCCCCGCTGAGTCCATCAACACCTAGGAGGATCTCTGCCGGTGCTTCTTCGCGAACTTCAAGGGCACGTACGAGCGCGGCCTCACGTACAACGACCTCCGCGGCATACGCCAGAAGCCTGGCGAGACCCTCTGCAAGTACATCCAGCGCTTCAGCCAGGTGCGCAACAAGATCCCCAACGCCATCGACGCGCGGGTCATTTCGGCCTTTCAGGCTGGAGTCACGGACGTGCGGATGCTCGAGAAGCTCGCAGCTGAACCTGACGCCAAGCAGCCTCGCGCTGCCGCTCCAGCCGCGGACCCCGAGAAGAAAGATGATCGCCCCTTCTGCATCTACCACAACAGGCATTCCCATGCCACCGAGGACTGCTACGACCTCAAGAGGCTCGCGAGCGGCAGCAAGGTCGCGGCGGCCGCGGGGGGCGACGCTGGATGAACAACAACTACGACGACAACTACCAGCAGAACCCTCAAGGCAACGCCGTCCAGCCCGCGAACGACAACCTCCCTGCCGAGACTCCTGAGGGCTATCAGGTGCCTCGCGGGGCCGCTTGCATCCTCGGTGGGGCTCAGGCCCCCAGCTCCAACCGCCACTTCAAGCAACTCGCTCACAAGATCGCGGCAGCGCTTCCCGGGGTTGAGGCCTCCAGGCCCCTCAAGTGGTCCCAGTACCCCATCACTTTCGACTTCAGCGACCACCCCAAGTCCACTTCGACTGTTGGTACCATCCCGCTGGTCTACACCCCCACCATCAACAACATCGCAGTCTCTAAGACACTCATCGATGGGGGTGCGGGCCTCAACGTCATCTCTTTCAAGACCTTCGAGAAGCTGCAGGTGCCTTACGAGCGGCTCATGCCCACCAGGCCCTTCTCGGGGGTGACAGAGGGTCTCACGACCCCTTTGGGGCAAGTGAGGCTCGTGGTCACTTTCGGCACGCAAGCCAACTACCGCACCGAGCTGATCGACTTCAACGTCGCGCACATCGGCCTGCCCTACAACGCCATCCTCGGCTACCCCGCCCTCGCAAATTTCATGGCGCTGATCCACCACGCCTACAACCTCGTCAAGCTTCCTGGCTTGGGTGGCACCATCGTCATCCGCGGCATGGTCTCAGACGCCCTGTACGCTGCGCAAGCGGCCTACAAGGCTGCTGCGGTGGCGTCCCCCGCTGACGAGGATGAGGAACCCCTCCCGAGGCCCCCCGCGAAGAAGAAGCAGCTCTTCTCTCAGGAGAAGGCCGCGACGAAGCAGGTGCCTCTTGAGGCAAACGGCTCAGGGGCTAGCGTCACCATCGGCGCCAGCTTGCCTCCCAAATAGGAAAGCGCGCTCGTCGCCTTCCTCAGGGCAAACTCTGACATGTTCGCATGGACACCGTCAGATGTGTCCGGAGTACCGAGGTAGGTGATCGAGCACCACCTAGCCGTGTGTCCAAACGCACGCCCCGTGAAGCAAAAGGGGCGGCGCCAGGCGCCAGAGAAGCAAGATTTCATCATTCAAGAAGTAGAGAAGTTGAAGAAAGCTAGCATCATCAAAGAAGTTGTCCATCCCACTTGGCTCTCCAATGGTGTGGTCGTCCCAAGCACACCGGAGGAAGCCGCCTATGCATCGACTTCACCGACCTCAACAAATCTTGCCCCAAGGACCCTTATCCCCTCCCGAGGATCGACTAGATCGTGGACTCCACCGCCGGCTGCGAACTGCTCTGTTTTCTGCATGCCTTCTCAGGCTATCACCAGATCAAGATGGCGAAGGAGGACGAGGAGAAGACATCATTTCTCACCCCTTGTGGTGTGTTTTGCTACGTCTGCATGCCTTTCGGCCTGAAAAATGCCGGTGCCACTTTCCAGCGCCTCATGAGGATCGCCTTGGGGGCTCAAATGGGAAGGAATGCAGAGGCCTACGTCGACGACATCATGGTCAAGACCCGCGAGAAGGACACGCTCATCAAGGACCTCGAGGAGACCTTTGCCAACCTGCGCAAGGTAAACATCAAGCTGAACCCCGCCAAGTGCGTCTTCGGGGTCCCTTCAGGCAAACTCCTCGGGTTCCTGGTGTCTCATCGTGGCATCGAAGCAAACCCCGACAAGATTAGGGTCATAGATGAGATGTAGCCTCCTCGTCGCCTCAAGGACATGCAGCGCTTAGCGGGATGTATGGCCATCCTTGGCCGTTTCATCTCCAAGTTCGGCGAGGAGGGCGCTGCCGTTTTTTAAGATCATGAAGAGGTCCGGTCCTTTCAAGTGGACCCCTGAAGCGGCAAAGGCCTTCGAGGACCTGAAGAAGTACCTGGCGAGCCCACCCATCATGGTTGCCCCATGCCATCGCGAGCCTCTGAAGCTATATCTTGCAGCCACTCCTCAGACGGCAAGCGCGGTCTTGGTGGCTGAAAGGGAAGAGCCAGTTCTCGCCAAGCAGAGCTCCGCCTCACCAAGCCCAGAACTCCTCGACAAGGAAGCAGCCGCGTCAAGCCTCCAGCCTCATGCCGAGCCTCTACAAGTGGGGCCTCAAGAGAACCTCGACAAGGACTCCACTGAGCCTCGAGAGGAGCCAACCGCTGCCACGTCAACAACCACCCTCGTCGAGCATCCCGTGTACTTCGTCAGCACAGTGCTGCGGGACGCTCACGAGCGCTACCCCATGCAGCAGAAGCTCCTTTTCTCGCTCCTCAGCGCCTCCAGGAAGCTGCGCCACTACTTCCAGGGTCACCCCATCAAGGTGGTCACCTCGTACCCCTGGAGCAAGTCCTACGCAACCCAAATGCAACAGATCGCGTCGCAAGCTGGGGCATCGAGCTGCAACCCTTCGAGCTGGAGTTTGACACCACAAGGGTCATCAAGGGCAGGGCGCTGGCTGATTTCATGGCCGAATGGACGGACACGCATGAAGAAGAGCCTCAAGAGGAGGAAGCTACAGCCTAGGGAGGGACGAAGCCCAGCTACTGGACCATGCACTTCGACGGCGCCTTCGCAGCCCGGAGTGCAGGGGCTGGTGCTGTCCTCACCTCACCAACAGGCGACAAGCTCCACTACGCCATCCAGTTGTGCTTCAAAGACAGCGACAAGGTCTCCAACAACATTGTTGAATACGAAGGCCTCCTCGCCGGGCTCAGAGCTACCATTGCCCTCGGCATCAAGCGCATCCTCATCAAAGACGACTCTCAGCTCCTCGTCAACTTCTCCAACAAAATCTACACGCCTAAGGACACCTACATGGTAGCCTACCTTGAAGAGGTACGCAAACTCGAGAAGCACTTCAGGGGCATGGAGCTCAAGCATATCCCGCGAGGGGAAAACCAAGAAGCAGATGAACTCGCCAGGCGAGCGGCAAAAAGGGAAGCCCAGAAGCCTGGAGTGTTCGAGGAGAGACTCGCCAGGTCCTCGGTCAAGCAACTAGCGGTCAACATGAGCATCAATGAGGAGCTCCCACCAGCCCCATCAAGTGGAGCACCAAACTGTGGGCTGCCCTCAGGCGATCGCCTGCTGATGACCCTGGTACGCCAAGACACTGGTTGGATCGACGAGATCAAGAGCTACTTGCAAAATCGAGTCCTTCCCGAAGAAGATGCAGAGGCCGAGAGGGTTGCTCGCCAAGCCAAGTCCTACTGCCTCCACGACGGAGACCTGTACCGTAAGCGCCCCAATGGGGTTGCGTTGCGGTGCGTCCCTGCCGAGGAAGGCCGCCAGCTCATCAACGACATCCACAGCGGAGAGTGCGGCCACCATTCATCCTCACGCACCCTCGCAGGCAAGGTCTTCCGGAGTGGCTTCTACTGGCCTTCAGTGCTTCAAGATGCAGCCGCAATCATCCAGTCCTGCGACGCCTGCCAATTCCACGCCAAGCAAATTCACCAGCCCGCGCAAGGACTCCAAACTATCCCGCTCTCCTGGCCGTTCGCGGTCTGGTGGCTGGACCTCCTGGGACCTTTCCCGCGAGCGCTCGGGGGCTACCGCTACCTCTACGTCGCCATCGACAAGTTCACCAAGTGGCCTGAGGTGGAACCCGTGTGCACCATCCCGGCGAAATCAGCGGTAAAATTCATCAGGAGCTTGATCTGCCACTTTGGTGTGCCCAACCGCATCACCACCGACAACGGCTCGCAATTCATCAGCGGCGCCTTCAAGTCCTACTGCAGCAGCCTCGGCGCCCAAATCTGCTACGCCTCGGTGGCTCACCCACGAAGCAACGGGCAGGCTGAGCGAGCCAACGCCGAGGTGCTCAAAGGCCTCAAGACGAGAAGCTTCGACCACCTCAAGGCCAGCGGCAAGCACTGGATCGATGAGCTCCCCTCGGTGCTCTGGTCCATCCGCACCACGCCAACGAAGCCCACTGGCGAGACGCCGTTCTCCCTCGTCTATGGCGATGAAGCTGTTCTCCCCAGCGAGATCACCCACGGCTCTCCACGAGTCTTGTCCTTCAAGGAGGCTGAGCTGGACGAACTCTGCAGCGACGACCTGCTGCTGCTCGAGGGGCTCCGCCGCAATGCGGCCCTAAGAGCGGCAAGGTACCAGCAAGACCTCCGTCGCTACCACAGCCGCCACATCCGCCCGCGCACTCTTGAAGCAGGCCTCCACAAGCTCTCGCCAATGTGGGAAGGACCCTACAGGGTCGTGCACATCGCCAGGCCTGGCTCTGCGCGGCTGGAGACGGAGGACAGCATTCCTGTCGCCAACCCCTGGAACATCCAGCACCTGCGCAAGTTCTACCCCTGATCGTCCTCGACGAGCAACTTTTTGCGTCATGGGAGAGCTTCGCGCCATCATCCTCCACGAGGAAAATATTCGAGCACCCCTCTCTACTATACGTTGCCGCGGGCCGTTCGAGAAGACTGTCAAGCCACCATGCCTCGGCAAGATGACTTCTTCAAGCACCATGCCTTGGCGAGGTGGATCCCCATGCCCAGACATGGCGGACCACAGGCTCTACGAAGCCACCCCCGCATAGCCCCCCCCCCCTCTGAGCTCTCTCTACACGCGTCGCCTCGGGCCGCGAGAGTCTCAGCCACTCCATGTGGAACCCCATGCCCAGACATGGCGGATTTTGTACTTCTGGCCACGCCAGTGTAATGAACCCTTGTTTCAGGTCACTTTGAACCTTTGTGCTTCGCGCCAGCATATGCTGTTGCTTCGGTAAGCAGTTATGTTATTGCATTTCATCCTTGCTCGTATGATCCCTCCTGTGCATCTTGCGAGCGGGGGCTGAGCATGGTGCCTGTGCCTCGGGAGCATCCCAGCAGCGCCTCAAACCCAAGGGATCCGAGCTCTGAACTCACGGGTCAGCTCTCATGCACGTCAACTCCCAAGGAGCTCTGAACTCATGGGCCAGCTCCCGTGCACGTCAACTCACCAAGGACCTTGGTGCCTGTTCTCCTCGCGAGACACACATGAAGGAACCTACGAGCACGCGTGAGTTACCTAGCTATGTATTGCTTGTGGGTATGCCTATCTGTCCAAGCGCAGGAAAGCAGGTTCAAAACAAGCCTCAGGCAACCTCGGGAGGAAAAATGCCTCATCAGGGAACCAACACCCTCTCCAAGGCAAAAACGCCTCATCAGGGAACCAACACCCTCTCCAAGGCAAAAACACCTCATCAGGGAACCAACACCCTCTCCAAGGTAAAAATGCCTCGCGAAGCTAAGTCCAAACACTTGGTTAAATTTCCTTTCGCTGGTTTTTGTCCCTCGAGCCCCTTTTCTCTCTCCTATGCCTCATGGGCTGCTTGCGCGTTAAAGGGGAGCCCCGAGCATCGCGCCTCGGGAGCTCTTACTTCTCGAGGCCTCGCGCACCCCCCGGCCTTGTGGAGCCCTGACTCTCACATACCGAAGCGGCGGTGGTGTAGCGCTAAGAGAGGGTCCTAAGACGTAGAGCGAAAAAGACATGAAGGGAAAGATAAAAGCCTCCCGAGGGACATTCACAAGCGCATTCAAGTAAAACTTAAACAAGTCTTTACAAGGCTTTACAAGCAAAATGCTAAGATAATGTGTGCCCCATGCACATCCGGCTGCAGGAAAGAGCTCAGGCCTCCGGGCCTCCTGAGGTGCCCCCGTCGCCCGCGGCGGCACTTTCCTCCTCCTCCGCGGCGTTCTCCTCTCCATCGTCCTCGTCCTCCTCTACCTCGACCTGGTCGAACTTCTTGGCATACGCCTCTGCGGCCTTCCGCATCCTGTCACTCACCGCGATGCGGCAGCTGAGGTCGATGGGCGCCGTCACAGCCTCGAGGTCGAGGGAAGGCTGAAGCCTCGCGAGGTTGGCGAAGATGCGGCAAGTGGCGAGGACGAGGAGATCGCGACTCTCCTCCATGACACGTTCGTCGAGGCTCTTCGCGGTCTCTTTAAGCTTCATGAGGAATCGCTCGAAGAAGAACGCGTACCCGACCTCGTCGTCGTTCCCCTCTACGGTGAAGGAGGGGACCTCGGTCCCCAGGCGATCCCCAACAGCCCGCGCGCGGGACACCAGGTCTTGGAGCATGCGCTGGCGCTGGCGCGACATGGTTCGGGCAATCTGCGCGTTGCGTTGTGCCTTCTGGTGGAGCTCACTCATGTCCTTCTCCAGGGCGGCGGCCTTCTCTTCCGCGCGAGCCCGAGCGTCCCTGGCGCTCTGAAGGCGGGAGGCCATCTGCTTCTCCCCCTTCTCGAGCCCCTTGATGCAGTTCCGGAGCTCATTGCGCTTCGTCATGAAGCGCTCCTCCTGCTTCTTGGCCTTCTCGTCAAAACTCTTGGCGAGATCTTGGCGGATGAGCTTGACCCTGTCGTCGGCCTCCTCCTGCATTTTCTTCTGCTTTGCCGCGAGGCTGGCGTTGGCCTTCTCGAGGCGCTCTGCGTAGGTGGCCTCGTCCTGGGCCACCTGACCCTCGTGAGCCCGCAGCGCCTCCTCGGAGGTGGCATGATCCCTCTCGAGCTGCTGGACCTGCTCTTCGCGCCGGCACAGTTCCTCCTCGTGGGGGGAGAGCTCTCCCTCACGTCGCGCCAGCTCCGCTTCGCGCTGTGTCAGCTGCTCCCCGCGAGCGTCCAGCCTCTCGCGGAGCTCCTTCAAGCTGTCCTCGACGACTTTGGAGTCCATGATGAATTTTTGCTCTGCGGCCCAGATCTCCTGTTGCTTGGAGGCGGTTTCCACCTCGAGCGCCTCCCGCGCGGCGTCCAGTTGCTCCATGGTCTCCGCCGCCTCCCGATTCACGCTGTCGCGGGTCTCCTTGGCGAAGCGCATCGCCTCTTCGCGCGCCGCCCGGGCTGCCGCATCCTGTCGGTGGCAGCTCTCCACCCTCTCGCGGAGGAGGGCCTAGGCTTCGTCAAGCTCCGCCCGCTCCTGCGCCATGGCGAGTTCTTCTTCGACGTACTGCGTCTCTAGCTTGTCGAGTGTTTGCCGCGCTTGACTGAAGACGGAGCTGCGGCGAGCTGTGTGACGGCACGGCTCCCGCAGCGCCAAGGTCCCCGCATCGCCGCGGGGTGCAGAGGCCTCGACGCTTGGCGAGGTGCCCGAGGCACCTTGCCTCGGGCTCACAGCGGCTCCTGATGCGACCCGGGGGGCTCGTGTGGTAGCCTCCTTTGCCTCCCGCATTAGGAGTCCTCTGGGGGCTGGGCGTCCTCTCGTCCCCGGCTCCAGCGCCCGCGGGCTCCGGAGGCGTTCCTCCTCCTGCTCTTCGAGGGCAGATTCAGCCCCTCCCGTGGTGGTCGCGCCTGCCGCGGCCTCGGGCTCGTTAGCCCCTCTTGTGGAGGCCTCTCCCTCCAGAGGTGGTTCCACGGTGGCCTCTTGGGCCTCCGCCTCGTTTGGCCTCTCCGAGGCTCGCGCGGCCTCGGCCGCTGCCTCGTCCTCCGCTGCCTCCTGCTGTCGGGGAGGAGTGGCGGCCCGTGCTGGCGACGATGCCGCCTCTTCAACCTCCCCCTCCGCGAGGTGTTCATCCGCGGGAGGAGTAACCACACACTGCGGCTCGTCAACCACAGGCGTCTCCACGGTGGCGCCGACAGTCTCTCCAAGCTTGCGGAGCCGTCGCCTCTTCGGTGCCGCAAGGTTGCTAAAAAGAAAGACAAACAGAAGATCCTTCAGGAGGGTATTTGAAAGCAAAATCCTAAAGGAAAGAAGAAGGACCAGGGCTTACTCGTCAGCCATCCTCCACACCCTCTTCTTCGCCTTCGGTGGCTGGGGGCTGTTTGCTCTGGCTCCTTCTCGAGGCGCTCCTGCCTCCTCGCGAGGAGCGCCCCTCGCGGCCGCGGCGTTCCTGTCGTGGGCAGACTTGGAGCGGGGCTCGCGGTGCCCTCCCTTTCCACTGCTCTCCTCCTCCTCCGCGGTGCGACGGGGGGAGCTCAGCGAGAGGGATCCTCGTCGCTGCTGGAGGAAATCACCTGGAGGTCCCCTTCAGGCGGTTCGCTCCTTGAGGAGCCGGCAAAGTCTCCCGAAGGGTCAGCGCTTCCCGAGGCCTCGCCCTCGCCAGATTCCTCCGCCTCGTCCGGTTCCGGCGAATCGTCCATCTGCTCCGGCTCCACCACCCACGGGTTGCTGTGGGGCCCGCGGTGTCCTTCGGGCACGATACCCCATTCATCGAATCTGGGCAGGCCCCTGCGGTGCTCGCGCACCATCTCTTCCCCAAAGGTGAAGAGCGGTAGTGAAGAGGGTCCCCATGACCTTGTCCAACGCCTCCGGAGTGGAGTTGTCCGTGCACAGGCGCATCCCATCCTCCGGGCCTGTGTACGTCCACATCGGCTCTGAATTCCACTGGAGGGGGGCAATGCGGCGCCTCGTGAAGTCCTTCACCACAATCTGGCCGGTGAGTCCGGCATCGCGGAGCCCCCGCAGGCACTCGTACACTGCGTCAAGCTTCGGGCCCTCGAAGCCCTTGCTCGCCCAGCGCGCCCACTTCTTCGGGGGCACCACGGGTATATCCAGGAGAGGGTTCTTCACCTCGGTGTCGACGAAGAACCACCGCTGGCGGAAGTCCTCCACCTTCTTCGTCACCTTGGTGATGGCATTCTCGCCGCTCCACGTGATGGGGATGTAGCTCTTGCTCCTGGCATCGGCGATGCGGAAGGAGACGCATCCAGTCCGCTCGTTCTGCGCGGAGGACCGGAGTGCGTAGAAGCTGCGGAAGAGCTCCACGGAAGGACGGATGCCGACGTAGGCCTCGCAGAGGTAGGCGAAGATGTAGAGGATGATGATGGAATTGGGATGAAGATGGAGGAGTTGGATTTGGTATGTCTCCAAAACCCCCATGAGGAAATCGGAGAAAGGAGGAATGAGACCGGCGGAGAGAGTGTGAAGGAAGATCGGGTAGTACCCCTCGCAGAGCTTGCTGTCGGCCGGCTTCATGCTTGTGATGCCGTGCTCGTTGGTCTTCACGGCCGCCAGGTGGCGCACCTTGTTGATCCCCGCCGAGTTGATGCGGGACCTCGGCAGTGCCTCCTTGGGTTCAGCACTCCGCGACGCCGCCGCGGACTTGCCAGCCTGCATCGGAGCCTTGTCCTTCTTGGGAGCGGCCGCTCTCTTGGGCGCCATGGTCGTAGGAGAGAAGAAACTCTTGGAGGTGGTGCGCTCTGGGAAGAAGGAGGCGTTTGGGGAAGTGTGCGGTGGAGTAATGGGCGAAGTGATGGGCGCCATCATCGCGTGCAGGCTTTATTGACCAGTTGCCAAGGGCGTGGCGGGCCCCACCGGGTCGCCCGTTGGAGCCGAGGAGATCGTGGCTTCGGGCGCAACCGCTGCGCCCCACGTGTCACGGCCCAGGCAGGCATCGTTGGGCCCCCGACGCTTCGCCTGCATCCGCGGACTTCGGCGTGCCCATCGTGGGCCCGGGGGCTACAGTCGGCATAGTGGAAACTAGGGTACCACGAGCCGGCCCGCCAGGGCCCACGACACTCTTCAGAAGATTTCGCTAAGGACCAGGCTCTCCAAGCCTGGCGAGCCTCGCGAGGGTTTTTTCCTCGCGAGGGACCTCTCCTCGAGAGGGCATCCCGGATGCTACCGTCGATTCTGCCAAGGATCAAGCCAAAAGGCTCGGCGATGCCTCCAGCCTCGCGGGGTTCCTTCCCCGCGACGCAAGCTCTGTCTCCGCGACAGAGCGCACATGGGCTATGCTCCCTCCGCAGAGTCACGGGCGCGCCTACGCGCGGTGACAACAGCGCCGCAGTTGCCATTCTCGTGTATAAAGCAGTCAATAAGGCCGCACCAAGCAAAGGAGCTACAAGAATTGCCATTTCGGTGATAAGGAGACCATCTGCCGCTACGCTCCAAGGGCGACGTCACCGTGGGGCGCCTCCCAAGCCCCAGCAGCACCAGCCCACTGTCCTGGCTGGACGGTGGCTTTTTCCAGCTTTGGTGACGCCGCTCCCTGCCATGGACCGCGTCCGTGGACTCTCCGTTTATCGTGCAACAGACCTCCTCCTTTGTTGCCATGTGGTAACCCTTCCCGCCAAGATATTTGGGGGAAGAGGTCCAGGACACCTATAAAAGGAGGGGGAGCACGTTCAGGTAAAGGGTTGGTCTTTGGTTAGGGTTCCAGAGTTGGTAGGAGTGATGTTCTAGCGATAGCCTTTGTTAGCCACCTAGGCAGTGCAATACAACCAAGGCAGGACGTAGGGGTTTTACCTCTCCAAGAGGGCCCTGAACCTGGGTAACATCGGGTGTTCATCTCCTTGTACTGTAACCTCTACAAGCAGTGCAATACAACCAAGGCAGGACGTAGGGGTTTTACCTCTCCAAGAGGGCCCTGAACCTGGGTAACATCGGGTGTTCATCTCTGCAGTGCCATCCCACAGCGATCTCGACGAGCGCTGTCGCCGAGGCGTGTTGAGGGTTGTTTGATTCCGTGTTCAGCCCCTTACTCGATTCCTTACCTAGTGAGAATCACCCAGTTCCTGGGACAGTTCTCCGACAATGCTCATCCTCATGCTCATGTTTTAGTTTGATATGGTAGAATGTTACGTAGATGATATTACTTAGCTTTTATGGATTCCTATGCTTAGTCTCAACTTGTTAAGAGTGGATAATTTGTCATGTAGACGTGAGCATGTTTTGCATTGTTTATAATATGGTATGGTGAAGTGAGATCCTCCTCCAAAAGATTTATTTGGATTGACTTGGCACATGTTCACACATGTAAAAGACTAAAAATAAAGTCTGTTAAGCCTTGACGATTTATTGTGCTTAGAATTGTAGTATCACTCTTATGCTTTATTCATCGATTGGTTTTTGTCGCAAAGCATGATTATGACAGTAGTTCTCTTGATCGGTCGCTTCCGAGTCTTTTGCTAGCCTCCATTTGTACTGGGTGTAATTGTCCATCCGTGTATCCATTTTCCTTAAGCCAAAGTATTCCATTTGAGTCCACCATATCTACCTATGCATGGTATTTCCTACCATTCCAAGTAAATTTGTCATGTGCTAACTTAAAAAAATTCAAAATATTTCTTCTTTGTGCCTCTGTTTTTAAGCTCATGGGGGAGCAGTAGAGAGCTAGATATAACTTGTGACAAGTGAGGTAATTTCCCCCCTTTCACCCGGTGTTGATGGATTACGTCTTCACTTGAATCAACCCGAGAGCAGCTTAAGCAAAATATAAATATAACTCACCAATTCTCCTCCGCGCAATGCAAATCTGAGAAATCAGCTCAAACATTGGACAGTGGTGAAACCAAGGAGAAAGAGGAGCGTACTCGCTCTTCTAAGAACCAGCTGCTCTCACAAGTCTAAAAACCTTGCTTGTTGATGCATCCAAAATGCATCCACTTTTCCAAGCACTTTGCCTCATAATTTGCTCCGGGATCCTTCCTTATTTGAATAAAACTGCTGATTCTGACGCTGTTTTTAGCAAAGTCTCTCCCCTGGCTATTTTTGCAGGAAATAAAATCAGGGAAAAATACCACATCATTTTTTATGGAAAAGAAGCACGTTGGACAAAAAGGACACGAGGGGGTGCCGGAGGGCCAAAAGGGGTGGCCCCACGCAGCCCCTGTACCTGGCCGCGTGCCCCCCCCCCCCAAATGGGCCTCGGGCACCGTCTCGCCTCTGGTCTTCGACGTACTCCTTCATATAGGAGAAAAAACGCTTGCCCTAGGAGGGGAGGAGCTTTCGCGAAACACACCGCCGCCGCCACCACGTTCTTCGTTTCGGGGACAGATTGATCCAGGATTTCTCCTCCGGTGGAGGGATCCGGAGGCTGTCTTCACCGCTTTCATCTCCTTCGACCATGAGCTCTTTCTCCATCACCATGTGTGAGTAGTTTGATGTAGGCATGTGAGGTGGATGGGGATTGGATGAGATTGACCACGTAATGCTACCCGTTGTTCGATAATCCTAGGGTTTATCTTGAGGATACTATTGTTGTTTTATTTCTGCTCGCTTGAATCCTTTACTGCCATCACTACTACTGCTGCAAGTTATTGATATACAGGTGTGGTTGAGAGTAACGCCTCAATTGCTAAGGTCTTATTAATATTCTTGTGTTCCCATCGTGTCGAACTATAAATTTGGGGTAATACTTCCCAACGAAGCTTCAGCGATCCCCTATACTTGTGGGCATCAAGACGTTTTCTGGCGCCGTTGCCGGGGAGCCTAGCTTTATTGGTAAGACAACTTTATATCATTTATTTGCTGCATTTGCTTGTTCCTAACCATGGGAAAGGAGAAGAGCACTCCTAAAGAAGTGAGGCCTTCCACTACTCAAGGAGGTAAGGACTTGCTAAGTAGGAAAAACTTTTCACCTGATGTTGTTTCTGCTGTTGTTCCTAAGAAAAAGGGAAATATTGTTTCTAGTTCACCATTGTCTAAAATATCTACTAGTAATGAAAGTGATTTAACATGTGGTGGCATAGACAAAGAAGTGACACTTGAAACACCTGAAATTCCTGAAATATCTGAGATAACTGAAACACCTGAGAATCCTGAATCTTCTATTAGTAAAAATGTGGAATCTGAACAAGAAGATAGGGAATATTGTGATGATATGGAAACTTCTTCTGAGAAAGAGGATGCTATTATTAAGGCTTTCATGAGTCCAGATTATGATGAAATGGATAAACTTGCTAGCTATTTAAATTCTCCTCTTGATGACTATTTTCCTGTTACTAATAAAATGAATGGTCCAGCTATTAAAATTAACGATAAAGACTATGAGTTTAACGTTGATCCTGAAGTGATTGGAAGGGCTGAGAAGTCTAAGTTTATGGGAGAGAGGATGAGTTTCCTTTCGATCACATTGCTGCTTTGCATGATTTATCTGTGTTATTTGGGAAAGATGAAATTAACCAACGCTACTATTTCTTAAAATTGTTTCCTTTTTCTTTGGGAGGAAGTGATAAAACTTGGTATTATTGTTTAGAACCTGGGTGTATTACTATCAAGGAAGAATGTTTGCGGATGTTCTTTAATAAGTACTTCCCTGCTAATAAAATTCATGCTCTAACCCTTGAGATTAGTAATTTTTCACAGAAAGAGAACGAGTATTTACCCCAAGCTTGGGGGAGGTATAATAAGATGGTTAGGAAATGTCCTACCCATGGCTTCGAGAATAATGAAATACTTGATATATTTTACAATGGACTAACTAAAAACACCAGAGGCTATCTTGATAGTATTGTAGGTAATGTTTTCAGGGAAAGGACCGTTGATGAAGCAATTGAGTTATTGCAAACTATCTCAAAGAATTACGATGATTGGAATACTGATGAGATATTTCCGGAGAAGAAAGGAGGTATACTCAAACTGGACAAAGAGGCAATGAAAGAAGCCTCAAAGGACATTAAAGAGAAGGGAATTAAAACCTCTCATATCAAGGAATTATCTGATATGGGTGTCAAACTACCTAATGATCAACCATGTTTCCCTATCCCAGTCAATGTTATTAGCACCACAAAAGGTAATGAAAAGGTAACATCCTTTACTGAAGTATCATATGAGAATGATTTTGCTTATCGTCATGATCCTGAAGAGCATAATATTAGAATGATGATCATGGAAAACTCTCACAAAATTAAATTTCTTCGTGAAAGTTTGCATGCCAATGTGGGAGAGGTAAAAAGAATTGTTAAACATTGTGAGATGATGAATAATCAAGTAGAACAAATGATTTCTCTTCAAAATCAATTGTATGAAAAGCTTAATATGAAGAAACAGGTTTGTGGAGTTAATACTAGGGGAGGTACAAGTACTTAGGACCCCGACTATCCTGAAGGCCATCCTAAGAGGAAAGAGCAAGAAGCTCGAAAGAAGAAACTTTCTGAAGGCAAATCTCCCAATGAAAACCAAGATAAAGATGATTCTGAAGAACAAGATAATGATATCTCTATTTCTGATGCTGAGACTGAAGATAATAATAATGAAGAGGAGGAATCATCCTCACCTGAAGAAGAACCACAAGAAGATGAAAATGTTGAAGAACCTGAAGCAGCTGAGAAGGAAGACCCTCAACCATCTACTGAGAAGAACAAGAAGAAAAACCATCCAAATCCACAAAAAGGTAAAGAAAGGGATCCATGGGTACAAAGACCCATACCATATCCTCAAGAGGTAATGAAAACTTTGGACGACACTAGATTTGAGAAGTTCTTTGAGTTGATTAAATCTTTATATTTGCAAATTCCTCTTGTTGATGCTATTAAAATTCCTCCTTATTCAAAATACATGAAAGATATTGTCACTAATAAAAGAAAGATTTCTACTGATGCTATTACTGCTATGCTTGCTGATTAATCCTTTAAAGGGAAAGTGCCTGAAAAACATGGAGATCCCAGTATTCCAACTATTCCTTGTCATATTAAAGAAACTTATGTGAGATATGCACTATGTGATTTGGGGATGGTGTTAGTGTCATGCCTTTCTCTTTGTATAAGAAACTTGATTTAAACAAATTGGTTCCAACTGAAGTTTCATTGCAAATGGCTGATAAATCAACTGCTATACCTATTGGAATATGTGAGGATGTACCTATTTCTGTTGCTAATGTGTTAATCCCTACAGACTTTGTTGTATTAGACATGCCTGAGGATGATAACTTATCTATTATCCTTGGTAGACCTTTCTTAAACACTGCAGGGGCTGTGATAGATTGCACTGAAAGCAAAGTGACATTCAACGTTAAAGGAAAGGAGCACACTATCTATTTCCCCAAGAAGAAAGCTGTTACAATGGTAAACCAAATGGTGAATTGCATTAAAAGAAATACTCTTATAGTTGGAAGCTTTGAAATTCCATTACCACCTCCTGAACCAAAATATGCTACCATAATGATTGGAACTATTCCAATCAAATATGAGGTAACTTGAATCTCTTCTTTACAAATAAAAATAAAGATCATGTGTTATATCCTTTACATATTATTAATGAGACCTGATCAACCTCATTATTAATGTGGAAATGATGCAAACTTGATTCCTATAAAGATTGCTTGCATTTTTTATTTTATATACTCAAGAATTCTTATAAAACGATGTGGTAGAAAGCAACGTGCGACTTGAAGGACATGATCGATTGTGGATTTTGCGGATCCTACTCTGGAAACAGAAATACCCACATTAATAGCAGGTCGAATTCTCTTTTCAATTTCCATTCAAGAGTTTCTATCTGTTTCCACGCCCTTTTTTTGAGACCTCGAAACATCAGGACAAATTACTTCTCTTAGGAACACATACAAGAAAAAGGATACATTATGTTTCTGCTTCACGAATATGATATTTTTTGGACATTTCTAATAATAGCAAGCCTTATTCCTATTTTGGCATTTTGGATTTCAGGGGAAAGACAATTCCGAATCCGCTTTGTCTACGAATAAGGAAGCTATAAGTAATGCAACTATGAATCTCATGGAGAGTTTGATCCTGGTCCCATTCTTCTACCCTTTCCTACATTGATCGTTCTTTGCTTATCCCTTTCTCTAGACTAAATGCTCAAGAATTCTTAGAATATTTTCTTGGGCATATTTATTTCAATGTGCAGAAATTTCAGAAATTTAGTTTGAAAAAGTCTCTGTAGAAAATTTTCTCGAAAAATTCCAGAAAAATTCAGAGGTAAGTTATTTTCACGGGAGAGCTCACAGCCAAAAGAGGGACACCAGAAGGCCACCAGGGGCCAAAAGAGGGTGCCCCCCGCGGCCACTGTACCTGGCCACATGGGACCCCCCACTTTGGTCCACAGGTGGAGTTAGGTGAGGAGTCGGGGCTCATCTTCTTCCTCTCGACAGAAAACCAGCTCCAGGTATTTTCTCCAAAAAAAATCGTGCTCTCTTGCTGCTCTCCCTGGATCTCCAAGTTTAGAGCAGTTTTCTCGAATCTGTTTGGTGGGATTACTCCTTGGTATGTGACTTCTCCACTCATCCAATTAGTTTTTATTCTTGTGCTTTGTATCTGAAGTATTTTGCTGCACTAGGTGTCACTAAATATGTTTGAGAAATTCATGGATTTAAGTTTTCTAGTTGATATTGATGCATGATACTGATGTGGAGACTAGATGTGGATGGCTTAATGTTGTATTAGAGTTTCACATCTTGATTTTTGTTGAAATTTATTTATGGGCAGCAAGGTGCCATGTTTAGCAAGGGCAAAGGATTGCTTGGGATGAGCTCAAGGCCCAAGAGAAGAGCATGCAGAGTCTCCCTCAACTACGATGACAATCACCTTTGGGAGGACTCCGCGTCATTTGTGGGGGAGAAGTTGAGGATTCACACGACGAGATGGCAAGACCCCCGTGTTCTTCAACAATGGGGAATGGAAGAGGATTTCAACTCCTTCGCCACAGCGACCGGGTTGCTGACATTTTCTCAAAACCCACAGGACACATACGAGGTACTCTCATGAGAGTTCCTCTCTACCTTCAGATTCGAAGGGCCCGAGACTCATAGGCACAAGAATAAAAGTAAGCCACATTCTATCACTTTTGTTTGTAAGTTTAGTATGAAGGGAGAGCGTCTTGTTATGTCTCTAGATGAGTTTTGAAATGCTATAGGTGTAGCAAACACGGGGAGTTGGGAAGAAACCGGTGCTGATTCAAATCCTGAACTTGTTAATTTCTGGCATTCTATTTCTGTTAATTCCCTTGATAGACTAAATAGGGGCAAATTTACTCACATACAGCACCCTAGCTTGAGGTACTTTGCGTTGTTCCTTGCAAGAGGCTTTCTTGCAAGAGACAACAATTATGCCTGCACACCTATTATTTATTTGCTTGAATGTGCAAAAGAGAACAAGTCATGTGAGTATAACTTGGGGGTAATTCTTGCTAGATCATTGCATAATGTTGTAAGTAGAAATACCACTGATGGAACCCCTATTTACGCTGGTGCTATTGCTACATTGGTCTATAAATACATTAAAGATGAAAGAGGATATAATGATAATATGGGAACCCTTGTAGAGAAGTCCACATTACTTGATTTTTCTTTGATTTCCAACATGGGAATGAGTGTTCTGTATGGGGAGATTCATATCTACACATATTTGAGTACTAATGGACAGAAAGTGTCCATTAGGCTCCCCTGTACTGACCTCTTTGACAGGAGCACTGGAAAGTGGATCGTGAGGGAAGAGCCACCGCAGGAGGAGGCACAAGCTCCAGCAATGCAGGGGTACCAACCTCAAGAGATGCCACAATACCCAAGCATGGGAGGCTACCCATATGGTCACTACCCTGAAGGTGGAAGTGGTGGATATGGCTACCACCCAGGATATTAGCTTGACTGCAAGCTTGGGGGAGTACTTCTCTTCCTCTCATTTCGTTGTTTTATATCACTCTTATTTTGTTTCGGTTTCTTTCTTTGAAATTGCAAAAACACAAAAATATTCTATTTGTTCTTCTTGATTATTTACTTCTGTTCGTTTACTTTATGCTTCTAAAAACCAAAAAGATCAAAAATATTTTCGTTTTCTTGAATCCGATGCAAAAAATGGAGGTGCAGGAATTTCTGAAATCTGCTCACTGTTTTATTTTTCATCTTTTTTCTGCAACTCCAATTGAGCTGAAATTTGCACCACAACTGCAACTTTTCACTACCTACACACCTGTAAAATATGAGAAAATTCTAAGGTGTTTAAGTAGGGTAAAAACAGTACTGAATGCAGTGACATTTTCTGGCAGATTTGAGTTTTTATTGTGCAGTTCGAATTGGGAGAGGAGAACAACAATGATGAGCTGATGTGCATGAAGTAGATGAAAGGTATGACACCTTTGCCGTGCTTATGAAGAATTTTTAATAACAGCAAGTGTACACATCATAGTTTCTTTAACATCTAGGGAACTGGTAGCAAATGTTTATCTTCGCCATGTTTTAGTGTGTATGATGATGCAAGTGAGATATTATTTAGGGATAATACTTGGCTATGGTTTGAACAACTGTAGTTCTAAACAAAGGTCTATGCATCCCATTGTGCTTACTAAACTTGCCAACCACAGAGAAAGTGAAAAAATGTTAAAAATGAAGTCATATGCTTGACAAGCTCAGTGGTTAGGAGCTAGCTTAAATGTGCCGACACATGGAAAGCTTTTAACATTGCACTTAAATTAAAAATTAGTTGATATCATGTACTTTTGTCTATGGATGCCTATCATGTCGAAATAAATGTGGAAACTTAGTAAGTTTGAGGAGTGGGAATAATTGGCTAGAGAGACGCCCGGGCCGCCAACTTAAGCCATGCATCATTCATGGTGGAAATTTACGGCACATCATAGTGAACATTCAGTGATGCACTTTATAATAAAAGCTAAACCATTAGTAAATAAAAGAAGTGCTGAGATTGTTCATTGTCTGTTTGTCTTGTTGTTTGGACATGGGCTTGTCCATGTCCTGGGACAAGAGGTACCCCGGTTGACGCTCTTAATGATGCTTTTATTCTCGCAATGACTGAAAAAAACTCGAGCTTGCCTAGCTACACGAGTTGAGTAACACATGGTGTAGGTACTCGTATTCACGGGGCATGAGGCTTTTAACTACAAGTTTGTCAAGCATGTGAGTCATAATAGGGAACATCAAATGTTTTGATAAATTTAAGAGCAAGGTTGTAAGAACAATGAGTTCACTAGTCAATACATGATTCAATCAAAAGAGATGCAAGAACCTTTGTTTATCTCTACAGTTAGGCAAACTCATCCAAGTATTAACACTATGTGTTAATTCTCTTGCAACATATCTTTGCTAGCATTTTGTTAGTTGTTGTAGAAATTATGTGTTGAATACTTGTTGCTATTAAACAATGTTACATATGCAATGCAAAGTTCTTGTCAAAGTCCTTTTTATCGCTTCTGCACTATGTTTGAGTTGTTTGAGGACAAACAACGAGCTAAGCTTGGGGGAGCTGATGCATCCAAAATGCATCCACTTTTCCAAGCACTTTGCCTCATAATTTGCTTCGGGATCCTTCCTTATTTGAATAAAACTGCTGATTCTGACGCTGTTTTTAGCAAAGTCTCTCCCCTGGCTATTTTTGCAGGAAATAAAATCGGGGAAAAATACCACGTCATTTTTTATGGAAAAGAAGCACGTTGGACAAAAAGATGGACACGAGGGGGTGCCAGAGGGCCAAAAGGGGTGGCCCCACGCGACCCCTGTACCTGGCCGCGTGGGCCCCCCAAATGGGCCTCGGGCACCGTCTCGCCTCTGGTCTTCGACGTACTCCTTCATATAGGAGAAAAAACGCTTGCCCTAGGAGGGGAGGAGCTTTCGCGAAACACACCGCCGCCGCCACCACGTTCTTCATTTCGGGGACAGATTGATCCAGGATTTCTCCTCCGGTGGAGGGATCCGGAGGCCGTCTTCACCACAATCTTAACCGCTTTCATCTCCATCGACCATGAGCTCTTTCTCCATCACCATGTGTGAGTAGTTTGTTGTAGGCATGTGAGGTGGATGGGGATTGGATGAGATTGACCATGTAATGCTACCCGTTGTTCGATAATCCTAGGGTTTATCTTGAGGATACTTTTGTATTGTGTTGGTGCACTTATGCTATGTTTAATGCTTGCTACTAGGGCCCGAGGGGCATGATTTCAGTATTGAACTTATTTGCTTCATCATATAATTGAGTTTGGTATTTACCTGCAAAGTGTATCACCTGCTATTATGTTGAACCTGCGAACCCTAAAAGTGACATATAGGGAAAACAAGGGGGAGATGTTTTAGTTTGAGGATCCTATGTGTTTATGGAGTGTTAATGCATTGTTCCGATCTACACGAAAGGGTAGACCTTAATTACCTGTAGTTCCAAGTTGGCCCCGGTGAAATGGGCAGGTAGGGCAATAGATGTTGTGCAAATTCTCTTGGTTAGTACGCACAACTATTTAAGGAACACATACCTACATATATCGGAGTTAGAGAAAAACCGCATTGCTAGCTTTACTTTATTATATAATCAATCTCATTAATGCAACGCCCCGCTGTCACCTCATGCCTACGTTTTAAATCTCTGATTTACACTTTCACTTTTCCGGTGAAAACTGGGAAATCCTTGTTACTATTGTTGTTTTATTTCTGCTCGCTTGAATCCTTTACTGCCATCAGTACTACTGCTTCAAGTTATTGATATACATGTGTGGTTGAGAGTGACGCCTCAATTGCTAAGGTCTTATTAATATTCTTGTGTTCCCATCATGTCGAACTATAACTTTGGGGTAATACTTCCCAACGAAGACTTCAGCGATCCCCTATACTTGTGGGCATACTTGTCATGAGGGACTAGATAGTTTCTCTGTTGTGAAATCGTTGACGAAAGCATGCATCTCTCAAAACTGTTTTACTTCTGCTTATAAAAATAAAAAGCTCTAGCACATGATTAATCCCTGCTTCCCTCTGCGAAGGGCCTTTTTTATATATTTATGTTGAGTCGTCACCCTTCTGTGAGCACCATCTTGTAGAGCATAACGTGCTTTGTACCAAAGTTTTAATGATTGGAGCATGTTTGAGACACTTCTCAATTCTGAAAAAACTTTATATCTAGTCACCGTTTAATGTCTCAAGAGGTGCCCGGCATTTATGTTTTGCCCTACAAAAGGGGCAAGCGAGAGATCACTTTACCATGCCTAGTTATATGCATTGCATTGGTGCTATTTGTTTGCATGTTTAAATTATTACTTGTTAGCATATTGTGAGTTTTGCATAAGTCTCCAGTATTGCTTTAGTTATATTGTTTTTGTAACTTCTCTCTTGTGCTTATTAAAATACGGATCATGGTTTAAACTTCTATGCTCTAAATGAAGCAAATGTGTTTGTCAAAGTTTCTTTTATCGCCTCCAGTTTGTCAACTGAGTTGCTTGAGGACAAGCAATAAGCTAAGCTTGGGGGAGCTGATACGTCGCAAACGTATCTACTTTTCGAAACACTTTGCTATTGTTTTGCCTCTTATTATTAATGAATTTGTTTGGAACTAACCCGAACTGACGCTATTTTTAGCAGAATTGCATTTGGTGTCTTTCTTTTGTGCAGGGTTCAGAAGTTCGCGGAAAATTCCAGAAAAATTATAAAAAGTATTTTTGAGGGAAAAGAGCCACGGAGCCAGAAGACCGCGTGGGGGGGGGGGCACCCCAGGAGCAGGGGCGGGTCCCACCCGCGGGTGGGGGCCAGGCCGCGGCAGGAGGCCGCCCCTGCCCCTGGGACCTCCTCTGGCGACCCCCCTTCGCTTATAAGCGCCCTCTCGACCTAAAAACGCGAGCCCCCGAACACTTTTTCCAGAAACCTTACGGAGCTCCGCCGCCATCACGAACCCTAAATTCGGGGTCCAGGATCGCTATTCCGGCACCCTGCCGGAGTGGAGATCGCCGCCATCGTCACCGCCAACGCCTCTCCATCAACCATCCATGTCGTCCCCCACCATGTGTGAGTAGTTCCTTGCTGTAGGCAAGGGGATGGAAGGGATTGAATAAGATTGCTCATGTAATTTGATGCCAAATTGTTAGGGCACGATGCCTAGTATCCTCTATTTGTGTTAATCGTCGTTGGTACAACTAGTTATGCTTAATGCTTGTCACTTTGGGCCCGGGTGCCATGTTTTCAGATCTGAACACTTATGTTTGCATGAGTATAATTGTTGTTTGGATCCTATCTACTAGTTGTATGCACTTGTTGTCAAACGGAACCGGAGACCCCGAGTGACAGAAACGGGGACATCGATGGGAATGGTTGGCAACTCGAGGGTTACATGTATTCATTGAGTGTTAATGCTTTGATCCGGTGTTCTATTAAAAGGAACACATTAATTGCCATTTGTTCCTTAATTGGCCCGGCTGACACCGGATGGCAGGACAAAAGATGCCGTGAAAGTTCTTATTGCAAGCACGTACGGCTAAATTAGGAATATAAAGTGAGAGAAGTTCCACGATCCACTTGGGTATTTTTACCTTACTTTGTTGCCTCACTAGGGATAAAGAAAAATACCATGCTACCGGAGGTGTGGGTGTGACCATTGCCACTTCTCCATGACTAGATCTAGCATGTTCTTATTTTAACTTCATGTCATAAGACTTAAAGCTATACTCTGATTTATCTTAATTACTGAGGTGCTAAGATTTAATTCACATCTTGGTGCAGTGTAAGAGAGATTAATAAACAAAAGATCTCTATGTTAGGACGTGATGCCCATATAATTAGTAACTTGTCATGAAACTTTTTTGTTGCAATCTCATATGTCAATTCTAGTGTTCCATTATCTACCACTTTATTAAAGAGAGAGTGTATTTGTGAAACCATGAACCCCGGTCCATTTTTAATCATAAGAAACATCTTTCCAACAACTTATAAGCATTTTCCATTTTCTGCCATTTAAAAATCCAAAAATAGAAAAACACTTTTATATTTTGCATTCACAATATAAAACCTAAAAATATCATCCATCATTGTTTCCACCATCCTTGCACATTTATTTATCATCATTGCATATTTATTTCTTGTTTGCATTTGTTATCTTTTCATATCATTCTCACACCTTGTGCTTGACAACCACTTGGTGAGGTTGAGGGCATAAAACAATTTACTTTGTTTTGTAGGTTTTCAAGAGAAGGATAAGAAGATAAATATTTCACTACTGATTCCCCGAGAGTTCGATATTAAACCCTCGAGTCACCCCTCGTGGGGAAAACTGTCTTTCCTATACTATACACTCTGCACTTGGAGTCTCAACCGAACCATATTATTTTGATCAAGACGTTTTCTAGCGCCGTTGCCGTGGAATCATTGATGTAAAGATTTGTCCAAAGGAGTATCTCACAACAAGTCAATTTCATCACCAACTTGTGCAAACACCTAAGCTTGGGGAGGTTGCACCTACGTGAGCATCATCTTATCCATCATTACCTTCAAAGCATTTTATTTTGTTTTGTTATTGTCTTGCATATCATATTTATATTTTGGTTTGCATATTTTATTTTCAGTTTTGCATTTTGTGTTGCATTTGTTATTTCGGTTTGCATTATTTAGTGTCATTTTATTTTCAGTTTTGCATTTAAAAATTAAAAACACATAAAAACTTGCAATCATGGTTATTGGAAACAAACAAGAAGTGAGTCCTCCATTAAGTTCCATTTCTAATTTTAAGCAACATCCTGGAGAAACATTAAAAGATGCTTGGGTAATACTTAATAGGATACACTATGAAGATCCTACACCTTGTGAAGATGAAAAGCTAAATCTTTACTTTTATTATGGAACAGATACTTGGTATCAAAATGCTTTAGATGGGGCTGCAGGTGGAAGTTTTGTCTTGTCAACACCACCTTGTGCAGCCATGACACTTATAAGAATTTTTGGTAGCTTTGTGGGTAGTAAGAAAAAGGTGGAGGATACCACAGTAGCACTTGCATTATCTAAAGATAAATTTGAAGCCAAATTAGAGAAACTACCAAATAAAAAGGATTTTGAACAACTAGCATCTTATTATGAAAACATCATTCCCAAGATAGACAATGAACTAGTTAATGTTATGCAAAAACTAAGATTATGTGAGAAAGAATTTCTTGAAAAAGATGTTTACCTCAACAGAATTGAGGAGAAGTTGGTTTGTGTTAGTGATTCATTAAAGAAAAACCCATCATTTAAACATATGAAGGAAGCTCCTGTTAAGAAACAAGTTTGGGTTGAGAAAGAAAGAAAAGTTGAGGAAGTTAAAATGCTTAGTGAAGTCAAGGAACCACTACTTGACTTAGATAATTGTAGCTTGCATGAATTAATATCTATCTTACAAAAAATTGCAAGTGATCCTTCCATCAACTCCAACCAAGCAGGTTTTGGTTCTTATATTGCTAATCATGTTTTAAAAGAAAAGATTGCTAGGTACAACCAAAAAGCTATGATACCACCTAAGCTTGGGGATGTATGGATTCCCAAAGTACTAGTAACCATTGGAAAAGAGACACACCATGCTATATTAGATCTAGGATCTAGTGTCTCTGTTTTATCTAAAGAATTATATGAAGTTCTTGAATTAAAGAATCTTGAAAAAATGCTCTATTGAACTTGCACTTGCTGATGATTCCATTAAACATGCTTTAGGAAAAGTAAGTGATGTTATGGTAGAGTTGCATATGACATTTGTACCTATTGACTTTCTAATCATGGATATGGGGAATAAAACCTCTAGTCCAATTATTCTTGGAAGACCTTTTCTTCGTACCACAGGTGCTATCATTGATTCAAAAGAAGTGAATGTGAAGTTTCAGTTTCCACACAAGAAGTTCATGGAACACTTCCCAAGGAAGAGGGACATACCAAAGTTCAAGCTCCCTCATGAGCTTCGTCCATCATAAATATCAAGTAAGAAGCCTAGCTATATGGCTATAAAGAAAGCGCTTTACGGGAGGCAACCCGGTTGTTTTTATTTTTGATTTTCTTTGTGTCCTCTTGATGTAACAAGAGACTTAGTTTTTAGTTTTATATCTACAATTTTTAATAAAGTGCCAAGTTTTACCCATTTTGGATTGAAAAAGTTGCTATTTGCATTCGGAGATTTTATTCTAGCATGAATCTGTGAATGGTATGATTTTTATACCTATTCTGTAAATCCGAAAGAGCTGAAATTTTTTCTGTAACTGCAACTTTTTATACTATGTATTCATGATTTTTTTCAGAATTTTTCGACATACTTGAGATGGGTAGAAAAATGCGTTTTACAGCTGCTATTTTTCTGGACAGATTCTGTCCCATTTTGTTTGATGCATTCTTCGAATTTTAACTTGAATATTTTTGATCCAATTGAGTTTATAAGTAGGAATACAACATTATACACTTTATGTACATGCATATGATTTTTTAAGGATTTTATTCAGCAAGCAATTCATTTGTCTATCACTACTAATGTCACCCCACAGAAAAGAAATGGGAGAAACAGTGTTTTGAAGTTTTTTCACAGGGATTAGAGGAGATGCACCAAGAGCTATCCAAGGATGGTGAAGACCATAAACTTGGGGATGTGAAGACAACCCCACTGGACCAACACACTCTCGGTTTGCACACGTCTAACTTCTGTTTTTCGATCAATGCACTTTATCGCATAAACTTGGAGCGTCTTTTATTTGCTTTTTATTTTGGTTTGATTTTGGTTTTGAGACCACCACTATCATTTTTATATGAGAGAGATACTGGAAACTTGGGTTGAATTAAGTTGGATGCTATTAAAAGATTGGGAAAGGGATGTTTGAGTTGATTTGAAAAGATACATATAGTTGCATGATTCATGTGCTTTTTAATGAGTGTTAATTTGCAAGTGTTTTATCAAGAGCTATCTCTTATTCATGTTTTGATGCTGAATGTTACTTTACTTTGTTTAACATGGATTGGTTAGTTCTATGGACACTTGTGCATGCATTTAGAACGGTCAACTTTCTCCCTTTTGCTAGCCCAAACAAAATCCAACAAGTAAAAACTTGTTTTCCAACACCTTCAACCAAAGTTTTTCCAGTGAGTACACCATATCTACCTATTAGCTTTATGCTATTCCGAGTATGTTTATCATGTTACTTTGTATTATCTATACCTCTGAATTTAAATGCTTATGTTATTGATTGTTGTGGGAAAAGTTGGTTAAAAAGCTCTCACACCTTACTTTTATTGCACTTAATAAACATGAACCATTGTGCTTAAAATTATGAAGTTGTGAGCTTGACCAGAGTCTTGGTTGGGGGTTAGCCCATATGTGCTATCACATGGCAAGCTTTCAACATGTTCTTAATTATATTTAGTTGATATCATGTACTTTTGTTTATGGATGCCTATCATAGTGCCAAATAAATGTGGAAACTAAGTAAGTTTAAGTAGTTTGTACAAATGGCTAGAGAGACACCTGGGCCGCTAATCTAAGCCATGCATCATTCATGATGGAAATTTACTTACATGCTATTGTGAACCTTCAGTGATGCACCTCATAATAAAAAATCTATATCAATAGTAAATAAAAAGGGTGTTGAGATTGTTCATTATGTTTGTTTGTCTTGTCATTTTGACATGGGCTTGTTCCATGTACCGGGACAAGAGGTACCCCAGTTGACCCTCTTGATGACGCTATTTTTACAATCACTTTAACTTGAACTTGCTTGGTAGCCCAAATTGAGTAACACCATGGTGTAGGTACTCGTATTCACGGGGCATGAAGCTTTCAACCCATACTTTGTCAAGCACACTACTCATATTTGCTTTCACTTTAAGCTTTAACCATTCAAGATGTTATGATGGGGGTAATGAGAGCTTGACACCAATGAATACCACATTGCAAAAATTAACTTAAGTAGAAGCATTTGGAAGTTAGATGAGACTTATTCATGTTTTACCTCTACTCATTTATATATCTTTCCAAAGTGTCCACCTTTATATTCAGATTTACAAGAGTACTCTATGACCATCATAGGATGTTTTTACTTTTCATTATGCATACATTTGGTCCATAATACTTTCTTCTATGTTGCACTTTTTGAATTATCATTGAACATCCTTACATTGAATATTTGATATCACTTCATAATCTATCTTGCATATTGCTACTCCTTTGAAGAATGAATCATTTGACTTTAAGTAGCAATAGTAATCATCTTTGATATCCATTGATAGTCTTAAAATGCAAAGTCCATGTTGGTTTTATCACCTTTATACTCGAGGACGAGTATAGGTTAAGCTTGGGGATGTTGATGCATGTAAAATGCATACATGAACTTTGCATTATAATACTCATATTTCAATCATATTTGCATCATATAAGGGCTATATCATTGTTTTATAATGATTTTGGGAAGATTTCACAGTTTTCCTATTTTTCTGGAATTAACCCTGCACTGGCAGAAAACCCTATTTTCTATATTTTGATGTTTCAGGGACCCAAACGACGTCCAAATGACCTAAAAATTTACGAGCATCAGTTTTCGGAAGGAACAAAGCGTAGGAGCGAAGGAAGCGAACGAACGGAGGCCCGAGGGTCATAAGAGGGTGGCCCACACCGCCAGATTCCTTGGCCGCGTGGGACCACTCATCTGGGCCCTCGTGGCTCCGTTGCCGTCGATCTTTCTTCCAGAAGCTTCGTCTTGACCTAAAACCGACTATAAAAATAGTCTCCCGACGCCTTTCGGAGGAGAGGCCGCCGAAAACACCGAAACAGAGATCTGGAGCTGCAGATTGGAGGGGAAAAACTCCGGCAGAGCGCTGCTGGCATGGTCTCCATCTCCCCCAACGACATCTCCACCGTCTCCATAATGATGAGGGAGTAGTCCACCCCTGTACTATGGGTTTGTGGAAGTAACTTATGTATCTCTCCTCTCTCTTGAGCTTCACTAATTAGCACCGTATGAGCTGCCGAACATGATTACGGTCATCTATGTAATTCCTTTGTGGTGGATCTCTTTATGAGTTAATATATGTTTGAGATTGCAATTGTTTTGTTTCAGTTATGAAAGTAGATGCATATTATGTACCCCGTTCTTGTCTACTTGTTTTGATCAAGCATGTTTATGAGAGCGTGTGTGGGGGAACGTGTGCATTAGTTGGAGTAATGAGGGGGTGGCTAGTGCGGTGAAAGTGAGAGAAGTTCCGCGATCCACTTGGGTATTTTTACCTTACTTTTTTGCCTCACTAGGGATAAACAAAAATACCATGCTACCGAAGGTTTGGGTGTGACCATTACCACTTCTCCATGACTAGATCTAGCATGTTCTTATTTTAACTTCATGTCATAAGACTTAAAGCTATACTCTGATTTATCTTAATTACTGAGGTGCTAAGATTTAATTCACATCTTGGTGCAGTGTAAGAGAGATTAATAAACAAAAGATCTCTATGTTAGGACGTGATGCCCATATAATTAGTAACTTGTCATGAAACCTTTTTGTTGCAATCTCATATGTCAATTCTAGTGTTCCATTATCTACCACTTTATTAAAGAGAGAGTGCATTTGTGAAACCATGAACCCCGGTCCATTTTTTATCATAAGAAACATCTTTCCAACAACTTATAAGAATTTTCCATTTTCTGCCATTTAAAAATCCGAAAATACAAAAACACTTTTATATCTTGCATTCACAATATAAAACCCAAAAATATCATCCATCATTGTTTCCACCATCCTTGCACATTTATTTATCATCATTGCATATTTATTTCTTGTTTGCATTTGTTATCTTTTCATATCATTCTCACACCTTGTGCTTGACAACCACTTGGTGAGGTTGAGGGCACAAAACAATTTACTTTGTTTTGTAGGTTTTCAAGAGAAGGATAAGAAGATAAATCTTTCACTACTGATTCCCCAAGAGTTCGATATTAAACCCTCTAGTCACCCCTCATGGGGAAAACTATCTTTCCTATACTATACACTCTGCACTTGGAGTCTCAACCTAACCATATTCTTTTGACGTAGGTAACTACGTCAAAGGCCATCAGAGCTCGAACCCGGGCGCCGTGTTTTGTTCTCCGTTGAAGGCGGTCGCAACAGCAATGGCCAAGGTATGGACAGAGCAGTCGGTAGCGTCTATGCCCTTGAAAACAACATACTTGTGAAGCTCGCCCAAATGGTGGTACCCTACGCCCATGATGACTAACGGTAAAATCCGGTTCTGTCGTGGGGTTGTCACGGCAAGTTCTTCCTCAGGGAAGATGAGTTGCGGGGCCATTGATGATTGAAGTTCGTAGAAGTTGTTAATCTCGCCAAGGGACAAGGATTTACCCAGGTTCGGCCCCTCTTGATCGAGGTAAAGACCTACTTCCTGCTTCGGCTTTATTGCTTGGACTAGTTCTTGATTACAAGGTTCCGACCCCTATCTGGGGAGTCGGCGACTATGGATCTCTCTGGTGTTGCTGATTCTAGGTCCTCGATTCTGGGGTTTCTCTCAGGCTTATCGATCTAAGGTCCAGGACCCACCTTATAAAGGCGGCCGGGTCCCTGGACTTACAACTTACACCGAGTCACACTTGGACACGGAGTCCTACTCTAGGTCTTGGCCTTCCAAGTTAGAACTCCGGGTTGTACTTGGACTCCTTCCTGACGGGTCCCTTCTTCGTCATGGGCCTTGGTCGGCTTGTCTCCAGCCCAGCCCATGTGACTTGATGCGCGACTCGGCTTTGGCCTTCTTGGTCTTGGCGGGTCTACTTTCCGGGTCCATGGGCCTACCTATAAAGTATCCCCCCATCAGTAGCCCCCGAATTTATCTTGGGCACAGCTTTGGCGACTTCCTCCTACTCCTTGGTTCGACTTCTCCAATTTGAGTCACTGGCTCAGAAGTCGCTTGCTGCTAGCTCCAAGATGAATTCCTGCATAAAAACATAACACACACATAAAATGAGTCTATCCTCGCCCCTTGTTCAGGTCCACCACTCTTGCCTTTGCATTAGCTGGCCGAGTTTATTATGGCTCTTGTGAACAAGTTCTGAAGAACTTAACTCTTTTCAATTCTTTTTGTCACAGGACTCGCCTTTCTGAGACAAGCCGGCTCCTCTTCCACTTCTGTGACTTTACTTTCTCGATCGTTTCCTGTTTGACTTTTAACCACTGAACCGTTATCCACAGATTTACCATGGACTATTACTGTAACTTTCTAGGGTTTTTCCCTCCTTATAAATCGCGAAGGGTATGGTCCAGAACCCTTACTTGTCCCTTTCACCTCCAAATTTCCCTTTCTCCTTGCTCCTTTCTTTCCCGCGCGCAGCACACCCCGCACGTACGCCATGGCCCCCAAGCGCTCTACTGCTGCTACCAAGGTCAAGGCATCCACCTCCAGCCGGACAGTCGACATCGCCGCCGCGGCCGCCGCCGCCGCCGCCAAGATTTCCTCATCCAAGCGATCCATCTCCGCAGATTGGGGCGGATCTACCATAACGGCCGAGCAGCTCAAGGGGTTCCAGCTTGCTGGTCTCCTTCCCTCCAATGTCAAGGCCCGTGCCCCAGGGGATGAAGCAGTGCCCTCTCCGGCGAAGGATGAGATCGTGATTTTTGCCGAGCACCTTTTCCGCGGATTCACTCCCACGGGTAATTTGTTCTTCCGCCAGCTTCTTGATTTCTACAAGTTGCGCATCCACGATTTGGCACCCAACTCTGTCTTGACTCTATCCAATTTCGTCACTCTCTGTGAAGACTACCTCCAAATCGAGCCAGACCTAGATCTCTGGCTCGAACTCTTCTACTGCAACCCCCAGCCTGAGACCTCTGGGGGTCCTCTTCTGCAATGTGGCGCTGTTGCTCTTCAGCGTCGCTTAAACTCAGTCTTTCCCAAACCTGTGTTTCCCAATCGTGTCAAGGACTGGCATAAAACCTTCTTTTACTGCAAGGATACCTCTCCTGCAAACGAACCTCGACTCCCTCTGTTCTCTGAGGATCGCCTAGAGGCGACTCCTCTTATGAAGGCTAGGTGCTCAGAGGCCGCCCGGCCAAAAGTAGAGTCTTTGATCGTCCGAATTCGAGCTCTTCTGTCTCATAATTTGGAAAATATGGATCTTGTACGCTGCTGGACAACCTGGAGAATTCAGCCGCTGAGTCCTAGGACTCGGCTTATTTACACGTACACTCGTTGCGTAGGCGATGACCTCCGAACAATGGATAAGTTATCAGATGGTCCTGAACTTGGTCGGCTAATCAAAAAACTGACTGGGAAACCAGTAAAGGACCAGGCGCACTTTGGACTCCAGCCCTTCTGCTCCACCAACCAAGCTCCTGATGTAAGTATTTTACTTTGTTTCATTTTCAACTGCTTTTCTCTGTCTCATTTGCTAACTCATTCTCTCTGACTCCTTTGCAGCTAACTGACTCCTTCTGGAAGCCAGCTTCTGAAGCTGAAACTAAAGCTGAAGCTGAGGCTGAGGCTGAGGAGGAGACTCCTGTCACAGAGCAAACCACTGTGGCAGAAGATGTTGATAATGACGCTAACGAGGAGTCCTCTCAAGAGGCTCCTGTTGAAGATGATGGTGATGACGATGATGAGGAGTCCTCTCCGGAGGCTCCTGTTGAAGATAATAATGACGATGATGATGATGAGGGGGAGTCCTCCCCGGAGGCTCCTGTTACTGAGCAAGGACATATGGTTTCTAGCCCTGCCGCTGCCCAGCCAACTTCATCTGAGGAGTCATCAGCCGCGAAGAGTCGCTCCCCTTCTCCCCCAGCTTCCAACAAGAATGGGTCTCGAGAGGCTGTCCCCAAGGTACCCCTCTCTCGAGTCCTTGGATCAACCAGCTCCATTGCTAAACTTCAAGAATGTGTGCAGAGTGTTATTGCTGCTAGGAAGAGGAAGTTGCGCTCTGATGGGCCTGCGGATACCCCTGATCCCTTGCCAGTTTCACATCAACGGAAGTCGACCTCTCCTCCTAGCAAAGACGACTCCTACCACTCTGGCATGTCTATGCCTTCTTCTGACTCTCAAGCCTCCTTGGACCTTGAGACTAATGCTGGGTATAACTTCTATGCTTACTTGTGCTAATATGACTTCTGCATTTCCTTTTCATTGGATTACTGCTGACTTCTGACTTTGTCTATTTCAGGGCTCGGCCTTATCTGAAGGTCACCAAGCTCCAAAACATGGCAGATGTTACAGCAGCTTGTGGGTCTATCCCTCCTTCGGCTTCTCAAACGACAAGCACCAGGACGGCTCCCTCCACACCTGCATCTGCAGCTCCCATTATTCCCGAGTTCCCTTTAAGGACTCGGGAGGCAACTCCACTAGTGGTCCAGTCCTCTTCCAGGGCTGAGATTCTGACAGCCATTCCTCAACCTCCTCCGGCTCCACATCAGGCGGCTTATTCAGCCCAATTCAACGAGCCGGCCAAGTCCTCCATTGACTACAGTCGACTTCGAGTGGTTGACAACTTGTACTTCTCTGAGGCTTGGGCAGAGGCTGTTGATTTAAATGACCAAGCAGCCAGACTAAAGGATGATGAACAAATGGCCCTTAGATCTCTTCAGATGATCCATAATGTAAGTTTTCTGACTTCTAGTCTTTGCATTCTCTGGTAGCCTCCTATTGCAGTAGCTCCCAAGCACCTTATCTGTGGTGACTTGTAGCTAAGATAGGTGTTTTGCTCTGAACTCAATTGGTATATAGAAAAACTAGCACACTGTAGCCCCCAAGCACTGAGTCCTTAGCTCTACTAGGACTCGGGGCTGTTGATTTGATGACTCTTAGGTTCTCGAACCAAAAAAAACTTTTCCACGAGTAGCCCCCAAGCGCCGGGTTGTCAGCCTGCGACAACTTGGAGCTACAAATCAATGTAATTAACTGGTACTTAGCTTGTAGAAAAAAATTCTGCTCTGCGAGTAGCCCCCAACACTACCACAGAAATGGCTATCAGTGGCGCACCAAATTGGAATTCTGTGGCGCACCCCCAGGTTTGCTGGGTGCGCCACAGAATTCTCGCCACAAAAATATTTTTCTGTGGCGCACCTTGCTTGGTGCGCCACAGAAATGTGAGAATTCTGTGGCGCACCAGGCCAGGTGCACCACAGAAAATGGCGCACCTGGCCTGGTGCGCCACAGAATTCTGAAAAAAATCAAAAAATGCAAAAAAAAATATAAAAAGTTTCAAAAAAATTCAGAAAAATCAAAATATGAAATAATATGAAAAATCCTAATTATTTGAATTTTTTCAGATTTTTTTGCACATTTTGAACTGATACCTTCCCGCTAGGTCACCCATCCTCAAATTGCTCCAACCCTAGCACACTTAACTTCTAAGTTCCACCCACTTCACCTACCCTTCTGCTACTCAAGTTCTTATTGATATATATATCATATGAATCCTCTTAAGTCTTGTATGTGTATATGTTATGTATGTGTTATAAATGTGTGTTTTTAAATTTCAGATTTTTCAAAAACTTCTAAACTTTCAAAAGGAGATTCAAAAGTTTCAAAAGATCCAAAAAAAATTCAAAAAACTTAATTTAAAAAAAAACTTTAAAAAATTCAAAAAATCCAAAAAATTCAAAAAACTTATTTTTAAAAAAAACTTTAAAAAAATCAAAAAATCCAAAAAATTCAAAAAACTTATTTTAAAAAAAAGAACTTAAAAAATTCAAAAAATCCAAAAAATTCAAAAAACTTATTTTTTAAAAAAACTTTAAAAAATTCAAAAAATCCAAAATTTTCAAAAAACTTATTTTTAAAAAAAACTTTAAAAAATCCAAAATTTTCAACAATCTTCTTTGTTATAACTTTTTTTGGAATTTTCGAATTTTTTTCTTTTTTATTTTTTTTTGAATTTTTGAATTTTTTTGATTTTGTAGAAAAAAATCGTCTGTTTGAAATTCTGTGGCGCATCCTTGGCATTGGTGCGCCACAGAATTATTGGGCGGGATTCGAAATTTCGAATCCCGCCCAATAATTCTGTGGCGCATCCTTGGCATTGGTGCGCCACAGAATTTTTTCCCTTTTTTTGATTTTTTTTATTTTGCTGGGAAAATTCTTCTGTTGGCCATAACTTTTTTTTGGTTTGGAATTTGAGGATTCTGTGAATTGCTGACCGGGTAAACCCGGGTGCCATCGAATCCGAAATTTTCTCTAGTTTTTTTTAAGGTATTATTCGCATTTTTTCGACGTCGTATGCAAAAGTTATGCCCGTTTTACATTTTTTAACGGGTTTTTGCAAAAAAGGTCAAAATTCATATTTCAAAATTTCTATACCTACTAGACACTCAAACCTAACTACATGTCAAAGGATTTTATTTATTGAAATTTTTATCATTTTCTTTTACTTCCTGCAAAACTAAAAAGGCGATCCACGAGGGGGGGGGGGGTGGGATTTGAAAAAAAAATCTGTGGTGCGCCACAGAAAGTCAGCTTTCTGTGGCGCACCAGCCACGGTGCGCCACAGAATGTCCCCAGATGGACCCTAGCACAATGATTGTACGTGGGACCCACAAAAATTCTGTGGCGCATGGGTGGGCATGCGCCACAGAATCCTGACTTTCTGTGGCGCATGGACAAAAGATGCGCCACAGAAAGTCGAAAATTTCTGTGGCGCACCAGCATCCATGCGCCACAGAATGCCAACCTCCCTATAGCCCTTTCTGTGGTAGTGCAAGCGCCAAGTTGTTAACTTGTGACGACTTGGAGCTGCTAACTTGCTCGCCTGTGACTTGTAAGAGTTGTATCTGGAGAAAAAATCTGACTCCTGAGTAGCCCCCAAGCGCCAAGTTCTTAACTTGTGACGACTTGGAGCTCATGAGTTCTCTATTTGTCTTGTAAATCCTGACTTGTAAAATCTGACTTATTGATTCTGACTTGTGAATCCTGACTTGTAATATCTGACTTGTCAATTCTGACTTGTGCCTGCAGAACCTTATTTCCAAGATGAAGAGGGATATGAAGGAGCTGGAGGACCAGGCAGCTGCTAGTGCCAGGTCTGCTCAGGCTGAAAAGGAGCACTCTCTTCAACTGGAACAAGATCTGAAGATTTTATCTGCTGAGCTGGAGCAGGTCAAAAAACAATCTGAAGCTGCCAAGAGAACTGCCCAAAAAGCACATAATGATCTGAAAGCAGTCTTTGACACCTGCCGCAAAGGCATTGGAGCTATGTGCCAACATATATTTGGTAAGTTTGTGTCTTTGCTTACTCCTTTGCATTTTTCTAAAGTACTTCTCAACTGGTATTCACTGATTTCTTTCTGCAGGGTCTGACTCCCCAAAACTCAAGCTGCCCACGAGCAAACAACTTCATGAGATGCTGGACCATTGTCATGGGCTGCAAGAGGGAGCCCGTGTTGTGGTCAAATACTTGAATGCTAAGGGCAAGTGCCCAAAAGAGCCTGAACATCTGGTGGATGAGTTGTCCAGAGCACCAGGGTATATGTGCCTATGGAAGCAATCCTCCTTGTGGAGAGCCTCCATCACGATCCTTGCCCTAGCCCACAGCAATTACCCCACTGTCTTAGAGCCAGCCTTGCTTACTATGGGGAAACCAGAGCAGCATGAAGATGGCACTCCATTCACCCAGGATGACTTCAAGGCTGAAGAAAATTTGGTGCGTTCGTATGCATGTGAGATTGCCAACAAGATGGACCCTGAGGTATGGGTTTATCACTATGACTTGGAGAACAAGAGGGTTGCCCCGGAGACTCCTGCAATTGTAAACTTTGGTCGCCCCTCACAGGCAATGGTAGGTGGCTCAAATTCTGCTGGACCGAGTTCTTCTACCCCGGCGGCTCCTGTTCTTATCAACCTGGCTAGTGCCGAGCCTGTCTTGAAGACTCCTGCTGCGCCTACTCCTTCAAGAGCTACTTCTGGGGATTCCCGTACTCAAGGAGAAGGGCTAGCTCAGCATATGAAGAGCCCACGAGGTACCGGTTTCCAAACGAAGAAAGTTGCCACCAAGCCTCCTGTGAAGCCTGCTCGTGCCTCTGATCCACAAGCAAAGGACAAGTCTCCTGCTAAGAAGGACTCCCCAGTTCCAGCTGAGAAGTCGACTCCTTTGAAGGATCATCCTTTGAATGATTTTTAGATTTTTGTAATACTGCAATTCTGGTGCAAACCTTTTGGTTTTTTGAACTAGTTATTCTGAAATTGTGCCAATCAGCTTGTAATGATTTGCTTGTTCCACTGTGACATTGATATGTCTTATCTATGCAAGTCACTGTTTGGTTCTTATAACCCATCTAATTATCCACTGATGAATAAGTAGGCCCTGCATGACTTCTCTTACAGTTTGTGCTGACAAGCTCCCAACTTATTATGTCCTTTGGATTCATAAGAGCTAGAGACAAGTCATGCCTGTAGATTATTCATATTGTGCAGGCTGCATCTAACTTACCAGCGAGAAAATTAGGAAAAATTCGGCTACTGAGCCAGGTTCAAAGGTCTAAGCCTGACTCTTTTCTCTGAAAAGCAAGCCCCCAAGAACCCGATGATCAAAAATAAAGAACAAAGCGCACTCACTGGGTGACTCGACTAAAGAACTCATATTCATTGAAGCCGGCTTTATTTCCTTTGATCATAATAACTTGATTACATCTAGGCATGGCTCTCTGGGCTCTTTGCCTTTCAACTCATGAAACTATTACAATTTAGGTATAGTAAGGACGTAACTGAGCTATGTTCCATGGCCACTTTGCCTCTGCATATGGATCTAGTGTATGAGCTGTGTCAACTCCTTTACTTTCACTTGCCGGCTCTCGTACATCCATTAGATAGTACGACCCATTGTGCAAGTTCTTGCTTCTGACGAACGGTCCTTCCCAGGGTGGAGACAACTTGTGCATCCCTTCCCTGTTTTGGACTAGGAGAAGCACTAATTCACCCTCTTGGAAAGTCCAAGTCTTAATTTGACGGGCGTGATATCGCCGTAAGTCCTGATGATAAACTGCTGATCTCTCAAGGGCTAACTCCCTTGCTTCGTCGAGTGCGTCCACCGAGTCCTGACGAGCGAGCTCATTTTCTGTCTCGACGTAATTGGTGACTCGTGGCGAGTCATGCAGCAAGTCGCTAGGTAGGACGGCTTCTGCTCCATACACCATGAAGAACGGTGTAAAGCCAGTGGATCTGTTAGGAGTCGTCCTGATACTCCAAAGTACTGCTGGCAACTCCTCAACCCAACACCCAGTCGGCTCTTAACAGGGGACTCGAAGCCGGGGTTTATTCCCTTAAGCAACTCCTGATTTGCCCTCTCTTCTGTCCATTGGACTGTGGATGTGCCACTGAGGCTAGGTCGAGTCTGATGTTGTTCTCACCACAGAACTTGGCCATCTCTCCAACTGATAAGTTGGTACCATTATCTGTAATGATGCTGTGAGGATATCCAAAGCGTGTTGCTATCTTCTTGAAAAATCTCACTGCTGATGCTCCGTCGACTCTGCTGACGGGTTTGACTTCCACCCACTTGGTGAACTTGTCAACTGCTACTAGCAGATGGGTCTTGTGGCAGGGCGACTTTGAGAAAGGACCCACCATGTCAAGCCCCCAAACTGCAAACGGCCAAGTGATAGGAATAGTTCTGAGTTCTTGGGCTGGCACGTGGTCTTGCCTTGCGTACCTTTGGCATCCGTCACAAACTCGCACTATCTTTTCTGCGTCCAGATGTGCTGTTAACCAAAAGAACCCGTGCCTGAAAGCTTTTGACACCAATGATCTAGTGGATGCATGATGACCACAATCACCTGCATGCCATCTCTTGCAGTATTTGCCTGCCTTCCTCCGGAGACACACATCTCTGGTAGACTCCAGTGACACTCCTTCTGTACAACTCGCCATCAATGACTGTGTAGGACTTGCATCGTCTGATGAGTTGTCTCTGTTTGACTTCATCCTCTGGGAGTTCACCCCGGAGGAGATATGCAAGGTAGGGCTCTGTCCATGCTGGTATTGCCCGTACTGCTGCCACAAGTGCCGACTCTGGATCTGGGAAGGCTAACTCCTCCTCTGAAGGCAACTTGACTGATGGGTGGTGAAGTTCATCCACAAATACGTTTGGGGGTACTTTCTCTCGTCGAGAGCCGAGTCGTGATAACGCATCTGCGGCCTCATTCTTGCGTCTGTCAATATGCTCCACTTGATAACCAGAAAAGAACCCGGCTATCTGTTCGACTGCTCTTCTGTAAGCCGCCATGTTTGCATCCTTCGAGTCCCAGGTTCCAGATACTTGCTGAGCTACAAGATCCGAGTCTCCAAAGCACCTGATACGCTTGATGTTCATCTCCTTGGCCAAACGCAGGCCGTGTAGCAAGGCTTCGTACTCTGCCATGTTGTTTGTACAATCAAAGTGCAACTGAAGGACATATTCCAACTTATCTCCTTTAGGCGAAGTCAAAACCACGCCGGCTCCTGAGCCTTCTAACTGCCTGGATCCATTGAAGTGCATTATCCAATACTTAGTGCAGGGTGAGCTTGGTGAGGATGTGAAGTCTGTCCAGTCATTGACGAAGTCGACCAAAGCTTGAGACTTGATTGCTGTCCTAGGCTCATATGTGATATGGTAAGGACCCAACTCGATTGCCCACTTGGCAACTCGACCTGTTGCATCTCTGTTGCGTATAATGTCAGCTAGCGGTGCTGAACTCACCACTTTGATTGGATGCTCTTGAAAATAATGCTTAAGCTTCCTACTTGCAAGGAAAACTCCATAAACTAACTTCTGCCATTGAGGGTACCTTTGCTTTGAATCTGTGAGGACTTCACTGATGTAGTAAACAGGCCTCTGTACTGGGTACTCTTTACCTTCCTCTGCGCCCTCCACAACTACTACTGCGTTGACAACCCTTTCATTGGCAGCCACATATAATAGCATGGACTCCTTATACGTAGGAACTGAAAGTACTGGTGCTGATGATAGGGTTTTCTTCAAGCCCTCAAAAGCATCGTCGGCTTCTTTGTCCCATAGGAATTTGTCTGACTTCTTCAGGAGTCGGTAGAGAGGACCCGCCTTCTCTCCGAGTCTTGAGATGAATCTGCTTAGGGCTGCTACACAACCAGTGAGTTTCTGAACGTCCTTTAAACAAGTCGGCCTCTGCAGGTTGTGAATAGCCTTGATTTTCTCTGGGTTAGCTTCAATGCCTCTCTCTGAAACAATGAAGCCTAGGAGTTTGCCTGCAGGGACTCCAAAAACACACTTGGTAGGGTTAAGTTTCATCTTGTACTTGCGCAAATTATTAAAGGTTTCTGTCAGGTCTGCTATCAAAGAGTCGGCTTTCTGAGACTTGATAACCACATCATCCACATAAGCGTGAACGTTCCTCCCAATCTGTTCCTTGAAACAGTTCTGGATGCATCTCTGGTATGTAGCTCCTGCATTCTTGAGCCCAAAAGGCATTGTCATATAACAAAACGCTCCAAAGGGTGTAATGAAAGATGTCTTCAGCTCATCCTCTTTCTTGAGTCTGATCTGATGGTACCCTGAATAAGCATCCAGGAAACAAAGTAACTCTGACCCCGCTGTGGAGTCAATGATCTGGTCAATACGAGGCAAAGCAAACGGGTCCTTAGGGCAATGCTTGTTAAGACCCGTGAAGTCGATGCACATCCGCAGCTCTCCTGTTTTCTTTGGCACTAGTACTGGATTGGCTACCCACTCTGGATGAAAGACTTCCTTGATGAACTCAGCTGCAAGGAGCCGAGCCACCTCTTCTCCAATGGCTTTTCTCCTGTCATCGTGAAACTTGCGCAGACCTTGCTTAACTGGTCTTGCATTAGGGTTAACATGTAAGCAGTGCTCGGCGAGTTCTCTCGGGACTCCTGGCATGTCCGATGGCTTCCATGCGAAGACGTCCCGATTCTCACGGATGAACTCGATGAGCGCGCTTTCCTATTTGTCAGATAGATGTGCCCCAATGACGAACTGCTTGGAGGAGTCGCCTGGGGTGAATTCCACTGACTTGGTATCCTGAGCTGACTTGAACTTCATCTTCTCCTCTGTGGCCGGCTTCTTGAGGACTGAGTTGTCCTCCGGGTCCACATTTGCTTTATAGAATTTGAGCTCTTCTTGGGCACAAGCTGTCTCGGCCATAGCTGCATCTCCTAGTTCACACTCCAATGCCATTTGTCTGCTGCCATTAACTGTAATGACTCCTGCTGGACCTGGCATCTTGAGCTTCAAGTAAACATAACATGGTCTGGCCATAAACTTAAAGTATGCTGGTCGACCAAAGAGAGCATGGTATGGACTCTTGAGATCCACTACCTCAAAAGGCATAATCTCTGAACGAAAGTTCTCCACTGTGCCGAAAGCAACCTCAAGATAGATCTTACCGATGGGCTTGGCTGACTTCCCTGGTACGATTCCATGAAAAACTGTCTCAGTGGGTATTAACTGCCTATCTTGCAGCTGCATCCTCTTGAATGTGTCATAATATAAGATGTTGATACTGCTTCCACCATCCATGAGCACCTTGTTCAATGTGTAGCCCCCAACTTGAGGTGCTACCACCAAGGCTAGCTGCCCTGGGTCGTCGACTCTTGGTGGATGATCTGCCCGACTCCATGTGATGGTTTGCTCTGACCACCTGAGCCACTGTGGGACTGCCGGCTCCACTGCATTAACAGCTCTAACTTTTAATTTCTTGGCACGCTTGGACGTGCTTGTTGTAAAGACATGATAACTGCCACGACTCGTGTTCTGTGGCCGAGTTGTGACATAATATTGCCCATTGTCATCGTGAAGCTGCTTCGGGTTCTGCTGGAACCCGCCCTGCTGGTTACCTCCTCCTTGAGGTAGGTTAGGATTATTGCCGGCTCCTCCACCGTGGTTGCCGGGTCCTCCATCACCATTGTTTCCTCTATATCCATTGTTGTTGCCCCTATTTCCTGGTCCTGGGAACCTGCCACGTTGCAGATCCACACACTGTCCCAAGGTATGACCACACTTCCCATTTCTGGCGTGTTTAGGGCATGGACTCGCCAAAACCTCCTCTGTGGTTGGCCTACGCCCTTGATATCCTTGAGAATTGTTGTCCTTGCGTCTGACCCCAGTATTTGTGTTAGCTACCAGGTCAGAGTTGTCTCCATATGGCCGTTTGTTACCTCCCTGGTTCTGATTTTGATTTTGGTTCTGGTTCTGACTATTGCCACCATGTCCTTTATTCCCCTCCTCCTGATCCTTTGTTTTGTCTGTGGCAGCGTGCTTATTAGCACCCGCCATGATTTCGCCAATCGTAAGGGGAATACCTTGATTCAGGCTCTCCTTCATACGACCCAGCTTCCAACTCAAGGGATTGTAGCTGCAATTTCTCTCCATTGCCATTAGCACTGAAATTGGTGGGAGTCCTTGCGAGGAGTTGATGATCTCCGACACCCGCTTCATCCAATGCCTTGCGGACTCGCCCTTCTTCTGAACACACCGCTCCAAGTCCTCTATGGTACTAAGCTTTTTGCATGTTCCCTGGAAGTTCTGTATAAAAGCCGCCTTCAACTGCTCCCAAGAATTGATTGATCTAGGAGGCAAGTTACGCATCCAAACTTTGGCTGCTCCCTCCATCATAAGGTACATGAATTTGGCGCACAGACTACCTGTGGCATTGCGGATACTCATCGCCATCTCATATGTGCCCAACCAAGAAGTCGGGTCCATGTTGGGCTCGTAATTGGGAACTTTGCGCGGCTCCTTGAAGTCGCTGGGGAAGGACTCGGACCTGATGGCATCTGACAGGCACTCTGGTCCTGTTAGTGAAGGAGAAGCACCAGAAAAAGTCACCTCTGTGTGCACCCGGGTTGGCTGAGGCTGGTTAACTGCACCAGCTAGGGCTCTGTCCCTCTCAGCCTCCCGAGCCCTGGCTGCCTCCCTCTCTCGTCGTTGTCTCGCTTCATCAACCACCAGCTGAGCTCGTGAGGCAGTTGGTATGTTTGCCCTGTTCCTCTCTTGTTCACGGCGCCTTGCGCTTGTGGAGTTGGCCGGGTGAGACTCGTCGTGCCGACTCCTTGTGCCAGAGTTGAACGGTGTCGAGTGCAGCCTACTTGCATCTGGAAACGCTGGATAAAGAGCTTGCTGAGTCATTGCTGTCTTCAGCATCTCAATAGCACGGCGGGTCTCCTGTCCCGCTGGTCCTTCTGGTATCTCGATGTTCTCTAGTCTCATAGTTGCCGCATGAACGTTGTCCATTGGATTAGAGTAATGTCCCTCTGGAGTACGAAACCTGCCAGGTGGAGGTCCCATACCACCCGTTGATCCTCCTCCGACTCCTCCCTCAGGTGGTGGTCCGTTGGTACCGTTGCCGCCGGGTCCTTCTGGAGGTGGTGGTGGTGGTGGTGGCGGTGTTGCTCCTCCTCCTGCGGCGCCTCCTGCAGCTGTTGAACTCCCTAGCCCGGCTCCTGCGCCTGGACCATTGGGTGTGCTGAACAAAGCGGTTGGATTTACAATGACTCCATCACGCAGGCGACTCCTGGCTCTGCGATGCTGAATTGAGGTGAGTTCTTCTTGGCGACTTTCGCACTACCTGGGCCTCAACTTGGACCCGGGCCCGCTCTTCTGCCAATCTGCGATTTGCCTCTGTGATTTCCGCTAGTTGCCTTTCTAATGCAGCACGAGCACTGGCTAACTCAGCCGCCCGTTCTGCTGCGTTACTTGCGTTGATTTCCTTTGTCAGCAAAGTTGGATCAAACTGATTTCCGCCGTTTCCAGACATATAGACTCCAACGACGCGGGCACGTACTGGTGACTCCGCATAATCTTCCTCCTCAATACCGTACCCAAGCCGATCTTCGAACAAGGGCAAGATGGATTCTGAATCGGCGTCGTAATCTGGCTCCATACATGGCTCTGCCAGCGACTCCTCTTCATTGTTGACGACAAGTTGTTCCTCTGGTTCGGCGATGATGCCGACTTCTGATGTGCCGACCGACTCCTCGCCGTCGGACTCGACAACGACTGTAGGCTCTGATACTGATTCCGCCGAGTTAGCACGAAGTCCTGACGTGCAAACCATGCCGACGAACACGTTGATTCCTCCAAAGACAAGCTGATAACCCTCGTCGACTTCCTGCATCTCTGGAGTCCAACCGGAGTCATCAATCTCGGTTTCTCCGTGCTCATCAGTGTAGACTCGCCCGATGGCGAGTTTCTCCATGGCCCGGCGAGCTGCTCCCACGATCTCAACTCCTTTCGTCATAGGCCCCACGGTGGGCGCCAACTGTCGTGGGGTTGTCACGGCAAGTTCTTCCTCAGGGAAGATGAGTTGCGGGGCCATTGATGATTGAAGTTCGTAGAAGTTGTTAATCTCGCCAAGGGACAAGGATTTACCCAGGTTCGGCCCCTCTTGATCGAGGTAAAGACCTACTTCCTGCTTCGGCTTTATTGCTTGGACTAGTTCTTGATTACAAGGTTCCGACCCCTATCTGGGGAGTCGGCGACTATGGATCTCTCTGGTGTTGCTGATTCTAGGTCCTCGATTCTGGGGTTTCTCTAAAGCTTATCGATCTAAGGTCCAGGACCCCGCTTATAAAGGTGGCCGGGTCCCTGGATTTACAACTTACACCGAGTCACACTTGGACACGGAGTCCTACTCTAGGTCTTGGCCTTCCAAGTTAGAACTCCGGGTTGTACTTGGACTCCTTCCTGACGGGTCCCTTCTTCGTCATGGGCCTTGGTCGGCTTGTCTCCAGCCCAGCCCATGTGACTTGATGCGCGACTCGGCTTTGGCCTTCTTGGTCTTGGCGGGTCTACTTTCCGGGTCCATGGGCCTACCTATAAAGTATCCCCCCATCAGGTTCATAAATACTCTCGGGGACCTGAAATAGAGCATCACAAGCAACAAATTTGAGTTAAATCGACAAAACGGAGCTTGAATCGAAAAAATCCCAAATTTGAGAGAAACCCTAACACTACTAGTGGAAAGGGACTCACATCCGACTCAAACTCGAACTCTGACAGCACACTCCCGTTGCTAGTCTATCAGTCATTCCAGGAGGGGCTGGCGATGGCAGCGGCGACGGTGGCGTAGCGACCGGAGGCGAGAGAGAGCAACTGTGCGACAGATACGATGGCGGAAAATGGTACCCTTTGACCGGTCCCGACAACAGCGCCATAATGGACGTCTTGTCGGAACCGTCAACACTTGCCACGTAGACCTGACAACGGGAGTTGTCACAAAACGCAATTGTGGTGGTCTTTTGTTACACAAGTCCTAATTGTGGTGGTGTTTTTGTAATTTTCTCTCAAAAGATATATGTCCAAATTTGGGCGACCGTTAGTTAATCTAATATCACATGGTTTATTTATGTTTTTCTTCCTCTATTTTTTCTTCAAAAGAACGCTAATGCCTTTGACACATCTTCGTGAACCTTGTATGAACTAATTTGTCGTAATTGTGTGCATCTTGACGCAGATGCCGGGAGCAGAGTCTTCTCTTCCATAAAGTATCTGTAAAATAATCATCTAAATTCACTCGACCCTGCCGTACGTGTGTGTTTGATGTTCGTCTTGTTTCAGAACCGGAATCTTGAGAATCTAACCATTACTAAATCAGAACTATAGTTTACATGCATCAGTGTGCATAGCGTCATTCAGATGCCCACAAAACATTTACTAAACAGCAAACAGCTGATCCTACTGACGGCAAAAGCTTTCCTTTTGTGCCTACATAAAACGTTGATACAATATTATATATAAGCACTTTTAGCTAGCTCACATTCCACTTCGATTTAGCAATATTTAGTCCGTCTTTGACCCGCCGAAAATCTGAGGAGAGAGAAGTAAAGCAATGGTGATTACGCGATATTCCGTCATGAGAGCATTCGTAAGCTAGCCTTAATTTAACCACATTGTTTGTTCTGCGAGTACGTGGGATCATGCATGCACCTGGACATAACCAATCACTTGACAACCCATTATGTTCTACAGATACAGTGTTCTAGCCTACTGAGCTGAGCATATTACTGTGGCCAGAAAGTAACGATGAAGGCTGACGTGGATGAACCCTCGACGGCCGATCTTGTCGGCTATGAGATCCAAGGAGCCGCCTAGCTACCGGTTTAGTGTGACAAAGCAAGAGGTTCAGGCTGGAATTTGATACTCTCTCCCATCCGGTATAACTGTCGTGAGAAACAAACTAACCAAATGATAAAACACATTACATCTACTAACTATATAAAAGACGAACCCTTTGGCGCTCCCTCAGCGATCGGGCACTGTTGGGAGGAACAGTAGCTACAGTTGCGCGATCCCGGCCGTCCGTCGTCGATCCGACGGCTCCCAGTACGCGTCCGAGACGCTTTTACAAAAAAGCCCCTCACAAAAACGTTAATCGAACCCGCAGTCCGCAAATTAACGCAGAGAGGGACCTGTTCGCAATTCCAGTGAAACGCAAGGGCTTCTTTGAAAAATCGCCCGCAGAATCCCCCCTCCCCTTCTCTCTCCCGCGACGCCGGAGGTTGCCGCCGCCGCGCGCAACCGCCGCTCCGCCCCTCGCCGTTCAGATCGAATCACGCGGGGACATGCGCCGCCGCGCCGTCCACCTCCTCACCGAGTTCCCGCGTGTCGGGACGCGCGGTGACGCCGGAATCGCCGCTGCCGTGCGCGCAGGCCGCCGCCACCGATTCGGTCGCCGCCGGCGGGTCCGGCGACCAAATGGTCCGCAGCGCCGCCCCTCCGGCTCCCCGCGTCGAGGCGCGCTCAGCGCGCCCAGCCGCGCGTGCTGGGTCGCCGCGCTTCGCCGCCGGCGTCCGCGTCGCCGCCGCGGCAGCCCCGCCCGTGGGTGACGTCATCACGTTGGGCTGGGCCGGCACCGGCCGGTTGCTGGGCCGGCCTGCGCCTGCGTCAGCCCTTTTTTTTTTTCTTTTTTTCCCTTTGTTTTTCCCTTTTCCCTGTTTTTTATATTTTCAGAAACTTTATAAACTTATGCAATACAGGCCCAAACAAATACGGACCAAATTATAAAAAAAATAATCTACAAAATCAAAATAACCATATCAAAATGCTTCCGTACCTTCTCAAAATGATTTAAAACCTCAAATACTAAATAAATATAATTGAACCGAAACACAAAGTTCGAAAAAAAATGCTAAAAAAGAAAAAACGAAAACATCAAAACAGTCATTCCATATGCCTTTGAACCTTTTCTAAATTATTTTAGGTCTCACTTTCCGAATAAATATAATTGAATCAGAAAAACAACATTAAAAAAACCCTTTGCATAACTTAAAAAAAACTTCATAGATGCTACTTAACGATAATTAGACAATTTCAGAAAATGACTAGGTACTACAAAACTTTATAGATGCTATTTAGCGATATTTACACACTCATGTAATGTATACCCTCCGAATACATTACATGAGTGTGTAAATAATATTTACAGGTAATTTGACTACCTAATTGCATCATCCGTAAAAAGATTAATATTTACAGGTAATTTGACTTAACCCCCTCTAATTATGCCTATAAATTAAATAGATGCTTCAAAATAGCCAACATTTCCATATGGCTTTGAACCTTTTCTAAATTATTTTAGGTCTCACTTTCCGAATAAATATAATTGAATCAGAAAAACAACATTTAAAAAAAATGCTTTGCATAACTTAAAAAAAAAACTTCATAGATGCTACTTAACGATAATTAGACAATTTCAGAAAATGACTAGGTACTACAAAACTTTATAGATGCTATTTAGTGATATTTACACACTCATGTAATGTATTCCATCCGAATATAGAGTTACAATAAATTTTTAAAACAACGAAACTACCTAATTGCATCATCCGAAAAAAGATTAATATTTACAGGTAATTTGACTTAACTCCCTCTAATTATGCCTATAAATTAAATAGATGCTTAAAAATATAATTGAATCAGAAAACCAAATAAATATGGCTTTGAACCTTTTCTAGATTATTTTAGGTCTTACTTTCCAAATAAATATAATTGAATCAGAAAACCAACATTAAAAAAATGCTTTGCATAACTTAAAAAAACTTCATAGATGTTATTTAATGATAATTAAACAATTTCAGAAAATGACTACGTGCTACAAAACTATGCTTCCAATTGAATTAAATATAAATATAAATAACTTCCAAAAAAAGGTCTGATTACATACATTTCCAAAAATAAATGTGACCATATTCCATAGAATTATTAAAAAAAAAAAGCAAAAATAGTCATTGCATTCAGAAAAAAAAAGAGTTCGATTACATCAATATTCCATCAAAATGCAAATTCATTTGCTCTAATCGTACCTTGCTTCTAAGTTGAATATAATAAATACAAAAAACTTCCCAAATTTTGGCATTCGAGCAACTTAACAAAGTAAACTTTCCTTAAAATTGAACATATTAGAAACCAAAAAATATTTTAAATATGCATATTCCCAGAATTTAATTATTTGCACCACGGTACTCATAAATATGGCAAAAGAATACCTAAAAAAATGCTTATGGCATATGACGTCCACTCAAATTTCACAAATTTGCAAAAAAAAAAAAATAGTCAATGCATTTAAAAACCAAATGTTTAATTAGATGAATATTTCGAGAAAATGCAAACTCATTTGCTCTAATTATGGCTTGCTTCTAAAATGAATTAAACATAAATATAAATAACTTCAGAAAAAAAGGGTTTGATTACATGCATTTCCAAATTAAATGCGTCCAAAAACCACAAAATTGTAAAAAAGGAAAATTTTGTCACCATTCAGAGGTAACTCAGATGCATTTCCTCTAAATTCAATTAAATATTGACACTGAAATACAACCATGCTCTAACATTTCCAGATTCAAATTTGGTCTACAAACTTCCCAAATTTTGGCATTCGAGCAACTTAACAAAGTATACTTTCTTTAAAATTGAACATATTACAAACCAAAAATCTTTTAAATATGCATATTTCCAGAATTTAATTATTTGCACCACGATACTCATAAATATGACAAAGAATACCTAGAAAAAAAATGCTTATGGCATATGATGTCCATTCAAATTTGCAAAACAAAAAAAATAGTCACTGCGTTTAAAAACTAAATGTTTGATTAGATGACAATTTCGAGAAAATGCAAACTCATTTGCTCTAATTATGGTTTGCTTCTAAATTGAAACTACCTAATTGCATCATTCGAAAAAAGATTAATATTTACAAGTAATTTGACTTAACTCCCTCTAAATTGAATTAAACATAAATATAAATAACTTAAAAAAAGGTTTGATTACATGCATTTCCAAATTAAATGCGACCAAAAACCACAAAGTTGTAAAAAAAGCAAATTTTGTCACCATTCAGAGGTAACTCAGATGCATTTCCTCTAAATTTAATTAAATATTGACACTGAAATACAACCATGCTCTAACATTTCAATGTAACAAATATTTAAATATTACACAAAATACTAGAAAAAAATGCTCACAAAAAAAATGCTATGCACTCATACCAAAATAAAAGAAATATATTTCCAGATTCAAATTTGGTCTACATTTGGCAAATATTTCGGCATTCAATACAAATATATCGAAAATACTAAAAAGAAAACTCTATGCACATATAGCAAAATACAAATATTTTTTCACACTACAAACTGCCCAATATTTCAACCTCATAAGAACAACTTTCCCCATTTGTGGATTCAAAATCAAAAAATAATTTTTCTAATTTCAATTAAATAATGACGGCAAAAATACAAAATGATTGAAAATTTGACACCACCAAACATATTCCACAAAATATATCAAAAATACCCATGGAAAAAATGCTAACTATTCATAACAACTAAAAACATGTTTAGACATTCAGAAACACTTCAATTTTAGCTAACATTTTGTCCAACACTTCAGTTTTGGCTATCAAAAAAAAATCCTACACAATATACCAGAAAAAAAACTAAAAAAAAAAGCTATTTATTCATTCCAAAATAAAAACATGTCCAAACACTCCAATTTTGACTAACATTTTGCCAAAGAAAAAAATGTATATAAAAAAAACACCAAGGGCGTGGCATGACGCCACGCTAAAATTCAACTAGTTTTGATACAGAGTGAGTACAAATTACGAGCACAACTCACACCACTTTTTTATGATTAGAGGGAGTAATAATAATCAGTACTGGTATAGCAAGTAAAAGCGCTAGTCCAGCAGGCAACACACGCCGACATACATACACTACTCCTATAGTGGCAAATGTGCAGGGCGACGTATGGGTTTATTTGGAAAAGCATAAATATGCCCCACACGCACGAGGCGGCCACACTTAGGGTGCATATATGATATGGAGAAAAAGTTCGCACACAGGAGCCGGAATGTATGATAATGCCACTGTTTCTCTGTACCTAAATTCCCCACTAGAGCCTGCAGGACGCGTACCAACCAACCAGCCATGCAGTTTCGGCATCAACAACAATATGAGAGAAGAAGAAAATAAGGATTTGTCTATGTCTCAGTTGATTGAGAATTTCTTAAGTCTCAATTATCTCAGAAAAGTGCAACTATAGTTTAAAAAAGTGTAATTAGAACGAGTTGCACTTTTCTGGCAAAAAAGTGCAACTGCACATTTCTATTAGAAAAGTACAACTCATACACATTTTGCGGGTGACTGAGACATAACTGAGAATTTCTTAAGTCTCAATCACCTCAGAAAAGTGCAACTACATTTCAAAAAAAGTGTAACTGGAACGAGTTGCACTTTTCTGGCAGAAAAGTGCAATTGCACATTTCTTTTAGAAAAATACAACTCATATACATTTTTATGAGCGACTGTGATATAAGAAAAAATCATACGCCTGAGATTAGCAAATCCGAGAAAATAAATCTGAATCTGCTTTGGAGATCAGCCGCTGGTTACACGTCAGGTACTTCGCTCTGTCAGTACACCACGGAGCTATAGAGCTAGCCGATCCACTGCAGCCAGGTCGCGTGCACATTTCTGGATCTGATTGTCATCGAGCGCACGATCGATCCGTCGATCAGCTCGTCAACGAATCGTGGTATCGCCGTTACGGCGGTGTTGCCGGTGATCCAGACCAGAGTAGCTTTGGTCAGCTCTCGCTCGCTCGCCATGATTGATCAATCCAAGGGACCCTCGCTCTGAGGAGACAGTGGTTAGGTATAGCGGCAGTGGCTTATCGCTAGCCTTTTGCTGCTCCTGCGTGCATAGATTTTGCTTTCTATACGGGATCTAGATAAGATAAGAGGGCCGGGCAAAGCAGATTCTGGAGGAGTATTTAGGTATGCCTGGACAGGGCTGACCCTTCTGATGATCCTTGGAAACAAAAGCGCAGGTGGATTGGAGGGATATCCTTGTAATGGGAGTTTTTTTGGGGGTTAATTTTGCTGATTTTTCGTTCCGTATAACGCAAAAAAAAGCCCTTGTCATCTGATATCGGTGGCCACATCTAGCACCGCGACATGTTAGGTTAGGGCGGATCTACCATCCCTCCGGCGTGAGCAGCTGCCTGGTCTGCCTGTGGTGGTGTGGCTTGTGATGTGTGAATTTCTACGGTGATTACGCCCGAGTATGTTTGTCCGGCTTTTGAGAAGTTTCCAGACCCTCCAAATAGCGGCAGGAATCTTTTCATACTTTTAGGCTGAAGTATGCATCTTCTATAGGGGACTACCATAGAGCTTTTTTCTAACCCGGCCACAGCTCGTCACAAAACCTCAAACGTAGATCATTTCATGATTTGGGAGAAGTCTTGCAGTGTATGCTAAGCTTGCGTCCAAACTGACATCACACAACAACCAAGTTTCAAAACTTTATCCAAATTTAGTATCTAAAAACTTACTTTCTCGCTTTGTCATTTTTGAGAAGCATATCAAATAATCATACTGTTTACCGAAAATTTATGTGGATAAAGATAAATTTTGAAACAATATCTATGTGCATGATTGTTTTCAAGAGTTTACAAAACTTACTGATGTGTTTTTTTACTATCTAAAAGCGTGCGCATCGAATTTTTATTGTATCTATTTATTATTTTTTAGCACTTGTTTCCAAAAATGATTTTTTTGAGGCGGAAAGGATTACCAGCCGTCCATTGGACCAGATCGGTCGCAAACTAACTCCCAAAAAAAAAATCGGTCACGAATTAGCTTTTTTTTTTTGAGGAACCGGTCACGAATTAGCTTTGCCAAAATGGATCGACCTGCCAACATCAAGGCCCAAGAGGAACTGTAGCTCAGCCAGCGGCCCGCTTGAAGCAGTTGAACACGGATGGAAGCAAGGGCCGTAAGTTTCAAAGAGAAAAATAAACAAGACAGGCGGCGGAATAGTATGGGCCCACGAACTGCGCGAAGCTCGGCCTGCCAGAATCACGTGCTGCATTGTTTCCAAGTTCCGGATAAGAAATCGGTTGGTTTCTATTGGAAAACCTACAAATTTATTTGCATTTACAATTGTGATTGTGTTGTGTCTGTATGTTATACTTTCACATGCTCTTCATCATTCATCATGCACTTACCGCTAGTTAACAATTACAAGTGCGGTGATCGAAAAAATAATGGCTTGCCACACTTGTGGCATGCATGGTGATGTGCTTGGACGTGGAGAGTGATCAAGCATTCGGTGGTGCACACACACCCCCCCCCCCACACCCAAAAAAAACAAAGTATTATTGAAGTATAAAAAAATTGGCTTACTTTTCTATCAGGTTTTTTTTTTGTGTGCACTGATTTGATGCATGCAGTTCTACATTATATCATGGTAAAAAAAGTTCTCAAGTTGAAGACTCGGGCTAACACACTATTAAATAAAATACTACCGGTGGGGACGATAGCCGTTTTATGGTCGATATGGCTGAGTAGAAACGACAAGGTTTTAATGATAAAAATGTTTCCTTTATGCAGGTAATCTACCGGTGCACAGATTTGCTCCGTTCGTGATCCATATTACAACGCGTGGAGTATCGCGACCTTTTATGAAGGTTTCTGCGCAACTGGAGACCACGGCGAGGGACATTTTTACACAACATGGGTGGCATAGGGATCTTCGGATTGGCGGCCCAACACCATAGGCGATTGGCATGATCTTTTGATTTGTAATCTGTCTATGTTTTAGTCCGTTGTTGGATGATGACTTGTCGGCTGTGTGCATCTTGTTATGCGGAGGCCGGGTGGTAATACTTTTTATAAGTAATATAAGTCCTTTATCAAAAAAAAATACTACCTCCTTCCAAAAAATATTGTATTTCTTTGTTTAAATTTGAATATATCTTTTAGTGTCTAGATAAATTTAAATTTAGATAAAAAAGTGTCATCTTTTTTAAGACTGAGGAAGTAGATTATACGACCTATGGCCGATCCCACGTCTAAATATTGAAGGAGTCTAGATCAGACTTCACATAAAGTTCCCAATTTTACACGTTCAATAATCAATAGCCAAGTTTGTGGCGGATTAAGATAACTCGCTTGTGTGACAGTCGTTTTGCCTCTCGATCTGTCACTTAGACACACTTCTTTTCGGCTTCTAGGAGGGCTTCTCGGAGAAGCAACTCACCCCCAGCTTCTCCCAGAAGCCTGACTCACAAATTCGTTTATATTTTCAAACTACTCTTTCGAAGACTAATTTAGAAGTCTAAATCACCTCAGATTCGGAACGAAAAGCTTTGGTGAGTGATTCGGCACCCTGCACGTCAAAAGGAACAATTCGGCCCTCCGTTGGTCGAAACGGTGGGTCCCAGACTGCGCTGCGGCAGGCCACATGCAGATCGGCCGGCAGTCTGCCAAAAGGAAAGATTCGGCAGGCAGTGGGCTGACGGTGCAATATTTTCGAAATATTTTGATTCCGCGTGTTATATTTCGAATTTCTATTAAAAATAATATTAAAAAAAAACTCCACGTGCATGCATAGTTACGACATTTCGCCGGTACCGGAGTCTAGATTAGTTCTGACTTTTGGAGCTTCACATAAAGTTCCAAATTTTACACGTTAAATCAACAACCAAGATTTTTTTGCGAAATCAACAACCATGATTGTGACACGCCAAGTCGCCAACCTTACAGGGACTCTAAACTAAAGCTCGGAGTTTGTGGCGGATTAAGATAGCTCGCTTGTGTGACAGTCGTTTTGCCTCTCGATCTGTCACTTATTTAGCTAGACTAGATGGATTGCGTGGTACATATTACTCGCACCGGACTATAAAATACCGAAAGAACAGGCGCTCCGGCCTGGGGAGCAGATTCGACCGGATGCAAAGGCCTTTCGTTCTTCACAAGAGTAGCTAGCACGTGCATGTAGTAGCAGGTGAGACGAAGCGTATGCATGCGTCGTGATTGCTTCCTAGTTTGACGCACGTGCTCCCAGCCGCCGTCGCCATCGGATCGGAGAAGTCAAGCAAGACGGGCGGCGGTAGTTAAAGCGCGCCTGGAGATGAGTGAAACTTCCGAGGGCGTTCGTCCCGGGTGAGCCAGGCCGTCGATAACGACGCAAAACATGTTCTCAACGGACGAAAGGATTCAAGGCTCACTTTGTCACCAATCACCCGATGCTTCTAATGCTATTCACCGATGATATTTGGCTTCTTTTATTCTACTTCCCGTCTGTGTCACAGTGTCAGGTTGAGACCTCCATGATCAAATATTCAGATGGACGGCAATGTCGCATGTCACTGTTAATTAACGTGAGTGTTTGCTGTAATGCCGCGCCTGGGCGTTTGTTTGGCAGTTATGGATGTGGGGTGGTCAACATTTTTTTTCCAAAATAGAAACCGCTCGATGGAATGCTGGCATCCTGCGGCAAAAGTGCTGAAGCAAGGTTTACTTCATTTAAAAGCTGGAATATTCACATAGAAGTTTGTATAGCTGTTTTTCCCCCTTGGAGCTTGTAAAAACTCACGACCTATCTTCGGTGGTTGGATCCGACGACGTTGGCATTTGTGCGTCATTTCTTTGTTGAAGGCGTTGTTTTTGGACAATGTGACTCGTAGTGATCGTATTGTCAAGATATGGTTGGTGCCGATGGTCGTTGCATTTTGTCTTTTTTTTTTCCTTTTTTTCTTTTTCCTTCTTGACATAGCTTCGGTCTTGTATTTTTATTTATTTATAAAGGGCTTTATTACTTAAAGAGTTTAAGCATTACATCCGGCCTCTGCATAACAAGATGCACACAGCCGATAGTTCGGACCAACAAAACGAAAAAAGAAAAGTGCAACACAGGCAGTTTACAAATCAAAAGATCATGTAATACGCCTATGTAGGTGGACCAATCCGAAGATCACGCTGCCACCCATGTTGGGTAAAATAGTCCCTCGTCGTAGTCTCCAGTTGTACACACACCTCCGTAAAAAGGTCTCGAAACTCCACGCGTTGTAATATGAACCACGAACGGAGCAAACTTATGCACCGGTATATTACCTGCATAAAGGATACATTTTTGTCATTAAAAACCTTGTCATTTCTACAAAGCCACAGCGACCATATTACGGCTATCGCTCCCACCCTGATAATAGTTCTAAATTTGTGATCAATACCATATAACCAGTTGCCGAAAATATTCGCAACGGAACGAGGTGAATACAAATTTGAAGCAATTTAGATGGTTGACCAAATAGAACGAGCGACCTTGCAGTCGAAGAAGATGTGTTTTATTGTCTCATCATATAGACAGAAGACACACTTCGTACTTCCATTCCAATTACGCCTAACAAGGTTATCTTTGGTTAAGATTACTCCACGACGAGCATACCATGCAATTTTTTAATTTTTAGTGGTATTTTCATCTTCCAAAGCATTTTGTTATTATCCACTAGCATATCAGATTGGATCAGTGCTCTATACATGGAGTCCACTGAGAATTTACCATTCTCTTGAAGACTCCACCGAAAAATATCAGATCCTGGTGATAGATGGATCATGGACAATCGCTCTAAAAGAGTACGTAGTCCATGCCTCTAACCTGGGTCCAATTAAATCTCGCCTGAACATCATATTCGGGGGTGAGGATTGCATAACCGTAGCAAGCGTATCATCCTTATGACGAACAATGTTGTATAAAGCTGGATACTGGTCCTTGAGAGTGGTATTTCCCAACCATTTGTCCTCCCAGAACCGGATTTGTGATCCATCTTTTATAGCGAATTTCCCAAAGCGGAAAAAAGATTTTTTCATCGCCATGAGACCAGCCCAAAAGTGCGAATCACCTGGTTTCCAGACCACTTGTGACAACGCTTTTTGTACCGATATATTTTCGCTTGAGAATTGTTTGCCATACTCCTTCTTCCGAGAGAAGCTTAAAAATCCATTTCCCTAGAAGGGCCGTATTTTTAACCTGAAGATCATGAATGCCAAGCCCTCCTTGATCTTTTGGCCAACAAACCACATCCCACCTAGCCAGTCGATATTTCTTTTTTTCGCTATCCCCTTGCCAAAAGAATCGAGATTGTTAATAATCCAATTTTTTCAGGACTCCTTTTGGCAACTGGAGGAAAGATATCATGTACAGTACCATATTACTTAGGACTGAATTGATGAGTACCAGTCTCCCACCTAGGGATAGCAATTTCCCTCTCCAACTAGCCAAACGTGCTTGGAAACGCTCCTCAACATGTTTCCATTCGGCGTTTGTCAATCTCCTATAGTGAATCGGTATACCGAGATACCTAATAGGAAACAGACCTTGCTCACATCCGAATAGATCCGCATATTGAGTTGCGAATTCCTGGACCTCACCGAAACAAAACAACTCACTCTTATGAAAATTGATTTTTAGACCTGAAAGCTTTTCGAATGCTGATAGAATCAGCTTCATGTTCATAGCTTTCTCAAGGTCATGCACCATAAACAAGATTGTGTCATCCGCGTACTGGAGGATAGAAAGTCCGCCATCAACCAAATGTGGGATGACTCCCTCAATTTGTCCATTCAATTTAGCCCGATCAATCAGTTTAGCCCAATTCGGTCTTGTATAACCTCGCTCTTGTTGGTGGGATCTTCTGTTTGTGCGTGGTGTTTGATGTGGGTATGAGTGTATCCTAGTTATAAATAGACCGGATGTATTCTCATTGTGTATCTTCTTCATGCTTCATTACGAGTTAATAAAAAGCGCACTATCTCGGAAAAATACTTTTTTTTTGTTTGCATCAGGCACTGATGCCCGCCTTTGGGCCTTGGATGATAATACTATCCGTGTGGTATTCGACTATCCGTCCATGCATGCACGAAATTCAGCGGGCAAGCGAGTGTGGAGACAGCAATTAAACTATGTACAAGTTGATCCGTTCAAAGAAATAGAAATGAGCTGGTCTGCCATGTGTGCCCCTGACTATCTGTCGGGCGCTAGCTATCTCAGGTTTGTTCCATTGATACAAGCAGTTGCTTCCAAAAGGAACCAAATTAAAGTTGCAGGTCTCACGGGCCACACTTTTCAGAAGCATAATGGATTGATTGGGCATCTTCCATCATCGAAGCGAGATCGATCTTAAATCTGTAAACTAAACTCCCACTTGCTGTTCTCGACAAATATAATATATATCGTGATAATGTGTTGTGCCCCCTTCACTAGGTCCATACATCATAGCGGGCATGCTTGGGGAAACTCGTGAGTGAGCCCGAGCTCACCTACACCCTCTTCTTTCAAAAAATTCGAAAAATAGTAAATCAAGTCAAAAAATTCTAAAATAAATTGGGGTCGTACTTATATTAGTTCTGCCCATTTCTGCAAAATCTCGGGCTCAAATGACATTTTGTCTTTTTTGCACAGTTCAAATAAAATGTCGTTTGAGCCCGGATTTTGCAGAAATGGGCAGAACTAATATACGTACGACTCCAATTTATTTTAGAATTTTTGGACTTGATTTACTATTTTTTGAATTTTTTTTAAAAACCAGGAGCAGGTGAGCCCGGGCACCAAAAATATGCACTCGCATGCTTGGCTATTTATTGGACCATCCTATTTTATTTATGATGCAAAACATGATACTCCAACAACATTGCTCATATGTTACTTTATTATAAAGATGGCCCGCCATATGTTGTAAAATTTGGTGGGGACTGATTTTGCGAAAGTCTAGAATCCATCTCCACAAAGGATTTTTTTTTTATGATTTTTGCAAGATCCAAGTAATTTCTACATGTCAAACTACTCCTATGAAACATGAGCATATGCACTTTTGTAACTATTAATAGATTAGTCCAAATAAATATAGTAAAAGATCCCAAATTGCATGGCTAATAACATAATAAATTACAAAGTTCATCGAGACTTTTTTGACGAATCAATGAGGTCCGCCGCCACATGTCCCTTGGCCGAACGTTGCCGCGGTGGAGCTTTTTTTTGTCGAGCTGCCATGGTTGGTCACAATATAGCTCTGTTATGAAAGATTCCATGGTGTTGTGCTCGAAGAAACATTGGGCCTAGGGGGTATGGATATAGGTTAGCTAGATCCGACTATGATGAGGCTCTTGCGAGTCGGATTCTCTGCCGGCATTGCCGATCTAGCGAGGTCGGTGCTCAACCAACACAAAGTTGTTTTTTTCGTGTTTTGAAATGCTTCATACATTCACACGCCTTGGTGCAAACAACACACGAGCCACACAAGGATTATGATTATGAGCGTATGCTACAAGTTTTTTTTTCGCGGATTTTACGATGTTGTATATCTGCGTTAAAAATGCAACGAACACACATTTGTTTTGATGTGAACGCTCGAGCGAGATGCCTAAATGCTGCAAATATTTACGACGATTTTGAACGTTGCTATTAATATGAAACGGAAGGAATAGATGACTAGGCGCATAAAAAAAAAAAAATGATGTTAGCTTCTCGACTCCTCGTTTGCTGCGTATTTGTAGTATCCAAACAGATTAGCAGCAGTAGTAAAACACACAATGTACGCCACGTCAACAAAAGTGACCAACAAAAAGTCGCATGCTTTGTCCTCTCTTCCAGCCACCTTCCGGTCGAACTAACCAGCCGCCTACTCGGGCCTACTCCCTCATCTGAAATGTGAGTCGCTCGCTATCGATGCGACGAACACGGATGAGAAGGCCCCACCCGTCATCGACCCTGTAGGCCACCCATATCCTGGCGCAGAACTTAGAATAATTCCGTACACGCAAGCTTGGCTCTCTCTAGCCGCCCCCATTTTACTCCACCCACTCCCGCTCCCTCTCTGGTTTCTTCTCTCCAGGTTTTTTTAAGCTAAAGCTTTCCCCTCTTCACCTTCAGCCACTCTCTCTCCCCTCACCGAACACCGCAGCTGCTCGCCGAAATGCCGGCCCCGAGAATCCTCAGGGTTCTCCCGCTACTCCTGGCGCTGCTGCTCGCCAGCTCGCCGGATGGCGCGGCTGGAGCGGGCGGCAACGGGACGTGCCCGCTGGACCTGAGCTACGTGCCGACGTTCCCGTGGGACCCCACGCCGTGCGCGGGGACGGCGCCCAACATGACGGCGTGCTGCCAGACGCTGCTCTCCTTGTTCGGCATCGGCCTCGCGGGCCGGCTCCGCGCCACGGGCCAGTTCCGCCTCCCGTCCGCGGGGGCCTCCGCCGCGTGCCTCGCGGACCTCGCGGAGGGGGTCGCCGCGCCGCCGGCCTCCCTCCCGGGCGCCGCCTCGCTCGTGCGGTCCTGCTTCCCGTCGCCGGACGAGTTCGTCGCCTCCCCGTCCTTCTGCGCCGGCGTCACCACCGCCGCGGAGTACCGGGCCGTCGTCGGGAACGACTCCGTGGCCGGCCTGGACGCCGCCTGCGGGGCCGGCCTCGCGTCCCTGCCGGTCTGCTACCGCTGCCTCAGCGCCGGCATCGTCGCCACCTCCCGCCTCATCGCCGCCGCCGCCAACGCCACGGCCGTGTCGCAGCAGAACTGCTTCTACCTCACCGTCATGTACGCCGCCGGCATCTCCAGTGCCGAGGGGCCCACCTCCCTTTCCACCGCCAACTGTACCCTCGGTCTCGGCCTATCCACCCCTCTCCCCCGAGCCATCCAAGTCAAACAAGACAGCCATCTACGCCACCACCATTCCAATCGCCTTCCTCCTGCTCCTCTCAGTTCTCGCATTCTTTGTCTGGCGAAGAAGAAGGCACGCCAAGACCAAGAACAGAAACCTCAGCCTCCCTGAGGAGGGGTCAGAGGAGCGGCGGCGGCCACACCTGCGGCCAAACACTGGATCGACGATGTTCGGCATTGGCGAGTTGACCAAGGGCACAGACGGCTTCGCGGACAAAAACCTCATTGGGCGTGGCGGGTTTGGGGTTGTCTACCGCGGCGTGCTTGCGGATGGCTCTGTTGTTGCCGTCAAGAAGATGCTCAACCCGGAGATGGAGGGCGGGGACGAGGAGTTCACCAATGAGGTGGAGATCATCAGCCACCTCCGGCACCGGAACCTGGCGCCGCTGCGGGGCTGCTGCATTGTCGATGACGACATAGAGGAAGGGAAGCAGATGTTCCTCGTGTATGACTACATGCCCAATGGATCGCTCGAGGAGTTCATCTTCCGGGACAGATCAGAAGGGGGCAGCAAGCGGCCGGCATTGACATGGGCACAACGGCGGAGCATAATAATGGATGTGGCAAAGGGGCTGGAGTATCTGCATTATGGTGTCAAACCTGCAATCTATCACAGGGACATCAAGGCGACGAATATATTGCTCGACGGCGAGATGCGTGCGCGCGTGGCCGATTTCGGGCTAGCCAGGACAACCCGGGAGGGGCAGTCTCACCTCACGACTCGTGTTGCCGGCACTCATGGTTACCTAGCGCCGGAGTACGCGCTCTACGGGCAATTGACAGAGAAGAGCGACGTCTATAGCTTCGGCGTTCTGGTGCTTGAGATATTGAGCGCACGGCATGTGCTTGACATGTCGGCTCAGGCAGGGCCAGTGCTGATCACCGACTGGGCGTGGACGCTCATCAAGGCCGGTCAGTCAAGAGAGGTGCTCGACGAGGCATTGTCGACAGGTGAGAGCCCGAGAGGAGAGGTGATGGAGAGGTTTGTTCTTGTCGGAATCCTGTGTGCACATGTAATGGTTGCGCTCCGACCGACCATCACCGAGGCGGTGAAGATGCTTGAAGGGGACATGGATATACCGGAGATACCAGATCGGCCAATGCCATATGGGCACAACCTGATGTTCAACGAAGCAGGGAGCAACTTCAGTGCTTCACCAGCTATCAGTGGGACCATTAATAGATAATGGGGACATGCTAAGGTGATGTAAACACTTGTGTTTGTTCTGGTCAACTAAATCCAGAACTGTTTGTCATGGCATCTTGATTATGTTGATTTACTGTATGAGGCATTTAAATGATGGAAATGTCTTTCACATTAAACTTTGGTACTTCTGAATTTTAGCCAGCATCACCAACACAAAGACAAACAGTTTACCATCAGGCAACGAGAATAGCAGCAATTAAACAAGCATGAGAACCAGGTGCCTCATTTATCAGTCCTAATACCAGGATTCCAGTAACATCTTGACATAGACAGCAACTTTGCTTAGTCAAAGCGATGTGCCAGGAAACAACTGACATTAAGTTCATCAAGCCAGACATGAAAAGGAAGATACATCTAAGGTTGCCAAAGGAAATGTGAGCTAGCAGTTGCAGCCTGAGCAGGTAAAGGAGCTTCAGTTCATACAGGCCCCGGCAGGATTCAGTGGCCTATTTTTCTTCCTGCAAGTTGGGGTGGCTGGGCTGCACCCGGAAGGTGAATGGCATCTGGGCAGTGAAATCCCTACTCTGATGGTACCCGAGCTCCATCTCCCTCATGCCGCCGCTCAGCTCGACTTCCTGCTGGTGCTGGGAACAGGAAGAAAACTTCAGTAAATTCTCCTCTTCAGATTTATTTTCAGCAAAGCAGAAAGTGCAGTTACCATTCTCTAAAATCGAACTTATTCAATGAGCCGTGTCATCACAGTTTCAGTTATTCATTGTGACTGGGTAGAGGTGATTCAGTTTGCAGGGGTATCAGATATAGAAGACAATCATGGTGTTCGAAAAAATGTACTATGTAGTGTTGAGTTTTTTGGTCGCTAAGTAGAGGACTCTGATCAGGCACCCTAAGTAATGATCAGTGGTCTAACTGCATTAGCAACACTGTACTAAAACCAATAGCATGCCCTTGGTGGATATGATTAGTGTACTAGTTGGCAGAGATGATGCCGGTAGTGTGTCTGTAATTCCGTAGGGAGATCCATGTAGAATGAACAAAGCAAGGATGTGCTAAAAAATTACCATCCTTAGAACCAGCAGCTTGTGCTCCTCCTCCAGCATCTTCTCCTGCAGTAAATCACAAAGGAGGAGCATGATCAGAGTTTGCAAAACAAATTCTTGTTCAAGAAACTCCCATGGCGTACAGAAATAAAACAAGGCGCAATGACGAATTTAGAGCCCATACATTCCTCCTGTGCATCTTCCAGTGGTCCATCTGCAACAATAACATAACACAAACATCAGAGACAGCAGTTTTCCACAAAACAAAGGTGCTACGCTTGCAAGCAGCGAACTCTGGAAGCTCCGAATTCTGAAACCCAAACTTACCATCTTCTCCCTCAGGTTGGTCTGGCCATTCTGGAGCGCCTCCTCGATGGCGATCAGCTCCTTGGGCTGCAGGGAGTTCACATCCTCGCCTTTCATATGCCTACACCGTCATGAGTCACAACAATCGCATCACAAACATTGAAGTGCTGCAGGTAAAAATGGAAAGAGATAAAATCGAAGTTGGTACACTTGCCTGAGCTCGATCTGCATGTTGTCGTTCTCCTTCTTCACCCTGTCGATCTCCGCACTGATGCTCTGAAAACATTTCCAGGGTTTTCTAGTTTCTGAACAATTTTATTCGATTACTGGTGCTGAAAGAAATTGCTGAAGTAGATGAGGCAGTAACCTTGTGCTTCTCATCCCACAGAATCTTCCCGGAGTTGGTCTGGTACTTCTCAAGGATCCTTGGCAGCCTAGAACCGAGCCAAAGTTTGCACCATCAGTTTTAGAGGAAACAGAGACCTAAAGGGAGAAACGGGGTAGAGAAAAACATACGTGGTCCCGGGCGTCCAGAAGTCATAGAGCTTGCCGGCGCTGGAGAAGATGACGACGCCGACCTCGGCGTCGCAGAGCACGCCGATCTCCTTGGCCTTCTTTATCAACCCGGCCCGGCGCTTGGCGAAGGTCACCTGCCGGTTCGACGAGTTCTCGATCCTCTTGATCTCAATCTTGCCGCGCCCCATCACGACCTCCTCCGAGCCGAGCACGAACAAGAAAACCTAAGACTCTACTTGCTCTTTTCTCTCCTCTGGAAGCTTGGGAGCAGCAGCAGCCGTGGTGGTGGGGATCTTTATGGTATGGTGGGCTGTGGGTGTCAATGCCGTGGTTGGGGGATGAGGATGGGGAGTAAAGGAGGATGGCCGCCATGGAGGGAATGGAGGTGAGGGGGCTTTCGATTTGCTTCAGGGTTGGATGGCCGGAAATGGAAACTGCTCGCGTGCTCTGCTTGGTCCGTTGCGGTTGGATTTTAGCTGACCTGGTTCTCGCTTGCGTTGGAGGGAAGGACAGGAAGGAGCCCTCGTTTGATCAGTGGACACATCACGTACTCTCTCTCTCCCTCCTCCTTTTCCCCGTATCGGGGATATAACCCCGGTACCCAGAGTTGGTGGCTTTTTATGCGAGACCCAGGCTGACGGCACTGTTCATCCGACATATACCAACCAGCATATATGTCCGGGATGTATACCTGGACGACACTGTTCATAACGACATTGTTCACCCGAACACTGTTCATCCGACATATCCCAACCGACATACATGTCTAGGATGTATACCCGGCGGCACTGTTCATCGCCGACGCTGTTCACCCGAACACTGTTCATCCGACATATCTCCAACCGACATACATGTCCGGGATGTATGCCTGACGGCAATGTTCATCCCCGACACTGTTCACCCAAATACTGTTCATCCGCACATATACCAACCGGGCATACATGTCCGGGATGTATGACTGGTGGTACTGTTCATCCCCCGGACTGTTCATCCGACATGACCCGGGATGGCAATGTTCATTCCGACATACATGCCCCCGGACGACACTGTTCATCCTGGCACTGTTCACCCGACATACCCGGACACTGTTCACCCGGGACACCCCGGATACTGTTCAGCCGACGTACATGACCCTGGACGACACTATTCATCCCGGACACTGTTCACCCGGGATACTCCCGGACACTGTTCATCCGACATACATGTCCCGGGACGACACTGTTCACCCCCGACACTATTCATCCGACATACCCGACTCCTATCGCTACTTCGACCGGATCGTCTACCCGGCGCCCAGGTCTCCATGTCTTTCGCTGCCAGATCCTGGGACGCCCACTGCTCGGATCTGACATCCTTGACCAAGACAAGAGGATAAGATCGATGACGAAGACCAAGACCCAGGCAACGTGGCTACAGTGCCTATGAAGTGACGACAGTACGCCTCCATGACGCGTGCACAGTGCGGACAAAACCCCAGTAGTCAAATCGTGTACAGTGTTGTGCTGTGCTATGCATAGTGTCATGCGGGGCACACCTTGTCCCCTGGGCTACCAATATAAGGAGCACCAGGGGGATAGTTCCCAGCAGGACCCTAGGGGCTCATTTTCCCCCATTGCTCACAGGAGCTTTCTTCTAGCTAGAGGCCTCACACAGGCAACCATTGCTCAGCTCATGGAGCACTTGTACGACACATGTATATAGAGAAAATACACAGAGTAGGCTAGATGCTGCAGTAGGGGTTTTATCTCTCACGAGAGCCCCGAAGCAGGGTAAATCCTTGTGTTCGTTTGTTCTTCTGTGTGCGCTCCTCAGCGCGCTATCCCTCCCCGAATCCTCTAGCGTCCATCGGCCCCAAACTCAAGCCTACCCCTAGACATCTGTTGTTCACCACCACGACAATTGGCGCCCACCATGGGGCTGGTAGTGGCGCTTGCTGGATCAAATTCGGACAGGACCTTCTTCATCAACGCGGGGACTCGACATCACCATTATCCCCCACGCTCCAGCTTGCCGCCGTTGGCAGAGGCTGGCGCAACATACACCAACGGTCATCATCAACAGATCCCGGGTAACTGCCCGTCAGTTGCCCGGGTCGTACCGGTTCTATCGATCCAGTATGCACCTACAATGCTCCGTGAGTATTTTCCTTGATACCGTGCAAAGTTGGTTAATCTCAAAAATAGCTCGGGGACTGCCCCTTCGTACATTGCTTAGTTGTTTTCCCCGGGAGCTAAGTGTTTCGACCCGGGGACTGGCCGGGCAATCAGTTTTACAGTTTCTCCTAGATAAGAAAAGTGACTCGGGGACTCGGTGGAGTTGGAGTTTGCATTCTCATGCATAGTGTTGCTACTAGATTTAACTTCCGTCATATGCTAGACTCAATTTGGTCTGTTAAAATAGAGTTGTTGCTCTCGTTAAAATATTCGTTATATATATGCTTGAACTAACATTGAAAGGTGGTATCGGTTTTACCGAGAAAATATTCATCACCAAGGTCGTGGTATTACGGTCATCTCGGATTCATCTTATATTCATTGTGGCTTCAGAGCATATCCCGGATAATCATTGACATTGGCTTGCCGAATCATAAATGGCATATCATCCCGACATATCCTATGTCGGCAAATCAGAGTATCACAACACAATATCTCCAAATCGCCGTTTATGTCGGTTCGCCAAAATATCAGGGCATCCTGCAATATCTCGAATCGCCGTTTATTTTGGCTTGCCAAAAAATCATGGCATTTATCTCATATCATCAAGCATCTCACAATTGTTATCTTTATCGGCTTAACTAACTATCATGATTCTTCAATCATCCGAGCTTACAGAGTACCATTGCATCATTATCTCGGTGCTTTGAGTCGAAAGATATCTAATCTCCCTGAGTGTTACGTGTTGAAAAGTATCTCAACTCGTCATTTGACAAGTGCCCATGAAGGCAAAATGTCAAAGTCAGCCAATGACGGCTATATGTTGGTGCAGCTAACGCTGCCGACATATCTGTGCGGTAAAAGCCCAAGGTGGCAGAAACCGACATATGAGACATAGCCATGCAGGCTTTATGTCAAACCAGCTCATGCTGGAGACATCTAATGTCGGTAAACGCCCAGAGTGGCTAGAAACCGACATATCTGTGCAGTAAAAGCCCAAGGTGGCAGAAACCGACATATGAGAAATGCCCATGCAGGCTTTATGTCAAACCAGCTCATGCTGGAGACATCTGATGTCGGTAAACGCCCAGAGTGGCTAAAAACCGACATCTCTGTGCAGTAAAAGCCCAAGGTGGCAAAAACCGACATGTGATAATGCCCAAGCAGGCTATATGTTGGTTCAGCTATGACTGCCAGCGTATCTTTACGGTAAAAACCGACATATGATAAATGCCCAAGCAGGCTATATGTCGGTCCAGCTCATGCTGTTGACATACGACTTCAGTAAATGCCCGAGATGGCTAAAAACTGACATATGATCAATGCCCAAGCAGGCTATATATCGGTACGACATGCACTGCCGACATATGATTCTGATAATGCCCATGAAGGCTATTGTTAGCACCAACTCTGTGATACTTCTTTGCAAAGCCTATGCACGACTCTACGAGTCCCGCATAGCCTCGGGGACTACTGTCGGGGATATAACCCCGGGTACCCCAGAGTTGGTGGTTTTTTATGCGAGACCCAGGTATACCTGGCGGCACTGTTCATCCCGCACTGTTCATCCGACATACATGTCCGGGATGTATACATGGAGGCACTGTTCAACCGACACTGTTCACCCGACATATCCCAACCGACGTACATGTCCGGGATGTATACCTGGTGGCACTGTTCATCGCCGACATTGTTCACCCGAACACTGTTCATCCAACATATCCCCAACTGACATACATGTCCGGGATGTATGCCTGGCGGCAATGTTCATCCCCGACACTGTTCACCCGAACACTGTTCATCCGCACATATACCAACCGGGCATACATGTCCGAGATGTATGCCTGGCGGGCTGTTCATCCCCATCACTGTTCATCCGGCATACATGACCCGGAGTGGCACTGTTCATTCTGGCACTGTTCATCCGACATACATGCCCCGGACGGAACTGTTCATCCGACATACCCGAACACTGTTCACCCGGGACACCCGGATACTGTCCAGACGACGTACATGAAACGGACGGCACTGTTCATCCGGCATACCCGGGCACTGTTCATCCCGGCACTGTTCACACGGGATACCCCCGGACACTGTTCGTCCGACACACATGTCCCGGGGCGACACTGTTCACCCCGACACTATTCATCCGACATACCCCGGCTCATATCGCTACTTCGATCGGATCATCTACCTGGCGCCCAGGTCTCCATGTCCTTCGCTGCCAGATCCTGGGACGCCCACTGCTCGGATCTGGCATCCTTGACCAAGATGAGAGGATAAGATCGATGACGAAGACCAAGACCCAGGCAACGTGGCTACAGTGCCTATGAAGTGACGACAGTACGCCTCCATGACGCGTGCACAGTGCGGACAAGACCCCAGTAGTCAAATCGTGTACAGTGTTGTGCTGTGCTATGCATAGTGTCATGCGGGGCACACCTTGTCCCCTGGGCTCGCAATATAAGGAGTACCAGGGGATCGTTCCCAGCAGGACCCTAGGGGCTCATTTTTCCCCATTGCTCACAGGAGCTTTTTTCTAGCTAGAGGCCTCACACAGGCAACCATTGCTCAGCTCATGGAGCACTTGTACGACACATGTATATAGAGAAAATACACAGAGTAGGCTAGATGCTGCAGTAGGGGTTTTATCTCTCACGAGAGCCCCGAAGCAGGGTAAATCCTTGTGTTCGTTTGTTCTTCCGTGTGCGCTCCTCAGCGCGCTATCCCTCCCCGAATCCTCTAGCGTCCATCGGTCCCAAACTCAAGCCTACCCCTAGGCATCTGTTGTTCACCACCACGACACTTCCCCTTCATCTTTTCTTTAGTCTTTTATCTTCCTTTATCTTTTGGTGCATAAATAGATTTTTGTTCTCCTTGGCAGTATTAGTACATGTACTCCGTCTTTTTCAAAAGATGAGGCATGCCATTTTTTTCAATCTTATACTTGGTCGCGCCAAGCTCCCCTCCTTCCGCGGCTGCCGGGGGAGGCCGCTGCGGCTCTCCTTTGGCCGGGGGGACGCCGGCTTCGCGGTTCTCTTCGCCCACCTCATCTACTCCAGCATCCGGGGGGGAGGAGACGGCTACGCCTGGGGCTGGTCCGCTGGCCATGTTGGGGGTTGCTATGGCGACCGAACCCTCAAGTATGGTTAAGCCAGCCATGGTACAGCCCCCGGCCCTGGCTCCACTGCGCCGCAGCAGCCGCCATGTTGTGGCAGCGGATGGTTCTGTTGCTACGGACGAGGACTCTCTCGCCAAGGCGATGCGGCGGAAAGCGCTGCTGAATGGACAGCTTACTCCGGGTACGTCTTCAAAGTCCAAGTTTTTTCTATCACTTTCACATCAGTTATCGTCTAGGCTTCATAAAGTTGGCGTTACCATGGGAAGGGATGAGAAGGAGGTGGTGGTTTCGGCCAATGCTCTAAAACATATGGAGTTTGACCGAGTAAAGGTTTATCCTATTGCGACGAGTAAGCCGGTGGCTCCTCCTTTAGATGAGGATGAGGCGACTGACAATGTGGGGAGCTGTCTGAGGTGGACTTAGATGGGTCAGGGCTAGGGTCTATTTATGATCTGCAAGACTCTGGTCGTAAATCTAAGAACACCTCCGGAAAAAGGAACAACAAAGGTCGAAAATCTCCAAGAGTTTCCCGATGAATGGCATGTTTATGAATAACAGAGGTCTCGGTGACTTGGCTAAACATTTACATATAGCACAGTGCATCCAAGATCATAACTTGGACTTTGTGGCCATTTCGGAAACGAGTAGACGAGACTTTCCAGCGAGTGTCCTTAACCGTCTATCTGGCGGCTTGGACTTCCATTGGTTCTCTCTCCCACCTCGAGGGAGGTCTGGGGGCATATTACTAGGCGTTAATTCAAACTCTATGGAAGTGTTAGTAGTTTCGGATGCGGATTTTCATATAAAGTTTCATGTCTGGAACAAAGCTGATAATTTCATATGGAGTTTGGTCGCTGTGTATGGAGCTGCTCAAGAGGAATACAAGACGGCTTTTCTTCGTGAATTAGTTAATCTAGCTAAAGATAACCCATATCCTATTCTTATAGGAGGGGACTTTAATATGCTTAGATTCCGGCACGAGAAAAGCAGAGATCGATTCGATGGTCATTGGCCTTTTTTTTTCAATGCAATCATTGATAGCTTGGATTTGAGAGAGGTCCATATGACAGGTAGACAGTTTACTTGGGCAAACAGTCTGACAGATCCGACATACGAAAAACTAGATCGTGTGCTGATGGATACCGAATGGGAGTCAAAATATCCCGTGGTGTCTGTACGCGCCCTAGAACGTATCAAGGCTCTATCGGAACATGCTCCGATAGTTTTGACCGCTGGTCCGAAACCAAATGGTAAACCACAATTCAAATTTGAATTGGGATGGTTGACCCGTGACGGGTTCGCGGAGATGGTCAAACATATCTGGGATCAACCGGTTGGAGGTGCTTCTCCTATACAGAGGTGGAATAATAAGTTGCGGAATTTACGCACACACCTTAGGGGTTGGGCGCGCCATACATCCGGTCTGCTTAAAAAAGAAAAAGCTCGTCTTGCCGCCATTATTGATGAACTCGAAGCGATCGCGGAAAGTCAGCCGCTAACAACACAAGAGATTGAACTCAAGAATCAATCGAATGCGTCGTTAGCGAAACTGTTACGCGAAGAGGAAATCAAATGGTATCAACGGTCTAAGGCTAAGTTCATTCTTCAAGGTGATTCGAATACAAGGTACTTCCATAATGTAGCGAATGGCAGGCATAGGAAGAAGCTTATTTATTCACTTCTTCAAGAAGACGGCCTAGTGGAAGGACAAGAAGAGCTAAAGAGGTATATAACTAGATATTACAAAGGCTTATTCAGGGCGCCAGAGGAGGGTAACCTTTCTCCTGACGAATCTCGGACAGATGACATACCTCAAGTTTCGGATGATGAGAATGCTTTTCTTACCGCACCTACTGAAGAAGAGGTGAGAAAAGCAGTCTTTTAGATGGAACATAACAAGGCTCCAGGTCCAGATGGATTCCCAGCTGAGTTTTTTCAAAACTTCTGGGATATTATCAAACCTGAACTTCTTGCTCTGTTTAAAACTTTGCATGACAGGCAGCTTGAGCTTTTTCGCCTAAACTTTGGTGAAATAATTTGTTTCCAAAAATAAGGATGCGGAAAGGATCCAGCAGTATAGACCTATCTGTCTCCTTAATGTCAGCTTCAAAATTTTCACTAAAGTGGCAACCATTCGATTGAACACGGTCGCGGATCATGTCGTGAGACCTACACAAACTGCGTTTATGCAAGGGAGGAATATCCTCGATGGTGTAGTCATACTACATGAGACGGTACATGAGATGCACCGAAAGAAATTGAATGGGGTGATATTTAAAATTGACTTCGAAAAGGCATACGACAAGGTTAATTGGGAGTTTCTCCAAAAGACTTTGCGCATGAAAGGTTTTTCGGAGGAATGGTGTACCTGGGTCCGCAACTTTGTTACTGGAGGTAGTGTGGCCATTCGAGTGAATGACGATACTGGTCATTACTTCCAAACAAAGAAGGGTCTAAGGCAAGGTGACCCGCTTTCGCCGATACTATTTAACATAGTGGCGGATATGGTAGCGGTCATGATTGAACGGGCAAAATTGGATGGACAGATTGAAGGAGTCATACCACACTTGGTTGATGGTGGCTTATCTATTCTCCAATATGCGGACGACACAATTCTTTTTATGGAACATGACCTGGATAAAGCTTTGAACATGAAGTTGATACTATCAGCGTTCGAGCAATTATCAGGGTTAAAAATTAATTTCCATAAGAGCGAGTTGTTTTGTTTTGGCGAAGCCCAGGATTTTAGACTCAATATGCTGAATTGTTTGGCTGTGAACAAGGTCAGTTTCCGATTAGGTATCTTGGTATACCTATTCATTATAGGAGATTGACTAATGCTGAATGGAAGCATGTTGAGGAGCGCTTTGAAGCAAGATTGGCCAGTTGGAGAGGCAAATTGCTATCCTTAGGTGGGAGATTGGTACTCATAAATTCAGTACTTAGTAATATGGTGCTGTATATGATATCATTTTTCCAGTTGCCTAAAGGAGTATTGAAGAAAATAGATTATTTTCGTTCAAGATTCTTTTGGCAAGGGGATAGTGAGAAAAAGAAATATAGATTGGCACGGTGGGATGTGGTTTGCCGACCTAAAGATCAAGGTGGACTTGGCATCCATGATCTACAGGTTAAGAATTCAGCCCTTCTAGGGAAATGGCTTTATAAGCTTCTCTCGGAAGAAGGGACTTGGCAAACACTTCTGCGACGCAAATACGTCGGTTCAAAAGCATTGTCACAAGTGGTATGGAAACCAGGTGATTCGCACTTTTGGGCCGGCCTCATGGCAACGAAGAAATTTTCTTCCGCTTTGGAAAATTCGCTATTCGTGATGGGTCGGAGATTAGATTCATGCGAGGATCAATGGCTTGGTAATGCCCCTCTAAAGGATCAATATCCAGCTCTATACAATATTGTTCATCATAAGAGTGAGACTGCTAGCTGAGACTATGCGGACTTCTCCTCCAAATGTGACATTTAGGCGAGATTTAACCGAAACCAGACTTGCAGCATGGGACGCTCTTTTAGAGCGATTAACCATGATTTAACTCTCAACGGGGTCGGATGTTTTTTGATGGAATCTGAATGAGAACGGTCGTTTCTCAGTGGATTCCATGTACAGATCACTCATCCAAAGCGACGTGCCGATGGTTAAGTGTGAGAAACTCTGGAAGATGAAAATACCATTAAAGATAAAAAATTCTCATGGTATGCTCGTCGAGGAGTTATTCTCACAAAGGATAACCTTGTTAAGCGTAATTGGAAAGTAAGTACGAAGTGTGCCTTTTGTCTTCATGATGAGACGATTAAGCACCTTTTCTTCGAATGTAAGATTGTGCGTTCTATATGGTCAACTATGCAAATGGCTTCTAATTTGTATCCTTCTAAATCAGTTGCGAATATTTTCGGAAACTGGTTGCATGGAATTGATCACAAGTTTAGAATCATAATAAGGGTGGGAGCGATAGCTGTTGTGTGGTCGCTTTGGCTTTGTAGGAATGACAAGATTTTTAATGATAAAAATATTTCTCTCTTGCAGGTAATATACCGGTGCACAAGTTTGCTACGTTCGTGGTCCATGTTACAACGCATGGAGTTTCGAGACCTCTTTATGGAGGTTTCTGCGCGACTGGAGACTACGGCGAGGGACATTTTTACTCAGCATGGGTGGCGTAATGATCTTCAGCATCGGACCACCACCATAGGCAGTAGTGTACGATCTCATGATTTGTAACGAGGACCTATGTTTTTAGCTCTTTATTTGTGACTTTCGGCTGTATGCATCTTTGTTATGCAGAGGCCGGGTGTAATGCTTAAACCTTTTAAGTAATAAAACTCTTTATCAAAAAAAAAAATTCAAAATATAGTGGAAGTGTCGAAAATGCTCAATGCAACATGCGTACATATGAATTTAATAACTTAGCGAAATTGTATCTTTAAGTCTGAAAACACGGCCCATGAAGGTGCAGGTCGTGGCAGGGTCCAGGGAGGCGACTCATATTCCCGTCCCTGGCAGGAGGCGACTTGAGGTCCACGAAGGCGTTTGCGGTAACGTGTTGACGACTCTAATTTTGTTCGGTACATGGGATTGGCTTTGCCCGAGTTCCCCCCACGACTAATATATCGGCTCTACATGGGTGACCTGGACTCTTGGCATCATGGGGTTGGTGTCGATGACGGGCATCCCTAGACGTTGCTCGGCAACATGTGCAAGCATTGATCCAGTTGCGTGGCTTGGTCACGTCAGGGCCGTGCATCTGTGGTTGTGCGATGATGTATCAACATGTGGAGGCAGCACATGACGACTTCGATTAGGTGGCACTGTTTGTGTGTTGGGTCTCAGAGGTGAAAACTCTAGGTCCGACTTTCACTAGTTTAGCATGTCAATGGCGGCGTTGTCTTGCCGAAGGCATTACTTAGAGTTTACTCAAACTTCTACTCGGGGTGAAAATCCATGATCCAGCCTCAGTGGTTATATCCAACGATGTCAGCACCGTGCGTTGTCCCTTTTTGGAGGTGTCGTTGTTGGAGTTTATCTCATGTTACCTTCACTTGTTGGAAGTTGCTGAAGTCATTACTTAGAGTTTGCTCGGACTTCTATTCGGGGTGAATATCCATGATCCAGCCTCAGTGGTTCGATCCAACGATGTCAGCAGCGTCATCCCTTCTTGGAGGTGTCGTTGTCGGAGTATATCTCTTGTTACCTTGATCACTTTTTCTTATAATTTGGATGTGGATGTATCATCGATGTCTTGACTAGCCATTGATATCGTGTTGGTGCAGTGGTCTGAGTGTAATGGGTATCTACTTCATCTTAATATAATCCCTGATTTTTTCCCCAAGAATTTACTTATGTTTCATAGACAAGAATTTACTTATGTTTCATAGACAAGAATTTACTTATGTTTCATAGACGATAACCTAGGTCATGTGCCCTGGATGAGTTCTCATGACGGGATTGCACAGAAAAAGAAGCAAAAGTTGCGTGAGACAGAAATGACTGCATCAATCAATCCTTCCGATCAAAGGCTTCCTGTCCATCCCATGGTGCTTCGCCACACAAGGCCACTACACACGGAGGTCCCCATACCGCTGCCGAAGCAGATCTCAAGTACGAGCTGCTTCTGAGCCACCGGACCATACAGCGGACCGAACGCCGCATCAGCGTTTGGGCCGGTGGTCTTCTTCCTTTCGGCTCAGCGCACCTTTCCCAAAGGAAGCACCGCGCTGCACTAACGTGATTCTTCCCCTGGTAACGTAAAAAAAGAAAGATAATCTGATGCTTCAACCGCTACAAGCCTACAACAACCATCCTGAATTCTTGATTCAGCTGGAGAATCATCTGTCACAGAAGAAACTGCTACTCCCTCCGTTCCAAATTAGTTGTCTTCTATTTGCCAAAAAGTAGATGTATCTAGACATGTTACAAATATAGATACATCCACTTTTTAGCAAATGGAAGACAACTAATTTAGAACGGAGGGAGTAGAAAACAAACTATCCAGAGCAGCAACAGAGACCAACCACTGAAGATTTTTCAGACATGGCTAGATCACAAGCCCAAACTAGCATAACATTTTTCCAGGCGACTTACATGCAGCTGTGCCACAAAAGTGCAGTGCTGATATATGTACATGGCTACCGGTCCAGGGAGCCTTGCTGAACCAGAACAGAGAGGTGCAAGGAGTGGAGGCTTCAGCTCACACTTTGGCCCCGGCAACGGAAGGTGCTTCAGTATTTCCTTCGTTCTGGAGCATCTGGGCGAGCCCACATTTGTTCCGATTCACAGCTAGTCGTCCGCTAAGATGGGATCACACGCTAGCCCCTTGGAGACCCATGGCATGTGTGCCCCCTCATGGGATAAGTTCTGCACATAATGTAGTTTTAGTAAGTTTTGACTAAAAAACTACAATTATCTTTTTTGAAGGTTTTTAATTAAAAGAATTGAGAGTAAAAAGTATAACCATCTAGTTTCCTTAGCATGGGCGCTAGTCACATGAGAGGAGAAACACTGATAGAGAACTTTTTTTCTACCAAGGTTGCAATGTCGAAAGGATGCCTATAGAAATGATGCCTATAGCCTAGATTAGCCAGACGGTTACTTCGATGATCTGCTGAATAAACATGAACACGCAGTTGCTCATTGTATTCCTACTTATGGAGCTTCCCCCCTTTAATAAAAACCTAAGATGGGTAAATCATTGCGTTCGGACCATTTAGAAATGATTAGTGCTAATTTCCACACTATAGGATATCATTAGTATGCACAAGAAAATATATAACTAGGGTGTCAAACACAGATAACCTCCAACCAGAAGAAGAATTTCCGCAGGAGGTTCAGGCGTCCCTCATCAGAGCCAGCAGAGTCTATTTGTTTGGCCAGATCTGCATGACATACCAAACATCAGCTTTGGTAGCAAAGAATGATGAAATGCAATCAACCAATCCATCAAATGGTTTTTGCGTAAAAAAAAATCCATTCACGGGCAAGCACTAATACAAATATATGTTGCGGCATCAAAGAAAGCCTTCAAAACTACTACTAGCACCACGAGAATCTAGATCACAAAGTCAATATAGTACAATTACTTTGTGTCAAAACTGAAAACAAGACACCATGTACAATATAAAATAGGAATCATGTATCCAAAAATTCAAATGTCAGTTTATTGAAGAAAGCGCAATGGCTACAGAAAATGGAGGCATAGTGAGGGAATTGGTGAATGTTACAAATATATGGCTTGCCAATGACCTTCAACCATTACCCACTTAAAGATCAAGATGTTTTGTTCTATGTTGAATGATACAAATCATTTTATTTAGTTAGGAATTGGTGAGGAATAGCTTAGCTTGGTGAATTCTGATTGAATTCAATTATCCATACAAGGAAAAGAAGGAAAAAACCCTATGGACATGATGACAATTAATCACCAATTTAAGTTAAGGATTCCTAAAATTCATTTGGTCAATGCTATAGGCGCAGAACATAGATCAATCAGGATCAAGCATGATCTTAAAATGCGCAGTTTGCAAAATGCTTATCCACACCTTGCTGAAATCAAGGTTGAAAATGGAGCTCTTAAGACTCAGACGACACTAAAGGAACAACAATGAAGTAACCCAATCAGGCTAAAATCGTTGCTAAAAAAAGGGTAGTAACCACCTGGGTAGTGACCAAGATATGACAGTCCAGTTGTATCTGTGGCATAGCGTTTGGATGCACTTCGCAAGTGTCTTTGTTTACACACAGGCTTCCGGGCAGTGGCTTTCCTCAGAAGCTCTTCGTATTCACTTTGGTCATAGGGCTGACTTAGAACAGAATCAAGTTTTTCATCAAACGTAGAAGGAACACCAGAACTAAAAACAAGAGGTTCTCCTTGATCATCTTCATATACCTGGCCCAAAAAATAAGCTATAGAATAGATACATCATCATTAAAGAGATAAACCACAAAATTAAGCAGCGGTATAACTCACATTAAAAGATGAAGATTCAGTATAAGGTACAAGTCCATGCTCATATGTGGAGATTAAATACTTACTATGGAAATTGGCTGGAGCAGGTCCATTGGTTCCAGTTTGAGATATAATGTTGCCAGTCTTTCCAAGCCTATCTTCAATCATGTTTTCAAGTGCATTCATCGAATGTTTCCGGTCCTTTGTGTAACTGACAGTTCTCATTTGATCATATCCAACAGGTGTCTCATCCTCTTCCTCATATACAATGGTAACACCTGGTTCTGGCTCAACAACCATGAAGCCATCTTCGATCTTCATAAGGCTCAGGAATGCTGCATAAGATTCATCAATCGACGTGTTCATGTCCTCCACATTTATATGGGCATCCCTGCCTGATGTTACACCTGTCCGCTTGGTGTTTGGGCCGCACCGATTTCTGTGCAGGGAACTGCTAGGGACATCTTTGTCCATTGCAACTACACAGGATGTATCATCCTCCTCATACGTAACCGAAGCAGGCATGCCATGGTCCCCATCAGGCACATCGAGAACATAGCTCCTCCCATCTTGGCTTAAATGTTCCAAGAACATTTTGTAAGATGGATCTATTTCAGAAACATCGTCGCCAATTAGACTGTCAAACACCCTGTTCTTGTTACGCGATGATCCATTTGCGATTTTCTGACTCATTATCTGCTAGATTCCCTGGAAATTCAGTAAGGCCTATATTATACACATGAACCTTCAGTCTATTAGTAAATACCAGAAAAATTCAGAGAACACTAAGTAGGTGATTCTTGGATGCAACCTACACTGAGACATCACGGTGCACAAAACCAACGGCCCTAATCATTCTAGTTCCAGTGAAACGCCTTACATCATGAAGTTTGCCAACTATTGTGAACAGAAGCAAGTGCTCTGACAGTTGGGAAAGCTGGCGTGACTCTTCAGATTGGATGAAGACAAACGATGTTGAAATTCTCCGCACTACTGATGTGTGGCGATTACGAAGTAGTGTACCAGAACTGTATCACCCTAAGATGCAGGATCTAAGTCACGAAGTCAGGAACGAAATGCGGAGCTTCTGGTCAACAAAACCCCATTCTACATGCACAGCAGGGAAACCAATGTGGTTCTCCTTCTCCGGGAAGAAATCAAGAAAAGCACAAGGAAATCAAACCGCCGACTCCTCACCACGCGGCTACCGTAGCTAAGATACCCCCCCCCCCCCCCCTACTGTAGAGAGCAAGATTGGAAGCAGACTTCGGGAAGGACGCGGTTACCGGGAAGAAGAAGAAGAAGGAGAAGGAGAAGATCAGAGCGACGTGGTTGCACGGGGTTTAATGCCGAGCTGATCTCCCGACTATCGCAGCAGCATTAGGGCTCATCCTCTGCATGTTGGATTTGGGGGAAGCGGAGAACACGAAACAGCGAAAGCAAAACAGTGGCAGAGCAGACTGGACGCGAGTCTTGTTCTTGACGGAGAAAGGGAATAAAGGAGAAAAGCTTCTGACTGGTTGCCCCGAGCGGTGCCGTCGCCATTGACAGGACGTGACGACACCGCCACTGTCGTTCGTCGTGACGCTGCTGGAATAGGCCCGAGGCCCACATAGATAGAACACCGGACACCACCCGCTAATGGGCCGGCCAGCGAGGACGAGCAGCCCAGCCCAGCCCGCGAGTGGAAACGGTAAACGGAGCGGCGACGGACGGCGACGGGCGCGTGGAGAAGCAGAAGGTAAATCTTCCAGGCACAGGGCCGTCACGTTGTTGAGCGAGCCGAAGCCTCTTCCCCCGTCGTCGTCCTCCTCCTCCTCATCCACCTGACGAGTACCACCAGTACGGTACCATCCCGCGCATCCCTCCCCCCCTGCTCCTGTCCTCTCCTCCCACCACGAGCAGCAGCTACTCCCTCCCTCGCCGACCCGCTCCCCGCCCCCTCCAGTCCCCGCAATCCCCCCTTGATCCCATGCGCTAGCCCGCTGATCCGAGGCCCTAATCGCGCAATTCTCGCCGCCATGGACGATCCCGCGGCCGCCCTGCGCGCCCCCGCGCCTCCCCCGCCTCCCGCCGCGGAGCCCGCGGCGAGGGCTGCTGCTCCCGCTCCTGCGACGGGCGCCCACTCGCCGCCTGCCGCGGCGGCCGGCGCGGGCGCGGCCGGGGGCGGGAGGCAGATTTTCTCCGTGGAGCTCCGGCCCGGGGAGACCACCATTGTGTCGTGGAAGAAGCTGCTCAAGGAGGCCGGCCCGGGGGCCGCCCCGCCGTCCTCTCTGCCCGCCGCTGCTGCAGCGGCGTCGGCCCCGCCGGTCGTCGCCGGGCCCCTCGCGGGGCCCTCTGGTGCGGTAGGTTTTCGTTCTATGCATCGCGCTTCGCTCCCTTGCTGTATACGCTACCTACGCGCGTGCAATTTTGGGGCTGACCTACCTACCGTCTGGCTGCACACACCGAGGGACTTTGAGTGCAAAGTGGTGGAGGAGGTTCGATTCTAGGGCATCTTTTCTAGACTAGCTAGATACGATTTCCGTGAGATGGCTGAACGCAATGATGATTACAGGCTAGGATTACGATAGAGCGTGCATAGAGGTAGTTTGCAACATAGAAATGACTCAATGAGACAGACAGTGCTCAACTTTTTATTTTTTACTCAATCTAGGAGATTAAACAGAAAGACACGGCATACATCAGGTGATGTTGCGTAGGACTTTGGAAGGAGGAAGGATTATGTTTGCTTTGCTTCATCTCCAGGACATCAAATCATATACACGCTTGCCACCAGATGTGCAGCAAAAACCTGATGAAAATCAAGAAACTCCCCCGGGATAATTGATGAATTGGTTACTCTCAACATGAATTTGCTTACTTCTGATATGCTACTATACAAGAGACAAGCCATTAAGAATTCCGCATTTTCTATATTTTCTAGTCAGCAATTCAGTATATTGAAGATTTTCATGTATTATATATCACCCTTATCATTCACATTGAAATTTGCTGCACTTTCATTCAATGAATTCAATCAGCCATCTTGTTTTCTTGTTTCCACATGTGGTAGAGCAATTAGTTTTATTGTTGCACAACAGTTGTAATATTCACAACAGTTGTAATATTGTTGGTATTGAGGCTATCCCATCTTTTGAGTCAGGTACATCCAGCAGAAAACGACCCAAATGATCCATCCCAGTCGAATCGGTTCAATTCAGTTATTGAGAAAATTGAGCGCCTTTACATGGTAAGGCACACATGTTATCACAAGATAGGACATGCATTTTTTTTTTTACTTTTTACACCATGTGCATTAGTGCCTGGCGTCTTTACTTTATGTCCTTGTACCATACTCTAACAGGGCAAACATAGTAGTGACGAAGAAGATATGGATGACGTGCCTGATGATGATCAGTATGACACTGAAGATTCTTTCATTGATGACGCTGAATTGGTTAGTTTTTACCTTTGCTGCAGGGTATTTTCTTACCTGGATGCTAGCAATTTATCTGGCAATGCTAGTGCTCTGGTCAGGCAATGCGCCATTATACAGACTATATAGAACAATTCTGATAACCACTTAACCTGACCTTTTAAATTTATATTGAGAATCATATATATAATCATTCTTACTTGTTGTTTATAATCTAGTAGTAAAAACAATGAAGCTTCATTTGCTTGTGTTTGATATGGTATTTCTCCACTTAGGTGGCAGCAAGAATAGTTAAATTCTTGTACATACTAGTAGCACATATCATGACCTATATGCCTGGAAGGATTTTGCTAAAAACATGTCCAGCAGTGCATCAAATAGCTCCAAATCTTGTTAGTTCTCACTTTCTGTACAAACCAAATTGCCAAATTACATGTTCCTTGCTGCCATGTTAGACGTCAAGCATTTTGCTGTATCATTAAAAGTTTTGATAATGTTAAACTAATAGCAAGTGTTGTGATTACTCTGTTGCTACTTGCATTTATAGGATGAGTACTTTGAAGTTGAGAATTTGGCAACCAAGCACACAGGATTTTTTGTGAACAAAGGAAAATTGGAACAAAGGTAATTGTCCTGATACTTTGTTGATTTGCAACTGCCGAGTTACACAATTTATGCTCCAATCAGCCCACCCAGATGCTTTCGTAAGACATTTTGTTGTGTCTTACTAGTGCTAATTCTTTGTAATGGTACTACGGTGGATGATATGCTAACAACCAGGAAGCAACTTGAGCTTACTGCATACATGCTTTACATATATGCCATTATAGGACATAATGATGACACTACTTCAGCTTTGTTTGCAGTGAGTATGGCCCAGTACAAAATGTTGTACCAGATGGCTCAATACAAACGTAGGACCAAAGAAACGGAGAAGAAGAGACTCATCGAATTCTTACATTGAAAATAGCCGGGAGATTGGACCAGGCACCATGGCTGTAAAAGCCCCTAAAAGAAATGCTCTTGGAATAGGAAAGAACGTAGCAAGTACTGAGTTAAGTTCTTACAGAGAATATCACTCTGAAGGCAATAAACCAGTGAAGAGTAGAAGTAATTCCCCTGGAAGAATGCAGAAAAATAATATCAGTAACAACGCAACTGGTGCTGAGTATGGATCTCATCCAAATATACCAAGTAAGGACGTCTCATTACCCTCTTCAGAAATAAAGGACTTAGAAAAGCATAAAACTGCTGCACCACAGGCTGTTAATTTTGCTCGTACTAGAACCAATGATAAATACCCTTTTCCAGCATACTTGGACAAGGATGCTCCAGTGCAACTTGATCTCCCGTTGAAAAAATCTTCTAACGTGGCGAAGCAAGATTTTTCAAATAAAATGCGCCACAAAGAAATATATGGTGCCAGTCAGTTTTCTGGTTTGGCTACTGCCAACAACGTATATTCGGCACAAACAACGGTAAGACTCAGAGGAACTGGTCTTGTGAGCATGGTGTGCTTCATAGTTTACCTTTCACGCCCAAAGCAGAGGGCATTGGATGTACTAATTGTTTGTACCACATTTTCAGCCCTTATCAGCGAACAGGCGTACAGAAGGTTCTGGTATCAAAGCCAAGGGTACCAGACTCGAGCGAGCTATTCGTGACCTTCAAAATATTGTCAGTGAATGTGCGTACCTTGTGGCTAATCTTTTATGCTAGATTGTATACTTTGAAGTACTTCTGGATGTAACTTTAGGTGTTTGCTATTTCATTTCCCTCCTCACAGATAGACCACAGACTCTTGATGTTCCAGACATTGATCCAAATTGTCAATTAGCGGTCAAAAGAAGATTGCCTCAAGAAGTAAAGCAGAAACTTGCTAGGGTCGCAAGGTTATCGGTATATTCTGCCACACCATATCTTACATGATTGAAATGCTCTGATTTACTTGCTGCCCTCATTGTTCCTAACATGCATATAACATTGATTAGATTTGAACTACCACATTGATGTTTTGAATTCCTTTTGTTTTTATGCTCCCTTGTCTCAGTGCTGGAGTATTCATTTTTTCATATCAAAAAATATTTATTATTTACAAAATAATTTCTGTAACTTAGTATCCCATTAAGGCATACATAGCGGTTTTCTTGTTCTTCTGAATTATAGTTTTCTTTGCTTGTACTTGTCTGCTACATTTCATACACTGTTGTTGTACAGCCTGTGGCTCATTTTTGTTTTTTCAGTAGTGCTCAGTTATATTGGCAGTTTTACTTTTGCAGTTCACATAGCAGAATCTTGATAAATGCAGGTGAATCAGGGTAAAATATCAGAAGAGGAATTGATCAATCGCCTCATGGGCATAGTGGGGCACCTGGTGCAGCGTAGGACACTGAAGGTGAGTAGTAGAGGTAGTGGTTAATGTACGCGTATTGTGCTATTGATTTGGTATTCTTTCTTTAGTATGTGTTCTAGTGTAGCATTAATTCTTTTTTAGGTGGTACATTTGTGCGTTTCAGATTCCAAAAGATAAGATTTTTAATTTAATAATTATTTCATCCCATGCACTGTTCACTCTCTCGATCTTGAACCTGGAAAATAATTAGAGGATGTTGTGATAGTATATCATCTATTGAGAAAGTTCGGTTATCTTTAAATTCAATTGCAGCTTGACTGTGTGCTAGTACGATTAATATGAGAATAAAGCCATTGCATTACAGGTTCTGTACTCAGTTATTGTTAGGGCCTTGGGCATACTACAGGCATGCATATGCTACTTTTGGTGGTTGGAGAATGAATTTAATGACTCTTTGGATGGCTATGGGCATGCTGATATCTTTATATAAGAATGCATTTTTGGAATTGTTATGTGATTATGCATTTTCATAGTTTGCATTTGTCAATTCAACTGGGATGAACTAATTTTTTAGCAGGAAATCAAATGCCCGGAGTTGGATTTGATCATTTGATTATATTATAATCAATCTAATTAAAAAGAGTAGCGGTATTACAATGTTGATTGTGCATGTCAGGGTAAAGATATCTTATAGTCTTGAGCGCCGGACTTTGCTTATCATCTACTACCTCTGTCCATTAATATAAGACATTTTAGAAAGCTAATTTAGCTTCCTAAAACGTCTTACATTAAAAAATGGAGGGAGTATCAGTTATGGGCTGTATATTGCTTACATCATGTTTTGCATTGCTATGAACTGTGTATTGTATATTCATTATATTACATATATTGAATGTCAATCCTGTAGAACGAACTCATGATTCCTTCAGGTTTTAACTAAATTTTGGTATTTTGATACAGAGAAACATGAAAGAAATGGTTGAATCAGGTATTTGTGCTAAACAAGAGAAGGCTGATAAGTTCCAGCAAGTGAAAATTGAGATCAATGAAATGATCAAAGCACGTCTAGCCACCAAGCCCAAGGTAAAACTGCAATGCTGATTAGGATGTTTCGGACTCACTTTATTTAGATTTTTGCATTTCATTTTAGCCTTTGTTTTCATAACACGTCAGAATTTAATTTAGGAGCTCATATCTCCATTTGCTTTCAGGTTACTGAGCAGAAGGATGATTCGGCAGATGATTTTCAGGGGGTTCTCAATATTGATGAAAGAAGAGCCTTAAAAGGAAAATTTGTTCTGGATACTCCATTGGAGGACAGGATTTGTGATCTATATGATCTTTATGTTGAGGTATAGCATGTAACCGTATGTGCTTTGCTGATAAGATTTCAAAGGTAGTAGCCGATATGCCCTCTTTATACAGAGATGATGAAGGCAATGGTAACATGGATACTTAGTTGTTCTTTTTGTCTACCATACGTGTGTATGTTTTGTGAAGAGATAAATCTTTGTCCTAGTTGCCTAGTATCACTTTGAAGCCTCAAGTTTAAGATTATGCTTAATTGTAGAGTATCACATGCTTTTCAGGGTATGGATGAAGACAAGGGGCCTCAGAGTCGTAAGTTATATGTAGAGGTATGGCCTGCCAAATTACACGTTTCTTTTTCCATTTCTCCCTCATTTTGTGTTGTAGTTATTTGGAATCTGATTTTCAAATATTCTAATCCTAAGCCATTCGTTGGAACATCTGTTGAAAAATTCCACTACATTGTAATATGTAAATCTGTTTTCAATAGAGTAGTAGTCCTTAAAGTCGAAATTTCCATCGGAACCTCTGTTCAGTTCTGGTATTGTACTTACAGTTTCACACAGAAAGATCTTGCCGTGAGCTTCCATGTCTTCCTTTGTTAGTGCTACCTTCTTGGTAATTGTAATCTGATTTATCTTTCAGTAGTGAGGTTCGAACTTAATATTTATCCCGCAGACAAAAATTTCTGCTGTGTCAAGAACAGCACCATTAACTCTGACGGTGTGTCAGCCAACCAGTACATCGGGGCTTTCTGCATGCTCCGGTAGTTTGTATGTAGTCAAGGAAACTTTCAACGAGATAATCTAAAGTTGACAAACAAGGCCTTTAATTCCTTGTGTGTTCTTTTTATCTAGAGATTATCCACAAAGATTTTTACTCCGTTAATTATTAGTTCGTGGATCATGAGTTTTGCGCCAACTTTCAATTTAGTTACTCGATATGCTTCTGAGCAAAGTATGTGCTCGAGGGGCACCACATTATTATGTGCGTTTGTACTTGGTCATAATGTGCTTACATTATCTTTGTGCGCCAGCTTGCTGACTTATGGCCACAAGGTTACATGGACAAAGTTGAAATCCGAGATGCGATTTCACGATCAAAGCAACGAAGAAGTTTATTGTACCGGCAGCGCAAGGTGAATATCCGTCCAGCTTAACATGTCTAGCTATACATAAATAAAAGGAAGACTAAGGAAAGAAAAATTGAGACTCAACATCCATCTATGAATACCCTACACAATCTAAAATTTATGTGCAGTACCTGATCAGAACAAAATTTCACTCATTAGATGTTACGTGTTAAATCAAAAACAGGTCCGCAATGAGGAGAGAATGAAGAGGAGAAGGCTAGCCGCTGCCACCAAGTTGCGAGATGGCAATCCGGTGGAGGCAGAATATACGATGGCACAGCAAGTTATACAGCTGCCCATCAAAGACGCTATTCCATCCATGACAAGCACGCACGCCGTATATCCTGTCATCAACTATGGACATAACCAGGTCTCCAGAAATGCTGACAAAGCTGGTGAAATGAGTTTCGCCGGAGTATCAGACGGCAACCGAAGTTCTTCTGCAGACATCAAGAGACGAAAACTAGGACCTGACGTCATGGATCTGCAAGCCAACCCTCTGAAGGCTCCACAGCGGCATGTTAGTGAAAAGCAAAAGCCTCCAAAGCGTGCAGATGAAGCAAAGGCCGGCAGTAGCCTTCCCCAGACAGTGCTTGCCGTTGCAGGCTACGACCCCCAACGGCCCGGTTATAGCTAACAAATCATTCTGCTTCTCCATTGGACAGAGAAATAAACCATGGCCAAGGATTGGCTTGTAACAAAGATAGGAGGGTAGATGTTCGATGTGCTCGATGCCAAATGACTGCTGAGCAACCATGAACTCTTAACGCATGATCTTGACTGAGGAGAGTATTTATGACCCATTTGTAGTTTGGAAAGATTGATAATTGCATTGTTTAGTCACTAAAAAAAGGTCACTTCGTTTGTTTTTGGTTCGCCCTGATATAATCTAGGATGGCGTGTACATCATTCCGAAGTTGATAATGCTCTCTTCACCTTGCATCTAAGCTTCATTTTGATGCGGGTAACTAGCAGGGTGATTTCGTGAGTAGATTTACTTGTATAAATTTTCCTGCTAGTATCTGGACACATGTCTAGATTTACCACATAATTCCTCTGTACCATAATATTAGGGGACAAGAGTAGATTATTGTTATATTTGAACACATGTCTAGATTCTACACCCACTATGCAAAACGATCGGAAATTCACATTGGCTTCTGAGATCATATGTTCCTATCCAATTTTAAAAATCAAAAAAATATTAAAATCTTCAAAAAATATCTGAAAAAACTTGACGATAAACATATATAAGTGTTCTACATACGTGTCAAAATTCGTGGTGAAGATATTTGTAGTACTCTATGTAAAAAAAATCGAATCAATGGCTAAAATCGGATTTAGAAAATATTTTTTAAGCACTAATTTTGTTTCTTTTTCGAACATAGCACCATATATATTATTTCATCGCGAAACTTGACACGTATTTAAAACATATTTATATGTTCGTCACCAATTTTGTTCAGAATGTTTTGGAATATTTTACGAATTTTTAGATTATTTTATTCAACTCCGCCTATGTTGTCTCAACATAGCCGGTCCCAAGCCCGGATAAAGGAGGAGGGTTGTCATAGGCTTGGCGAGCCGACGTAAAAACTCAGCTACTCTCATGGAGATGAAACCCAAAAGAACCTCGTTGGGGCGTAACCCTCTCAGCTTTGAGCCCTTATCTTTTTACTTTGGTGATGGATGAGGTCACAGGGGATATACAATGAGATATCCCATGGTGTATGCTCTTTGCGGATGATGTGGTGCTAGTCGATGATAGCCGGGCGGGGGTAAATAGGAAGTTAGAGTTGTGGAGGCGGACTCTGGAAACTGCTGGACTGGACCACGGCTGAAACTGCCAGGCACGGACTCAAAGCTAATAGAAAGGCTTTAGACTTAGTAGAACTAAAACTGAGTACATGAGGTGCAACTTTAGTACTACTAGGCAGGAGGAGGAGTAAGAGATTAGTCTTGATAGGCAGGTGGTAACTGAGAAAGACACCTTTCGATATTTGGGGTCTATGTTGCAGAAGGATGGTGATATCGATGAATATGTGAGCCATCGAATCAAGGCTGGTTGGATGAAGTGGCGCCAAGCTTCTGGCGTCCTGAGAGGGTCACAAAAGCTAAAAGGCAGGTTCTATAGGACGGCGATCCGTCCTGCGATGTTGTATGGCGCAGAATGTTGGCCAACCAAGAGGCGACATATCCAAAAACTAGGTGTAGCAGAGATGCGCATGTTGAGATGGATATGTGGCCACACAAGAAAAGACCGGGTCCGGAATGATGATATACGTAAAGAGTTGGCGTAGCACCGATTGAAGAGAAGCTTGTCCAACACCGTATAAGATGGTTTGAACATATACAACGTAGTCTTCCAGAAACGGCGGTGCATATTTGAAGGATAAAGTGGGCTGAGAATGTTAAGAGGGATCGTGATAGACCAAACTTGACATGGGATGAGTCCGTTAAGAGAGACCTGAAGGATTGGAACATCGCTAAAGAATTAGCCATGGACATGTGTGCGTGGATAGTTAGCTATCCACGTGCCAGAACCATGACTTGGTTTCGAGATCTTATGGGTTTCAACTCTAACCTATCCCAACTTATTTTGGACTGAAAGGTTTTGTTGTTGTTGTTAGATTATTTTATTCAGACAGGAGCATGTGAGCCCGAGAGCCAAAACAACACTCCCCAAAATGATGGACTTTCTGATCTTCAATTATCTATCTTTGATTCACTTGTCCTTTTTCCTGGGTGTCTATGTTTGTATTGCGCTTGTATCTTTTGATGTCCCCGTATACTTCAACATTCTCACTCTCCAAATAGTCAAAAGCTGCAAGCAGACATTATATGACATCAAAAAAACATACACAAAATATTTGTACCACACATAAATATCACCATAAAATCTGGTAAAATTAAACAAATGAACATTCGCGAGTACAAATCACACGATCGATAGATGAACAAATAGATACAAATCTACAGTGTTTGCAGATTTCTGTCTATATTCTGCTACGAAAGTGAACTGTTTCATCATGATTCATGTTCAGAAAATTCCAGCCTGCCGGAATTACAAACTTCGGTACGCAATTCTACTTACGTTGTGCAATTCTTTGCCTTGGTTCTTCACACTTCAACTGAACGGACCATAGTATCTGCTGCTGCCACGTCTTCCAGAGCAGAGAACATTCATAACGACCTATTCCGAGCCGGCGACCGGCCACGCCTCCGTCGCGGCAAGCTCCGGCACGGTAAACCTCCCGCCCCCCTGTCGCAGTGGAAATCCGAGCAGAAGCGACGGCCATGGCGAACGCCGCGTCGCCTTCACCGTCGGAAGCGGAGCCGCCCGAGTGCCCGGTCTGCCTCTCCCCCTTCGACGCCGTCTCCGTCGTGCCACGCGTCCTCCCGTGCGGCCACTCCCTGTGCGGCTCCTGCATCGCCTCCCTCCCGCCCGCCTCCGCGTCGGCGGCCGCCGCCTCCCTCCGCTGCCCGCTCTGCTCCCAGTGCGTCCCCTTCTCCCGCGCCCTCGGCCCCTCTTCCCTCCCCAAAAACCTCGCCCTCCTCTCCCTCCTCCCCTCCCTCCCCAATCCTTCCCCAGCTCGCACCGTCGGCGCCGGCGCCGCGGCGCATCCCCTCCCTCTCCCTCTCCATGCCGCCCACTCCCGCCTGCTCGCGCGCTTCCGCCACGCCATCCTCCCCGAGTCCGCCTCCCCGCTCCAATCTGCGCAGCCCGGTCCTACACCCGCCGGCCTCGTGCTCGGATCAATCGCCTCCGACCTCGGCGCCCCCTGGTTCTGCTTGCAGGGCCACCTCGTAAGCCTCCTCCCGATTGAAGTCCCCGCTAGCGGGGCACCTTTGCAGGAGGCCGCGTTCTACCGGCCCAGCCACGCATCGCGGGTCGTCGCAGCGATCGACGCGCTGAGTGGCACGGCGAGGGAGGAGATGCTCGATTTGGTGGCCGCCTCGGCGCGATTGGCGAGGCGGGTGTGCAGGGTTTACGGTGCCTGGATGGGACCAGAGGTGTCGACGCTGTGGCTGGTCTCTGAACGGCACACGAGCGGAGTTCCCCTCTTGCTGGAGGAGAGGAACGATGAACTGGAAATGGTAGCCCGGATCAGAGCTGTTGGAATGGAGGTGTGTGAAGCTCTGATGGGATTGCACGGCGAGGGGATGGTGCTGGGTTGCCTCCGGCTGGACTGCTTCTGCTTTGATAGCTTTGGGCGCTGCCTGCTCGACTTGAATGAGGTATTGGCCTTGTGCCGTGGAGTCCGGGCAGGGGTTTGCTTGGCCAAGCATGGTGCTATGGTTTCTCCCGAGATGGCGGCAGTTCTGAGTGATGCCACGAGGATGAAGAATCGTGATTTCGATGGCTTGATAGGGTGTGGTTCAGATGTTTGGTTGCTGGGTTGTATATTGGTGGCGCTTGTTACTCGAGATGAGCAGATTGCAGCAGGTTCGAATACTGACGGATCACATGATGATTGGCAGAAGGAAGTACTTACGAGGCTTGACGCTGCATTGATTGGTACGCAGCTGGAACCATTGGCTGCAATTGCAACGTCATGCTTGAGCTATGAATCAGAAGACCGTCCAGCGATTGCTGATGTTTGGAAGTGTATTAGTGGCTCGTGGATGAAACATGATGGTGCTGATGATCTTGTAGCTCAGAAGAGTTTTAGGTGTTTGCTCCTCGGGGAGTTGTCCTCAATGTGCTCCGGCCCAGCTGTTGAGTCAGATGATAAAATGCAGGCCTCTCGAGACTCCGATGACAATAGTTCAACTGCAGATGATGAAATAAATCGTGATTGCACGAACAATGAGTCCGCTTGCACAGCAGGGGTGGCCGAGGTACAGTGTGACAAGGTGTTGAAATCCTCAACTCTGCTTGCTCACCGTGACTGTGTCACAGGATTAGCCATTGGAGGTATAAGCACAAGTGCACAACACAGCCAGTGTACTCTATTGCATAATAAATTGTTTTTACTGCTGACATATCCTGTCATACCATGGTTTACTACAATCCTGCAAACTATTTTATTTAGGCACTAAATCAATATGGAAAAATGGGAAGAGAAATGATGGTCTGGTCTATGGAGAGTTACTTCACCCTTCAAAATTTGAACCTGAAACTAAGAATGTGCAGAAGAAAAGAGAGCATAGTTTTAAGTTAACATTTCATATGGAAAGTGTTAAGAGATATGTCTAAAAAATATTTTATTGAAATTTTCTTGTTCATTTCATGCCAAAACCAAAATGACTTACATAATTGCAGTTTGCCCTGGATTATCTCACTTCAGAGTTTGATGCCTTACTTATGGAATTTTACAATGTTTTCATCTTTGGGATTATCTCACTTCAGAGTTTGATGGCTTACTTATGGAATTTTACAATGTTTTCATCTTTGGGATTATCTCTCTTCATAGTTTGATGCCTTACTTATGGAATTTACAATGTTTTTATCTTTGGGGTTATCTCCTTTGATTTCTATCCATGTGGCCATCACACATTACCATGCTCGTGGATCTTTCTTTTGCGCTTGACAAGAAATATGGTGAAGTAATCCTGTTGATAAACCTTTACTCTATTGCAGGGGGGTATTTATTTAGCTGTTCGTATGACAAAACAATCAACGTATGGTCACTTCAGGTATGAAACTGTCAGTATACCCTCTTCTCTTGATATTCTGTTAATTACGCGGCTGTCGTCTTGAAGTAAATAACTTTTTTTTCTCGTAATGAGAAATCTCAGTAGCATAGAGCAAACACACCGTTATCATAGAATTGGCCCATTTTTTCTGACCTGCATTAGTTCTGGACTTCTTTCTACAGGACTTATCTCATGTGCAGACTTTGAAGGGTCATGAACACAAAATCACAGCAGTTGTTGTTGTTGACAATGATAACCAGTCTCTTTGTATAAGTGGAGACAGTGGTAGTGGAATTTTTGTCTGGCATGTTGATTCGTCTCTCAACCAAGAACCTCTGAATAAATGGTATGAACATAATGATTGGATCTATCGAGGTGTTCACTGTTTGGCTGTTTCTGGAACTGGTTATCTTTATACTGGCAGTAGAGACAAAACTATTAAGGCTTGGTCTCTTGAGGTAAAGATGCTAAGCTGACCTGCTTTGTTAGGTTACCTTATGGGGATTGAAACAGGGTTCTTGGTGGGGCTGTATTAACATCTTGCATTTAAACATCAGGACTAACATTTGTACTGGGTTTCAATTTCAAAATGGTTTCAACCACTTCTATTGGATCACCTAGCCTTTATCTGACTAACAAGTGTGTATATTTTGGCATTCACAAAGTCTTCGTTGAACCTGCCAATCCATTTTGAGTAATTTAAGCATGTTAAATGGAGTTAATTCGCTATCCCCCTTTGGCAGGATTATTCACTTCGGTGCACTATGACAGGCCACAAATCAACTGTGTCGTGCCTTGCAGTTGCTAGTGGTATTCTTTATAGTGGAAGTTGGGATGGTACTATTCGATCGTGGTGGCTCACTGATCACAGCCCATTGTCTGTACTGGAAGATGATACACCAGGAAGCATAGCCCCTGTGTTGTCAATTGCAACAGAAGCTAATTTTGTTGTTTCATCATATGAAAATGGCTTTTTGAAGGTTTCACTATATCTTTATCATCAATCATGATATAAGATTTTTGAGTCATATTCTAAACACATGCTGTGTAATAATGTTTCATTGCAGTCGTTTTTAACATAGACAAATCATGTTTATTTTCTAAATCAGATCTGGAAGGATGATGTCATTGTTAAATCGGAAAAACTTCAAAATGGTTCTATTTACACTGTTAAATTGAACGGAAAATGGCTCTATACTGGTGGAATGGATAAAGTAATAAATATTCAGGTATGCGTTGCTAACAAATATTTGGTGCCCTTAGAGATTTTCAGGAATGATCTTAAAGCTTCTCTATCGCTAACACATATTTGATGTCTTGCATTTTTCTTTTTGGTCAACTCTTCTACAGGAGTTATTAGAGGATGAGTCAGAGGTGGAAATCAGAGATGTTGCTTCCATCGCTTGTGATTCAGTTGTAACTTCAATATTGTACTGGGATGAGAAGCTGATAGTTGGACTTTCTAACAGGGAAATTAAGGTATATATTATTCTCCTTTGGTATACATTTGTACAGCATTTCCATTCCATGTTATTATAGCTTCTTGTTCTAATTAAAAGGTGAACCTGGGTGAAACAAAACTATTTTAGAGTCCCTTATGTGATTGTAAATTTTCGTAGAAAAAAGATCAGTTTTGCGCCTTGTCTGAAAACATGAAAATTCACAGGCATATAGAAGGTACGCAAATTTACAGTTGTACTACCTCCGGCCGGAAAAGATTGTCGTGGAGATTGTAGTGTCATAGTACAACTATGTATACAACTGCGACAATTATTCCTGATCGGAGGGAGTAATTTTTCCTAGTTATTTGACACTTAATTATTTTAGGAGCACATGCACATGGGATCCGCATCATATCTCTATCTTGTCATTGATTACGTATTTATTTGTTTGTGTTGCTTTCTATAGACCGATCCACCACAATTATTATTTTCACCATGCTAAGAAGTAGCCTTTATGTTGTGCAAACAATAACTTCTCATCACTCCCATCCAGAGTTTGGTTTCTAGAAGTGAATGCTCAGTGCTAATCATGTTTTCCTGAAAGGGCATCTTTCTGTTTGGTGATTATCTACTGCCTGTTTGATGTTCTACTTCTATCTGTTTCTAACTTCATGTTACAGGAATGAGATGATCATTCTGGTGCACCTTTTAAGTCTAAACCACCAAAAGCTGGTGTTTTTTATATTTCAAAAGTTTAAACCACTAAATGCTGGTGCTTTTCATATTTCACCAGGTTTACGACAAGGGCTCTTAAATCTATATCAGGAGTGGCTAACCATTTCTTAGTCCATCGCATCGCCCTGTGTACATTTGTGAATAGCTCAATTTACAGTCAGCGTGATCAAGAAATACGTATAGAAACATAACATACTGCCGTTCCGATGAAGATACCTGTGTGGTACTGTCTGAACTTCATGGTTTGAAAGAAACTGCAATCTAGACTAGATATTTGTAACGAGTATCCCTATATAGTATGGCCAAACTTTATACACCGGCTGCAAAAAAGGGATGCCACAGCATGCATGTTATTTGTCTCTTCAGTTCCATGTTACTTCTGACGAACTATATTCAGACTAAATATCTAGTCGATCTTTCTGCAAAGATGTGAAATGGCTTTACAAGATTTTTATTCTTGCTGAAAAAGCAGAGCTCCTGCTGGTTGCTCGGGAGAAAAAAAAAAAGATCGCGCCTTCAAAGAGTCGGACAAACTATGGGCCAACTCCCGTCCCTGTTTCTCACCGTTCTATGCTTTGGATTGCAAGCAAGGTATAGGGTGCCCAGTGGCCACAGACCCCCAAAGCGTCTTCGGTCTTAATGTGTCAGTGCCGGGAGGTTGTTCGGTCGCCGTCCCGATCGTCGGCTTGGATTGATCAGCCTGATCTCGGGGCCCCACAGTTTGAAGTTCTGCCACGCGTGGGTGGCCAGTTCAGTGAAGTTCAGCTAGTACAAGATCCAAAATATGGCTGACATACCTCTCTGGAAGAATATCTTGATATTAGTTGTTGTCGGTTTCAGCCGCCAAATAGCACCGTTTCAAGCATTCCTGAAACTGGAAGGTTAGGTGCCGCCTACTACTTAGATGTTTTTTTTACCAAGACATTTAAGCCGAGGTCCGAGGGCATCTCTAATATTAGGCTGGGATAAATGCATTCTCTCGGATGTCCACACCGTAAAGTGTAGTAGTGAATATATTTTGAAATATCATGGACGTTTACCATGCAACATGTACACTTACTAATCCTTGTGCAGAAATATGACCTTACGTTCCCCGCAAAAACCAAAAATGCATGCTCAAATTGCATATACTTCTCGAGTGGGGCCATTTTGTTTGGTTTCTTTTATAGGACACGCACGGTTATATTTTAGCACAGAATTTTGCCAAGAGCTAGTAGTGATCACGCCATACATTATTATTAACATTTATTCACGCATTTTAAAATATATATATTTTCACTACTTTTTTGACAAGTGAAAAGGAGAGACAACTTATGGCGGAGATTCAGGATTGGGAAAATCTGCTTTGATGAACTCAAAATTAAATTCTTGGTTTTCATGTGCAAAACCAAATCATTTCTATTATAGACATTGATCAAGTTTGTAGCTACTAAGATTTTTTTTAAATAAATAGAATATATTAATATTGCGGAAATAGCAATTACACCCAACCTCTAGAACAACGATGAGCCATTACGGACGCACAGAGCCGAAAAACAATGAAGAAGAAGAAGAAGAAGAAGAAGAAGAAGAAGAAGAAGAAGAAGAAAGAAAGAAAGAAAGAAAGAAAGATCCCGCTCCAGTGATCCATTCCTTGTAGCTACATCGTATCCACAGTCAAGACAACACCCGAAGTCTACATTCTCCAAAAATGACGCCTCCAAGAAAGTAACAGTGTATAAACGCCGTCGTCGCATGATACAAAATCTTAGATTTCCGCCCTGAAGAAAGTCCGTACTCTCAAAACAATGTCTTGCAGAAGGTCATTGTCAGGCACAATCAATTAAGACCAGATCTTAAATTTTCATAAGCTACGTGTGAATGTCTTGTTAACGCTGATTAGCCAGTCGAGTTTAACAAGTTGATTCGTTCCCACGAGGCACCGAGTCACCATTTGTCTCGTTGTCATTATATCACATAAATTCATAGCTGCCATCGTTCTCTTTGCCTGGTTCAGAAGTCCCGGCGCAAAAGAATTCCTAAACGCTGCTCCCGCATGGGCTGCGGCGACGGGCTCCGGCAACATGGTAGGATGGTGGCACAGTGTCTTTGACCCTTCTCCTCCGATAGCTCCAAAACCCCATCGCCGGCATGTGCCGCCCGGACGGGAGCTTCGATTCCGGCGCCCGACAAGTGTGCCCACCGCCGGATGGAAGGCCGTATCGATCGGCCTGTCCCGGCGGCACGCTCAGGTTCGTGCACCTCTCCGACACACATTTTTCGGCGCCACGTGACGCTGCTCGGCTCTTATATAGCTCATGGCGTCGTGTTCATGGACAGACAGCGGTACGAACAAGGCCCATGGTTCGAAACAGTTGCGATCGAAAACCTGGTGGTGCCGTGCATTCAAGTTGGACTGCGACTCGCATCAAAATATCTAATGCTTGGAGTGTAGTGGGTAGGCGTATCTCAACAAGATATACGCCATTGTACGTATGTACGGCCGGCATGGACGAGGCGTCATACGGGCGTTGATATGTAAACTTCTTATTAGAGTCATTTATCGGTGCACAACAACAAGCCGTTCATGGTGGTGTGTGGAGCATTGCGATCTTTTTGTGAAGGTGTCTTTTCGTTTGGAGGCTTCGGCATGGGACTTTTATTTCCAGTGTGGATGGCAGCATAATCTTTGGATTGACCCTCTCCCTTTTTAGACGTTTTTACAATTTCTCATTATGATATGTAATTCGTCTTTTTTTTTACCTTGTCATGATACTTGTCGAATTGCAGAGGCTGTGTACATCCTTATACAGGTCAGGTGTAATGTTTAAAACATTTTAAATAATAAAATTTTCTTTATCGAAATAATATAGACTTGCAGTGTGTACCCTACGTACGTAGTAGGTAGGATCCGAGAAGATATGTATACGCGGTGCACAACTGTAGTCAACCAGAAAAATTATACGAACTGGATGCTTGGACCAGTAGAACAAGAAAAAATACAGATGGAGGCCGGTCCCCGTCGCTGCGTGTGGTCTATACATGGCAGGCCCATGATCTCTGAAAGAGACGAGACGACATTACACGTACGGGCGAAGTCATGCATGAGTACAAGTACAGTGAGAAGAGTTAATGCGAGCAAACTGAGCTCTACATCATTGTCAGCGAGGTATGGGAAACCGATCCTAGCTTGTCAGCTAGCTTGATGCAGGATGGTTTGTTATTGCGTACGTGATCTGTGGCAGGGACGGAACCAGGAATCATATATAAGGGGGGCCAATTGCATATGAAATGAGTTGGAGGGGGCCATATAGCTAAATATGGATAAATTTAGGGCTCAAATTGTCAAATTAAGTAGAGGTTTTAACAAAAATTTCCACCATAGGAGGAGCCATGGCCCCAGTTAGCACCCCCCTGGTTCCGTCCCTGATCTGTGGAGCCGAGAAGTGTATCCATGGGGGCAAGGACTGGCTGACTTTGAGTCACTGCCATGTGGGGCCGCCACACGTCAGTGATTCCAAGTCACTCAAAATCAGGGGCACAAAGTCAGAAAATCCTAATTGGTATCAATGGCGGTCCTCGATTTGTTTCGCGTGCGTTTTGTACAAGGCAACCATGTATATAGCACATGTTTTATGTTCATGATTCGATTGCGCCGTCGCTAGCTCTAAGGAACCATTTAAAATGCCGATGGTAACTGAGCGTGCTGCATGTGCAAGTCGAATCTTCACCGTGTAACATACCCGTTGTTGACGACATGGTGGAGAGACTGCAAGAAGAGAGAAGCATGCTAGCTTTTATCGTAGAGTCAACGCGTTGTCAGCTACAGTATGAGTACAAGTACAGTGAGAAGAGAGAACTGAGCTCAGTTTGCTTCCGAGAAGATATGTATACGCGAGGCACCGTTAAGTGGCAACAGATATGATGGGAACAAGAATACACAACATAAATACTCACTCCGTCCCAAAAAGGATGTCATTTCTTTGTCTAAAGTTGAATGTATCTAAACACTATTTAGTAGTTAGATACATTCAAATTTAGACAAAAAAAATGACATCCTTTTTGGGACGGAGGTAGTATTTTTTTTTGTTATCTAGGTAATGTTAACTAGATATATATACATAAAGCACTCAAGCAAAGTAGATAGAGCCACATGTTTAGCAAGGTAATGTTGACTTCAATTCTCAAGTTCTCAACCCTCCTATCTCGGTTTAGGATGACGCTGGCATCCACCGTACATGTGTGGTGTCTTGTTCGAGTAGATTGTGTTGATAGTGTTATCTTCCTTCCTATTTTTCTATTTTATTGTACTCTCCTCTTCATATTCACACTTTTTCTCCGAATCATTGTCCTTTTTCTCCAACTCTAACGGGGTTATAGTTCTCTCGAGCAATGATTGGCACCACCTCGGACATGTCGAGCAACAATAAAAGAAGAAGAAGTCTTTGTATTTGTGACGGTGGTGGTCAGGGTGGATCATGTTAATGGTGTCAAATGACATCAATGATAGTCTACTAATCCTCTTTGGAGATAGCAAACTACTCTTAACTATATGCGATGACAGATAAATATAGAAGAAGTACAGCAACGGAATATCTGGCTTCGCCTCTGATGGTGTTACCGTTATTGATCTGAAGAGCAATGTATCTCATTAGCTATATATTGCTTGGCGCCAGAGGAGGAGTATGCCCCTCCTTATCTTGGTCGACTAATGTTTCTTAATAGTTATGAAGCTAAGTGTATCCAAAGTCAACCGGCCTTATGTTTTGTTGGTCTCCTGTCTTTTACACATGACCTTGTTGTCAATGTTTTCATTTCTTGCTATCTGCTGGTAGGATCGACGCTCGGTGGCCTGGAGCGAGAGGACAAGTGGCTCTCTCTCTAGCGATAGCTTCGGTGCAAACGGTGGATGGTTTTCTCAGGAGGCGCATTTAGTCCCTAGTCGGTTGTCTCGGTGGCCTAGTGTTATGTGTGGCTACTCCGGTTTTCTTACTCGACTTGGTGTTAATGGCGTTCCCGTTACACTATAGAACGTTTTCTCTTTTGACCCGCTTTGTAAAATGATTTACTCGTCACGTTGTATCGATTCGGTTGTTTGTGTTTTATCTGTAAAGTGAGGTGAAAGACTGTTCGAGAAGCATGAAGCAAGAAATTACACTAAGTGGACTTTGATTATTTGAATATGATTCTATGGGAGATTTGTGGGTTGCCCGTTTCCACCCTTAACATTACCTACTTAACATGCACGCAGTGGCGGAGCTTGGGCCGAAATCCGGGGGGGGGGGGGGGGGGGGGCAAAATGGGCTGGGGGCGAAAATATGAGGTTTAATCCAATTCCTATGAATAAATAAGCTGAATACATGTAAATAGTAGGCTAAAACTTCGTGGATTGGGGGGCGAAAGCCCATTTCGCCCCATGAAGCTCCGCCAGTGCATGCACGTATATGTGTTTCCATGTTTTCATGCTCAACTTACTATGCGGGCAAAATAGTTCTTTGCCAGCAGTTTAGCCTTGGCCTTTTGCTCTCCCGCATAACTGTATAAGTGAGGAAATCAGCAGTCCGTGATCCATCGATCATGCATGCAAGTTCTTGTGATCTTGTCCTCCTCGCCTCAGCCTCATTCGTGAGACACGATCTTCTCCGATAAGAAGATCTGACAGCCTGAGATAACAGTGAGCTTTCCTTTTCAGTGGCCGCTGCCTTCAACATAGGTACATGGTTTTACTTGGAAATACGCAACTTGCATCGGAGGATATTTCGATCAGCATCGAACATGGGGGCTATGCTTAAGCTAGCTACGCAAAGAAGAGACACCACGTCGCCGCACATCCAAAACTAATGCGTCCAAATGCCTCTCTGTCCCCTCCGTTCCCCTGTCGGTACCGGGTACCCGCTTCAAGTTCGTCGGTTGCTCTCAAATCTCATATCCAATTTTGGTACAAGGAAAACTTGGCACCCTTCTGACCCAAAAAAGAGTTGACCACGGCACACAATTAATATCACTTCTTTACACTTGGCAAACACTTTTTAAACATTAATCCTGAGGTTTTTTTTGGTCCCATCAACAGACACTAGTGGAAACAGGGCCATCGGTTTGGCTCTTTCGTCCCGGTTCCCTTACGAACCGGTACCAATGGGGGCACTAGTCCCGGATCGAATGCCCAGGGCGCCGGCCAGGTCCAGTCCCGGTTCGTAGGGGACCTTCAGTCCCGGTTCGTGATACGAACCGGTACTAAAGGGTCGCGGCAGGCGGCCGCAGAGGTGGGGCCAGCGCGAACAACCTATAGTCCCGGTTCGTATGACGAACCGGGACTAAAGATTGACCTTTAGTACCGGTTTGTGTTACGAACCGGGACTAAAGTTTTTTCCCTATATCATCTTCCACCCCTGACCCGGCCATGGCCATTTTGAGCTCGAGTTCATCACCATTTTCTCATCTATTTCCTCTCCCGAGCTCGAGTTCGTCCCCATTTTTTCCCACCATTTGTCAAGATTGACGGCGCCTCATCTATCCAAGGGTTAGCACTTCCGGCGTTGCTACTTGAGCTCATTTCGTTGCTAGTTTAGCTCATTTTATTTTTCTAGTGCTAGCTAGGTGTTTGATGAAATGCCTAAGTTAGGGATTTCATTTGTTTTATATGCAATTTGAGCTCAAATTAAAGTATAATGTGTGGGTTTTAGTATCGTCCGGTCCCCGTCCTCACCGCCGTCGATCGCCCGCGCCGTCCCATCACCGGCACCACCTCGGTGAGCCTCTTGTTTTTCTATTTTGTTTTAAAAAACTTATTTATATGATTTAGATGCATAGTTATTACTTGTATAATTTTCTTATTTTTTTATATGTATAGTGCCATGGTTTTGATATCCGTCCCCGTCGGCCCTCGTCCGGTCTATGATTCGGATGTGGTTGAACCGGAAATTCCAACCGACCCTATTGTCGAGTTTTTTGAAAAAGAAAATAATGATTTGAAAGCAAAATTGAAAAGAAGTGAAAATCTTTGTCTCCAATGCCTAGAAGAGAAGATGAAATTGGAGCTCGATCTTGCCGACGTCGTCGATAAACACAAGATCAAGATGGATGCAATGCGCTTGAAGATTAGAAAGATTAGAAAATATGCCATTCATAAAGAGGCTTGGTATCATTATGCTGTTGGTTCAATAATTACCTTAGTTGCGATTTTGATCGCATTTGTTGTTGGGTTTAAATTCTTTAGATAGTTGTATGTTAGTTTCAATTAATGTATGTTTTATGAGACTATGTATTACATTTGGTCACTACTCTACTTTGGTTTTAATGTGATGAACTTATATTAATTAATTTGGTCACTATTATATATTCATGATGTAGTGTAATGGTTTTTGATATATTTATATAATGCAGATGAGCCGGCAATGGATGTACGGTGACCGACGTTATCCCAACTTTATTAATGGCATGCATGATTTTCTCCGTGTGGCTGAGACAAACAAGCCGCCAAATGGTTTTATTTCTTGTCCATGTAGTGTCTGTAAGAATACTTAGGATTACTCTACCTCAGAAACCATTCACGTCCACCTGTTGAAGTCCAATTTCATGTCCGGTTATAATTGTTGGACCAAGCACGGAGAAAGAGGGGTTATAATGGAAGCCAATGAAGAAGAAGAGGATAATGACAACTATCCTATGTTCACTGAACACGGTGGTACTACAATGGGGGAAGACGGAGCTAAAGAAGAGCCCGATGACGATCTTCGTCGGGCCATTCTTGAAGCGAAGATAAACTGCGGAAGTAAAAACGAGAGGTTGAAGTTGGAGAGAATGTTAGAGGATCACAACAAATTGTTGTACCCAAATTGCGAAGATGGCCAGAAAAAGCTGGGTACCACACTGGAATTGCTGCAATGGAAGGCAGAGAATGGTACTTCTGACAAGGGATTTGAAAATTTGCTGAAAATAATAAAGAAGATGCTTCCAAAGGATAACGTATTGCTCCCCAGTACGTACAAAGCAAAGAAGGTTGTCTGCCCTCTAGGATTAGAGGTGCACAAGATACATGCGTGCATCAATGACTGCATCCTCTACCGCGGTGAGGAGTACGAGAATTTGAATGCATGCCCGGTATGCGGTGCATTGCAGTATAAGATCAGTCGAGATGACCCTGGTGAAGTTGAGGACGAGCCGCGCCCCAGGAAGAGGGTTCCTGCGAAGGTGATGTGGTATGCTCCTATAATACCACGGTTGAAATGTTTGTTCCAAAACAAAAAGCATGCCAAGTTGTTGCGATGGCACAAAGAAGACCGTAAGAAAGACGTGATGCTGAGACACCTCGCTGATGGGTCGCAGTGGAGAAAAATCGACATAGAGTTCCCGACATTTTCAGATGACGCAAGGAACTTAAGATTTGGATCTAAGTACAGATGGCTTTAATCCTTTTGGGGAGCAGAGCTCCAGTCATAGCACCTGGCCTGTGACTATGTATCTATAACCTTCCTCCTTGGTTATGCATGAAGCAGAAGTTCATTATGATGCCAGTGCTCATCCAAGGTAAGAAGTAACCCGGCAACGACATTGATGTGTATGTGAGGCCATTGGTTGAATAATTTTTAGAGTTGTGGCGTGAAGAAGGTGTACATGTGTGGGATAAGCATGAACAAAATGAATTTGACCTACGAGCATTGTTGTTTGTAACCATCAATGATTGGCCTGCTCTTAGTAACATTTCAGTACAGTCAAACAAGGAATACAATGCATGCACGCACTGTTTAGGTGAGACTGAAAGTATATATTTGGGAAACAAGAATGTGTACCCGGGGCATCGTCGATTTCTTCCAAAACAGCATCCCGTAAGAAAGAAAGGCAAGCATTTCAAAGGTGAGGCAGATCACCGGACGAAGCCTACCCGTCCTACTGGGGATGTTATATATGATATGGTCAAGGATTTAAAACTAATCTTTGGAAAGGGTCTTGGCGGACAATCTGTTCCGAATGACGCTGACGGCCACGTACCGATGTGGAAAAAGAAATCTATATTTTGGGAGTTACCCTATTGGAAAATCCTAGAGGTTCACTTTGCAATCGACGTGATGCACGTGACGAAAAATCTCTGCGTGAACCTGCTAAACTTCTTGGGCGTGTATGGGAAGACGAAAAATACACCGGAATCACGGCAGGACCAACAACATATGGACGAACGAGACAACCTGAATCCAGAGAAGTATCAAGGTCCTGCCAGCTACGCTCTTACCAAAGAAGAGAAGAAGATCTTTTTTGAAGTCCTTAGCAGTATCAAGGTCCCGTCTGGCTTCTCGTCGAATATAAAGGGAATAATAAACATGACAGAGCAAAAGTTCCAAAACCTAAAGTCTCATGACTGCCACGTGATTATGACACAATTACTTCCGGTTGCATTGAGGGGGCTTCTGCCGGAAAATGTTCGAGTACCCATTGTGAAGCTATGTGCATTCCTCAATGCAATTTCTTAGAAGGTCATCAATCCAGTAACTCTACCAAGTTTATAGAAGGATGTGGTCCAATGTCTTGTCAGTTTCGAGTTGGTGTTCCCACCATCCTTCTTCAATATTATGACGCACCTCATAGTTCACCTAGTCGAAGAGATTTCCGTTCTCGGTCCTGTATTTCTACACAACATGTTCCCCTTTGAGAGGTTCATGGGAGTCTTAAAGAAATACGTTCATAACCATGCTAGGCCAGAAGGAAGCATCTCCAAGGGCTATGGAATAGAGGAGGTCATTGAGTTTTGTGTTGACTTCATTCCTGACCTTAAGCCAATCGGTGTTTCTCAATTACGCCATGAGGGGAGACTACGGGGAAAAGGCACGCTAGGAAAGAAAGCAACAATATGTATGGACGGGCATTCTTTCAGTCAAGCACACTACACAGTTCTACATAATTCCAGCTTGGTGGCTCCGTATATCGAGGAACACAAGAATATTTTACGCTTGAAATACCCAGAGCAACCTAAAGATTGGATTGATGGAGAACACGTGAAGAATTTTGGAGGTTGGTTGCAAACACGGTATTTCAAGCGTAAAATATTCTTGTGTTCCTCGATATACGGAGCCACCAAGCTGGAATTATGTAGAACTGTGTAGTGTGCTTGCCTGAAAGAATGCCCGTCCATACATATTGTTGAGGGATTTCATTTCCTCCTCATTCACTTGAGGGATTTCATTTCTAGGGTTAGCATTGTGTTACCCTAGTATTCTTGTGCTTACTACTTGTTGTAATTGTGACAGATGTGTTGATTTGGGAGCTCCCAATTAAGTTGTGGGTGTGTGCCCCAAAAACATTGTAAAGGCTCCGGATTCCGCCTCGAAGGATTCCGATAGTGGAAGGTGAACCAAACCCTCGGGTGCGGTTCATCGGAGAATAGGGTGAGGCCTTTGTGGCATCTTGAGTAGGCCTCTTGTGGAGAGCTCACACCCCTCCAACGAGACGTACTCCCTTAACAAGGAGGAACTCGGGAATACATCCTTGTCTCCGCGTGCTTCCCTTTCGGTTATCTCTTTCCCTTAGTTGTCTTTACTTGTATCGTTAGTTGCCTGGTTGTTTTAGTTTGCTTCTCATATAGGTAAATTCAGCGTAGTTGCATATCTAGATAATTTACCTTTGTGTTAAGCTTAAAATCGAAAAAGAATTAAAAATTGGTGTAGCACCTATTCACTCCCCCCCCCTCTAGGTGCCCATACGATCCTTTTAATTGGTATCAGAGCCTTGGCTCTTAAGTTAGGCTCCACCGCCTAAGAGAGTATGGGTGACGGTGATGGTGTTACGGGTGGTAGCACTCCCCTGGTGTCCATGGATGATCTCAAGAATTTGGAAACAAGCTTGACATCATCCATGAATACTCAAATGGAGGAGTTGCGTGCTATGATGAGGCAACTCTTGAAGGCTAACACGCCACCCGCCACACCATCCCTAGAGGCTAATGCTTCCGCAGCGCATTGTGGGGAGGGCGAACAACTCACTAATGAATCCCCTCCTAAAATTGATAATGGGAAGGAGGAGTACCATGGTGTTCCATTTAAGTACTCCGTTGACCCACCTATCCCGCATCCTCATATAAACAATAGGGGTGATCCACCTAAGTTTAATCCATCTTGTTTTTCTAACTGGCAGTTTCTTATGAGATCTCATATCAAGAGCGCTTCGAGCGAGCTATGCAGAATCATCGAAGTTGGCTTCAAGGCCATCGACCCAAGCAACATGACAAGAAGAGAAGTTGTGGATGGTCAACTCAATGACTTGGCTCTCAACATAATTCATACCGCAGTGGGAGAAAAGCACATGTCTCACATCAAGCTTGCCACCACCGCCAAAGAAGCTTGGGATATTCTCACTCAAGAGTTTGTCGGTAATGAGAGCATGTAAAGGAATAGATTTGAAGGCTTGAGCAACCAAGCCGAGGGTTTTTTCGTGATAGATGGTGAAGATCATGAAGAAATGTATCGAAGACTGAAGACCCTTGCCACTCAATTTCAAGCCCATGGTGCAACCTATGTGGATGATGCTTGGATCAAGAGGAAGTACGTTAGTGCTCTTTGGCCGTTCAAATCCACCGACTTGAAGAGTCTCCAAGGAAGACACAATTACCACCGCATGTCATCTAATGAGGTCATGCAAGAGATGGCGACATACAAGGTGGCCACCAAGAATGCCGAAGATGCTCGAGCCCGAGCCATTGGAATGCATAGAGGATCTTCGCTTGGTTTGAAGGCCAAGGTTGTGGAGCAAGACGATGATGATGAGGCTCAAGAAGATGTGTCACATTGGGATCCCAAAGAGCTTCAAGATACTCTCAAGGACTATGCGGCTCTCACATCTAAAGTCTTTTGGAAGAGTCCGTCCAAGGCAAGGGATTTTGTCAACAAGGCTAGTGGAAGGAAGGAGGGTGGCCAAAGAGTTCGTTCTTGCTACAATTGCCAAGACAAATATCACTTTGTGGCCGAGTGCCCGTTTGAGAATCGTGAACTTCATGGAGGAAAGCTTGTTAGGAAGGACAAGTCAAAATGACACTCATACGAAACCTTTCTTCAAGAAGAATGCCATCAACAAGAAGCCTCCGAGAATTGTATTGCTTGCTCAAGAAGAGTATTCATCCGGGGAAGAAGAAGAAGAGCCCACAAATGAAGTTGCCGCCATTGCTATTGCTTCTTCATCATCTCCTTCCCTATTTGAATCTCCCAATGAGAATGTCTCCAACTCCACCGCAAGATGCTTCATGGCTAAGACCACCGATGTAACATCTCCCTCATCTCCTAAGGCAATGAGTAATATGGATGATGCTACTATTCTTAAAATCAAAGAGGAAATAGTTGCTTTCGATCATTTTATCACTAACATGCAAGGTGAAACAAAGAAGCATGTTGAGACTCTTATGAGTCAATATGGTGAAGCTCAAGAAATGCTTGAAATCAAGGGTAAGATCGAAAGAGAGGATGCTATGGAAATTGCATCCTTGAAAGACAATCTTGAAGAAAAGCATGAGCTTAGAGTTTCTCTAGAGCAACAACTAGAATCTATAGAAGAATCAAATGATGTAATTGTTGCTAAACTCATTAAAGAACGTGATCATGCAATTGCTAAATACAAAGCATGTAAGAAAAGAAAAGGTCGAGCTTGGTGTTGGTCATTCCAGACTAACCGAGGAGCTAGAGAAGCTCTCCAAGGCCCACAAAGCATTGGAGAGTGAACACTCTACCCTCACTAAGTCGTATGAACAACTTCAAGCTCAACCGCCTAAAAATGATGAGCCTAGTTCCTCCACTCCAATTACTTGTGATCATGCGCATATCATTGAGGAAAATGCTAGGTTGAAGATCAATTTTGCTAAGGCCATCTCCCTAGGTAAGAAACCATTTGTAACTTCACAAACAGGAGAGTTGGTCTTGGGTTCGTTGAGGAGGAAAAGGAGAAAGAGAGCTTCATGAAGGATGCTAGAGCTCCTCAAGTTAAGAAGGCCAACGTTACTAGTGCTCCTCAAGCAAAGAGGATCCCTCAAGCAAAGAAGAAGGTCAACATTGCTAGTGGTGGTGCCACAAGGGGCAAAACCATTAGTGATGACTTTGCGGGAAAGACTAACCCCCACTATATTATATATGTTGATTATTATGGGGATGTCTATGCTAAGTTTATTGGTCCTAGAAATGTTCCTATTGCTCGTTCTATTTGGGTTCCTAAGACCCTTGTTGCTAACAAAAGAGGACCCATTGAAAAATGGGGACCTAAATCAAAGCAATGATTTCTTGTAGGACTATGTTTCCGGTGGGTCAAAATGGGTGCTTGATAGTGGATGCACAAAACATATGACTGGAAGCAAGGAATAATGACGGAGTTGAGACCTAATCTAAATGAAGCAGCCGTCACTTATGGAGATCGATCAAAATCTGAGGTATTGGGCTTTGGCAAGGTGGTAGTCGCTAAGGATATCACCCTAGCGAATGTCATGCTTGTCAAGGACCTTGGTTTTAATTTACTTTCCGTTCGTGCACTTAATAAGATGGGTTTCGCCGTCTTCTTTGATATTGATGTTGTGGTACTCTTGTGGAGCAAGACTCTAAAGGTCGCTTTCGTTGGGTACGTCGAGGATGATTTGTTCGTGGTTGACTTTTCGGGGGAAACCACTTCATATTTGATGTGCCTATTCGGAAAGGCCGACAAGGGTTGGTTGTGGCATCGCCGCCTATCCCATGTCAACATGAGAACTTTGCAAAGTCTTCATAAGGGTGGCCACATTCTCGGACTAAAAGAAGATGTCTCTTTTGCCAAAGATCGTGTTTGTAGGGATTGTGTTGAAGGAAAGATGCATGATTCTCCCCATCCTTCCAAGATTATTATTTCATCCAAGAGGATCTTGGAGCTCCTCCATGTGGATCTTTTTGGTACCGTTCCCGAAGCAAGGTTTGGTGGGAAGAAGTATTGCTTGGTGATTGTTTATGACTATTCAAGATTCACTTGGGTTTATTTCTTCAAGTCGAAGAGTGAGACCCAACAAACCTTCATCGACTTCTCCATTGAAATGCAATGTCAACACAATGTCCTCATATTGGAAATTAGAAGTGATAATGGCTCCGAGTTCAAGAACTACACCCTCAATGAGTTTCTTAGTGAAGAGGGCATTCGTCATCAATATTCCGCAACTTATACCCCTCAACAAAATGGTGTAGCCGAGAGGAAGAACCGGACTCTTATGGATATAGCAAGGTCCATGTTAGCAGAGTTTAAGACTCCGTTGAGTTTTTGGGCGGAGGCTATTTCCACGGCTTGTCACTCCTCCAACCGGCTCTACTTCCGCAAAGGGTTGAACAAGACCCCCTATGAGATCCTTACCGGCAACAAGCCTAACATATCCTACTTCCGTGTCTTCGGTCGTAAGTGTTTCTATTTGATTAAAGGTTGTCGCTTAACTAAATTCGAATCTAAATCTGTAGAGGGTATATTTGTTGGTTACGGTGCTGATAATCCCCAAGAGCAAGGAATCACTGTAGCACAATTCGATAAGTATTTGAGTGTCGAACCCACGAGGAGCTGAAGGTAAACTATTTATTCTCTAAAGCCCTATAACCCTCTTATATGGCCTTTTATGCAAGCAATAAATTTGAGTATGAAAGGAACTAACTAATGGAAGCAAGTGATGTGGAGTAGGTTTATCTAGCAACAAGTTTCTTAGAGCAAGTTTTCTAATGCAAGTTTCTAAGAGGAGTAAGTAGCAAGAATCTCAAGTAGCAAATATCTCAAGGGAGCGAATGTTCTGGCAATTGTTATTTCATTCATGTGGTTATCACAATTAGTGAAGCACATGTTTTAGTCTTAATTGTTTCTTCTAGGGAGGAGCCATAAATAGTTGTAGCCAAGTAAATGAGCAAATTACACAACTCTTATGATGGATCTCATGGCCAATTAAATGTGCAGCACAAGAATTATTAAGACATAATTGTCCCACCATAGCCTTAAGTTCTAGGGTATCCCATATATCCCCCAATAGAGTAACTTCATGATTCGATCTCGGGTTTACTTGTCCTCCCAAGTCCTCCTCACTCCATTACCTTACCGGTGATCACCTTACATGCATTCCCCAACATATGCGTGCACTCATACATTGTACATCAAGACAATCATAAAAGATAACAAAACTTGTATGCAACCAATCAACGAACTATTTCACTAATGCCATGAACAAATCACTTCTCAAACATAGATGGAGAGACACAATAGATCACAAGAAAAGTATATTGCATCATACATCATGTTTGCCAAGAGTTTACAGTGGAGAGATGGAGATGATCTTGCTGTAGATGTTGATGATGATCACGCCGGAGGGGGGTGGAGCCCTCCGGAGGTGGATTCCGGCGGCGTTTCCCCCCTCCGATCTTCTCCGGTGGCAGCCTTCTATCTCTCTGTTTCTGGTTTTGTGTTTCTCCGCCGCCTCCCTGCGAAACTCCTCGAGGGGCTCTTTATATAGGAGTTTTTAGGTCACGAGGAAGCTTCGGGAAGAAGGATCGACGCAAACGGAGCCACGAGGCCCAAAAGAGGTGGGCCCACGCGGCCAGGTACAGGGGCCACGTGGGGCACCCTCTTTTGGCCCTCCGGCCTCTGTTTGCTTGCTTCCTTCGCTCCTAGGTCTTCCTCCTTCCAAAAAAATGATCCCCGTAAATTTGCAGCTCATTATGACGTCGTTAAGGCCCTGAAATAAATAAGGAAAGAAATAGGGTTTTTCTGCCTGCGCAGGATTAATTCCATAAATAGGGGAAATCATTATTAATTACCAAAAATCATTAAATAACAGTAATATACCCCATATATGATGCAAATATGAATGGAATATAAGTATTATAGTGCAAAGTTCATGTATGCATTTTATATGCATCAGGTGCCGAATCCCACACTTATAGAATCTATGATAAAGCCTCACGACGTATCATAGAATCTTGTAGTGTGGTGTTCGAGGAAAATGACGGCTCCCAAGTGGTGCAATTTCATGTTTCCGATGTAGATGATGTAATTCCTCAAGAAAGCCATAAGAAGAATGGATGTGGGATTTTTCCGCCCCGTTGAGGAACCCCTTGTGGCGGATCGAGAAGGACAATGCTCTACTCAAGTGGAGCCTTCATCTACTCAAGAAAATCTAGCCAATGAAGAGCCTATTGCACCAACCGAAGAACAAGTTGAAGACCCTCAACCCCTTGATCAAGTTGCTATGCAAGAGCCCAACTCTCCTATCCGTGATGCTAGCCATGATCAAGACCTTGCTCAATCATCTTCTTCTTCAAATGTTGAAGCCGCACCTAGTGATGATCAAGGTCAACCTTAATATGGGGACTCAAATGATCAAGTGATACCTCCAAGATGCAATGAGGATATCGAAGCCCGTCGTCGAGCTAGAGTTGAAAGAACCATGGCACGTCGTGAACATTTCCTTGAGAAGGTGATTGGTGATGTGAGAGGCAAAGTGTCCACCCGGAGGCAATTGGCAAACTTTAGTGATCATCAAGCTCATATTGCCATGATAGAACCGAAGAAAGTGTCCGAAGCTCTTGAAGATCCGGATTGGTTGCAAGCCATGCATGAAGAGCTCAACAATTTCGAGCGCAATAAAGTTTGGAAGCTAGTTGAGAAGCCAAAGGAGTGCCGCAATGTCATTGGCACAAAGTGGATTTTCAAGAATAAGCAAGATGAACATGGCATGGTTGTGAGGAACAAGGCTAGATTGGTGGCTCAAGGGTACTCTCAAGTTGAAGGCATTGATTTTGGAGAGACCTATGCTCCCGTGGCTCGCCTTGAGTCCATCCGTATCCTTCTTGCTTATGCATCCCGTTATAACTTTAAATTGCAACAAATAGATGTTAAAAGTGCCTTTCTTAATGGTCCCTTAAAAGAGTTGGTGTTCGTTAAGCAACCCCCGGGGTTCGAGGACCCCAACTTCCCTAACCATGTCTACAAGCTTGATAAGGCGCTCTATGGACTTAAGCAAGCACCACGTGCGTGGTATGAGCACCTTAGAGAGTTATTGTTAGACCGTGGATTTGAAGTTGGGCAAATTGATCCCACTCTTTTTACTAAGAGGGTTAAAGGGGAGCTTTTCGTATGCCAACTATATGTTGATGATATTATATTTGGCTCGTCTAACAAAGCTTTTAATGATGAATTTTCAAAGCTTATGACCGATAGTTTTGAGATGTCTCTGATGGGCGAGTTGAAGTTCTTCCTTGGATTTGAGATCAAGCAATTGAGAGGACGGACTTTCATTAGCCAAGCAAAGTATATTCAAGACATGCTCAAGAGGTTTAATATGGCCGATGCTAAGGAGAAGAAGACACCTATGCATACGAAATGTCATCTACAACTTAACCCAAAGGGTATAGATGTGGATCAAAAGCTCTACCGCTCCATGATAGGTTCGTTGCTTTACCTTTGTGCATCTAGACCCGATATTGTGTTGAGTGTAGGTGTGTGTGCAAGGTATCAAGCGACTCCTAAGGAAAGCCACATGTTGGCGGTCAAAAGAATCCTACGATATTTGGTTCATACCCCAAGGTTTGGTTTGTGGTACCCAAGGGATTCATCTTTCACTCTTCGTGGGTTCACGGATTCGGATTGGGCCGGTGATCAAGATGATAGGAAATCAACTTCCGGGCTTGGCAATTCCTTGGTAGGTCCTTGGTGAGTTGGTCTTCTAAGAAGCAAAATTGTATTTCCCTCTGCACCGCCGAAGCCGAGTATGTGGCCGCCGCTAGTGCTTGCACTCAATTGTTATGGATGAGGCAAACTTTAAAGTAATATGGTGTCATTTGTGACAAAGTGCCTCTTTTATGTGACAATGAAAGTGCTATCAAAATCGCCTACAACCTGGTGCAACACTCAAGAACCAAGCACATTGAGATTCTTCATCATTTCATTTGGGATCATGTTGCCCGTGGAGACATTGAGCTAGCATATGTGCCAACCAAAGACCAACTTGCCGATATTTTCACGAAGCCACTTGATGAAGAAAGATTCACTTATTTGAGGAATGAGCTAAATATCGTGGATTCACGGAGCTTGGCTTGACCATCTTGCATACACACCTATAGTTTCAACTTCTATCTTGGTTTAGGTGTAGGCATGGATTTAGGGGGAGTGTTGTCCTAACTATTGGGCTCTCCCTCCCCCCATGATGCCTATATTAATGAATTCATTTGTCTACTCTATATTCAATTTCATGAATTGTGAGCTTAAATGATGAGTTTCGAGTGAGGACCCAAGATACATCTTCGCGGTGTCTCATTCTTTTATACTCATATATGGTGGCTTCGGCCACCGACCTCCTCATGTGAGGAGTTGGTTCTTATTTGCTGTTTATTTGGTTTTTCTAGACCTATATGTGTCACTATGTGCGTGCGATGGAAAAACACTCATGTTTGGCCTTTTATTTTGCATCTTGCAAACGTGAGTGTAGTACCATATTATGACAGTTTGCTCTCTCATCCTAAGCCCCATCTCTTTCCTAAAAGCCATTCCATATCTAAAACTCTAAATTCCCTCTAAAACAAAACATCTAGTTCATTCTGTATGGAGCGGTACTACCGGTCGAGTTACCGGTACTTCCGCCTCTCGAAAATTTCAGCGGTTTCCCCGTCTGAAAATCCCGCGCGGGCGGAAGTACCGGCCCGATCACCGGTACTACCGGTGCGGCGGGATGGAGCGACTTAAGGGATCGGGCCGGGGGGAAGGAACCCTAACTCCTTCTTCTTCCCCCCTGCGCCCCAACTCCCTTCTCTCTCTCCCTCCATCCTCCGGCCACCCTTGCGCTCCTGTGTAGCTCTTCCGGTGCCCCTCCGTCAGATCTGGTCCTGAGGGAATCGTTCTCCTCGACATCCTCCTCCATGGCATTCGGTATTTGTCCTCTCTCACGCTCATTCTAGGCTTCATTAATTTGAATCTAGATGTGATGTAGGGCAAGCCCTAGATGCACGATTGCTTAAGTTCAATCTTGTTTGGAGTATGTTTTGGACCGGTACTAGATGTTGTTAGTTGTCTAGAGTAGGTTTTCCATGTAGATCTTGGAGGAATCTCTATTACCTAGTGAAACCCTAGTTCCTCATCACTCTTAGGCTCATGTGCTTGGGTGTGCCGTGGGGTGTCACCGGGGTTTCCCTCGGTACTATTGGTGTTCTCAAGGTTCACACGGCCTAACTACTCTTGATAACTACGTTGTTTTATTGTGAATGTATTGTCTCTCCTAGTTCCCTCCCTACCTTTGTGCTTACTTCTCAGGTTTTACCTCCTCAGCTTCCGCTCGCAAGAAACAGCGCACGGTTGAAGAAGACATTGAAGAAGAGTCCGAAGTAATGCCGCAAACAAAGTCAGCCCGACAAATCAACCTTGAGAAGAAGAAAGCTGCAGCCGACACTAGTGGGACAACCAAGAAGACAGTTGCAAGGAAGCCAAAAGCTGTGTCTTTTGCCAATATACCTGACAAAGAGTATCGTGAGTACCGGGATAAGAACCCCTATCTTATTCCTCGCCAAGACAATGTTTTGGATCCCCGGTTTTATAGCAATGATCAAGAGACCGTTTACAATCAGATTTACTCGGGGCAAAGGAATGCGGTGGTACTCCAACATCGCCTCAATATCCCTCACATGACCTCCCCCAATCACCAAGCGTACTTTGTCGAAGCATACAGCATGTGTGAAGAGTTCGGGCTGATCAAGATCATGACAGAGCACCAAGACTATAATGAGGAGCTTATTGCGTAGTTTTATGCCACCGTTCATTTGGGGAATGAGAGCAATGCCAAGCTGCACTGGATGATCAAGGATGAGCATGTGGAGTGTCGGTGGTCAGATTTCTGTGCTCTGTTGGGATACCCACGTGTCCAAGGTTCCAATGGGTGGACGGTGCATCATGAAGGCCGTGCTAGTTGCAAGGATGTACTCCTTCCCATCACTATGGAAGGTGGTACCCCCCGGTCAGACTGAGGACCTCCTCCCTACCTATGAGATTATGTTCCGTGTCTTCAGGGAGACCCTTTCACCACGTGTGGGTAACTGGGATCAAGTGCATGGTTACTTGATTGATTTGCTTCTTCAGTGTCACTTGAGGAAGGGGTCCGGTGAGAAGCTGGATGTGATGAACGTTATCTTTGAGGAGCTATGGCTTGCTATTGCTGACAAGAGGGTTCCCATCTATGCTCCTTACATCATGAAGCTCATTGTTGGTAAGTGGGCTTATACTCACAATCATGAGCGCCTTGACCGTTCGGTGCCTTTGGTTGTCCATCTTGAGAAGAAACTCCGCAAGAAGAATCATATCCTCCCTAAGGACCGTACTGTTGGCAAGGGCAAGAAGGTGGCTGCTGCTCCAGTTGAGGAACCGGGATGGTTCCAGAAGATCAAGCTCAAGATCCGTGAGTCGTTTTGTTTGGTGGATGACCGCATGTATGCGGCCCATGTGGAAGAGAAGAAGAACCGCTACCGCCAAAAGCAGATTATGCGCAAGCTTGAGATCCCAGTTTCTGAAGGCTCTGAGGAAGACATCACCCCCAAGGAGACTTGGCTTGCTCAAGGCCGTGTTGCTTGGTCCAATGAGGAAGGCGATGAGGAAGAGGAGGAGGAGGAGCATGAGGAGTGATCCTTCTTGGGACGCTTAGTGTCGCTCCTCCCTTTTTGGTGTCTTGACGCCAAAGGGGGAGAAGTGTTAGCATAGTATTAGCCTACGGGATTTGCATGGGTGGGACACGAATTTGCCCTTTTGAGACTTGTTTTTTATCTCGTGTCCCAATGGTTGAATTTCTCTAGCTTAATTTTGTTGAACTCCCTTGCATGATGTGAGCATGTAACGTGGTTGAACTACCTATCTTTCAGTTTCATGTTGTCATTCCCTTTGTCATATGAAGTTTGTGATATGTGCTAGGTTTCCAAAAGATAGGGGGAGCTCCTCTAGGGGGAGCCCGTTTATCTTTTGGAAACTATCTATGCTAATTAGTTGTATTGTCGTCAACACCAAAAAGGGGGAGATTGAAAGAACATGTGTTAACCCCATGAGATTTTGATGTTGACAACAATACAATTAATAAGTACTGTAATGTTGAATCTCAGCTGTGCAGGAATTCTAAAAGAATCATCGCGAGAATTGCTTCAATCTGGTGTTTCTAGGGTTTACCAGAAGTACCGGTCGTCCCAGCGGTACTACTGCTCAGAACTTTCGGAGCTACTTCCGGAGCCCAGTACTGCTTACGGAAGTTCGGTTCTGGACTCAAACGGAAGTAGCACTGGAAGTAGGACCGGAACTTCCGCTAAACCGGAAGTATCGGTCGTCCCAGCGGTACTACCGCTCGGAACTTCCGGGCTACTTTCGGAGCCCAGTACCGCTTACGAAAGTTCGGTTCTGGACTCAAACGGAAGTAGCACCGGAAGTAGTACCGGAACTTCCGCTAAACCGGAAGTACCGGTCGTCTCAGCGGTACTACCGCTCGGAACTTCCGGAGCTACTTCCGGAACCCAGTACCGCTTACGAAAGTTCGGTTCTGGAGTTCAACGGAAGTAGCACCGGAAGTAGTACCGGTACTACCGCTAAACCGGAACTACCGGTGGTTCCAGCGGAACTACCGCTGCGGCGGGTTGAAGGACGCCGGCTGAAGACCGTTGGCTGAAGACTAAAAGGAAGACCGGAAGTACCGGCCCTCCTGGAGGTACTTCCGGCGATGCGGGACTGGTGCGCCCCCAACGGCTGGATGGAGGGAGGCCTATTAAAGGAGGGTGTCTTCCTCCTTTGTGCTTTAGCTTGTTCATTCTCTCTCCTCCATTAATGCTCTAAAAGGCTCAAGCTCAAATTCCTTAGATCTCTCAATCCCTCCACCCAAATTCGTCGATCTTTGGAGGATTGAAGGAGAAGGCCCCGATCTACATCTTCACCAAGCCGTTCTTCATTTTCCCCTCATTCACTTGAGGGATTTCATTTCTAGGGTTAGCATTGTGTTACCCTAGTATTCTTGTGCTTACTACTTGTTGTAATTGTGACAGATGTGTTGATTTGGGAGCCCCCAATTAAGTTGTGGGTGTGTGCCCCAAAAACATTGTAAAGGCTCCGGATTCCGCCTCGAAGGATTCCGATAGTGGAAGGTGAACCAAACCCTCGGGTGCGGTTCATCGGAGAATAGGGTGAGGCCTTTGTGGCATCTTGAGTAGGCCTCTTGTGGAGAGCTCACACCCCTCCAACGAGACGTACTCCCTTAACAAGGAGGAACTCGGGAATACATCCTTGTCTCCGCGTGCTTCCGCTTTCGGTTATCTCTTTCCCTTAGTTGTCTTTACTTGTATCGTTAGTTGCCTAGTTGTTTTAGTTTGCTTCTCATATAGGTAAATTCACCAGTAGTTGCATATCTAGATAATTTACCTTTGTGTTAAGCCTAAAATCGAAAAAGAATTAAAAATTGGTGGAGCACCTATTCACCCCCCCCCTCTAGGTGCCCATACGATCCTTTCACCAACACTGAAAATATAACTCAAAGCACACATTAGTCCATAGAGATTGTCATTAATTACCAAAACAACACATGGGGGCAAACATGCACTTTCAGACCCACAGATGGCCCGGCGGCGGCTACGCTTCCGGCGGAACGTGCTGCTCCTCCGGCTCCTGCTGCGGCTCCTGCTGCGCCTGGGCCGGCTCCTCCTGCTCCTGCGGCGGCCAACTGCCGCCAGTGAAGACCCAGGACTGGCCAAGGAGGCCTCGGGCAGTGGAGGAACTGGCTCCAGATACAGCTCCTCGGCCTCGTGCTCCTGGCCAACTACTGCCACCTGGCCAGTGTAGGCTGCTGCGGTCGCGGCGGCATTTGGGCCGCGGCCTGCACCACTGACTCCCAGCGCCTGACCTCTTCCTCGACGAGGGAGCGCCGGGACGCCTCGTAGGAGGCCTACATCTCCGGGTCCTGCTCGTCGTCATCCACCTCCTCCTCGAACCACATCTCTGCTCATGGCCTGGGCGGCGGTGCGGGGTACGTCGTGGGCTCCTGCGGCGGTGCTGGGGCCGGCGTGAAGTAAGCGTGGCAGCGGTCGTCGTGCTCGTCCGCGAACCACTAGTCCTAGTGGGAGGACTCCGGCGCGTAGGCGGGGTCGTTGTAGAGGTCCGGTGGGAGGATACGGCGGAGGTGCCATGGTATTGTCGAATCTAGCCGTGGCAGGGGTGCCATCGAGCTAGGTAGAGAGAGGGTTTTTGGAGACGTGGGGTGTTCCGACGACGGGATGACAAAGGGTTTACCCAGCTTCGGATCTCACGACGATGGCGAGATCCTACGTGCTGCTATAATTCACTATAAGAAAATATCGCCAATTACAGTGAAAGGTGGATCGAGATTGTTCTGGTCCGTGCCCTAAGGAGTCCCATAGGCCGGCTTATAAAGGTGCCCGGACCTAGGGCTTATAGGAGGAAAACTAACCGACTAAGTACAGAGTTCTACTCTAATCCGGCTTGGGTCCTGCCTTGTGGGCTAAGTCTTCCGCAATGCAGGTCGGCTTCTGGAACCTTCCCTTAGCCGGATAGGCCTCCTGCGCTTCCTCATACTGGCCGCCCGGTGAGCCGGATTTGACTTACCACCACTATGGGCCACCCTGGTATGCTGGCTTTTAGTCTCCTCTGTGAGGATACCTGTTCGGCATAACCCCAATAGTAGCCCCCGGAAAGCTTCAAGTACTTCAGCGGTTGGCTTCAATCTTCCGGCAATGTGTTGTCCGGGAAATTCATCATCCGTCTTTAGTCTTGGAGCATTCCCAGAAACCTGCAATCATGCCGAACAATTTTGTTGATTTCAGTGTGCCGGCTCTTTATGCCGAAAAGCACTTGGACGAGTAATGTCACGCGTCCGTTGAGTTGATGGTTATGTCAGACCCAGCAGTGTGAGTGGAGGAGCATCTTTTAAATGCAGGGGCTAACTCCGTTTTTCCCGTGCAAGAATCGAGGCGTCGGAGGGAAGGAACTTCCCCAACGGTTCGATCCCGTGACGCGTGGAGAAATCTTCGGCTCCTAACCGTTGCCCGAATCTCAGCACGCCCCCTATTTAAGTTGGACGCCTCGTCTTCGTCACAACTACCAGGCCATTCGCAACCCTAGCATCAAGCTCCTCCAGATCTCATCTCCTCCCGAGCTCTAACTCCTTCTCTCCTCCGAGCTCCATGGCATCGAGCGTCCCCATCTCTCCTGTGGCTGACACCAGCGTCACTCGGTTCGGCTCCGCCGATGGGAGGTTCTGCGTCCACGGCCACCGGTACCGTGCCATCCGCCGCTGCATCTGCATCTCCTTCAGCTCCGGCGAGCACCTCCACTGCTTCTGGCCGCGACGAAGTGGCTTTAGCAAAAGCCGCAGCCGAAGCCGCTGCCACAGTGTTCTCCGAAACCGCGGTTGCCGACGCTGCTGCCGAAGACTTCAGTGTCGGCGAGGAGGAAGAGGAAGCCGGCAACAACAAGAGTGCGGCCAACAACCCGTCCCACAACTGGGGTTGTTCGGTGGTTGATGAGATCGAGCTGAAGGGGATGGAGGCCGATGGAGCTATCCTTCCGCCCTCAGAGTCAGCGCCGACTTGGCGATCCGCCTTAGGCGACCCTTCTCCTACTCCCATCAATGACGAACGGGTACTTCTCTCTTCCCATGTCATTAGGGGATTCTCTTTGCCGCCTTCGGCTTTTCTGATAGAGCTCCTAGACCACTACGGCCTCCAACTCCACAACATTACTCCCAATAGTTTGTTGTACATCTCCGGCTTTGTAGCACTCTTCGAAGGCTATTTAGGCATAAAACCTAGGTTAGACTTCTTCGAACGATGCTTCCTAGTCAAGAGGCAAACCGTGAACAAGGAGCTGCTGGTGGCCGGCTCTATCAGCTTCAACTGTCTCCGGGATATCGATTGGTACCCTCAGGTGCCAATCGTTGATTCAGCAAAGGGATGGGCGTCCACCTTCTTCTACTGCAAGGACGTGGCGTCGCCAAATCGGCTGCAGGGGCTTGTTCCCTTCACAGACGAAGCCGGCACGCCCCTGCCCTCATGGAAAAAGAAGCCGTCAGCTGGAATGCCGGCAGAACATGCCACCATTCAAGCAAGGATTGCGCAGTTGACTTTCGGCACTCCTCCCTTAACTGACGAGGACACCATAATCTGCTGGATGAAGAGACGAATCCAGCCCCTCCAACATCGTGCTCGGCTTTTATGCGAGTACACGGGCGAATCTGATCCCATGCGGATCAACAAGAAAGACTTGGAGCAAGACCTCTTTGAGGCTTGCTTCAACAAGATTATCAAAGCCCGGCCTGGCGAAGGACGGCAATATGAAGAATCATTGCTAATGTACACGGCAACCAACCCTCCCCCAAAGGTACTTTGACTAACCAAAGTTCAATTCTTTTGAGAGACTCGGATTTGCCTTTTGTCGGACTAACATGCAATATGTCAGATTCCTGGAATTTCCGACATCCGCCCTGCTGGCAAGCCCTCGTCCAGCAAGGCGCCCACACGGCCCATCTCCTTTTCGTCGGCTACCGCAGAGAGCCGAAAGAGGAAGAGCCAGTCAACCACGATTGGCGTTAAGTCGTCAGAAGATGACGATGCTCTCGCTGGGCTCAACATCCCCAGCAAGAAGTAAGTCGGCTGACAACGTCTCCTCCTTCCTTTGCAGCAATGCCGGATTTGCTAAACTTAATCTTTTACCTTTGCAGGATAAAGAAGGGTGCTCCCTTGAAAATAAAGACGATTGCCACAAGGAAGAAAGCCTCTCCCGCCATTCCTCCCCCAACTCCTTCGGCTTCGAAGCCGACTCCGGTGGAAGAGAGCTCCGCCCGCACCATGGTTACAACTCAACCTCTCGGGAGAGCCGGGATTATTCCTCCCACCCAGTGGACGGAGATGACGGGGAAGGTGGCAGAGCCTTCCTCTCCAAGGGCTGAAGCTCCGGCTAATGATGCCCCAACCTTTCCTCCAATCAAAGCAGAAGCCTTCGACGAAGAGGGACGCATCAAGTCGGAGTTCATGAGCCGATTCATGAAAGCACCTCGGCTTCCCCGGAAGAAGGGAACAACTGTCCGGGATGACAAGCCGGATCATACCAAGGCCTACGACACCTTTGATGTTATAGAGATCCTTGAAGATCTGCAGAATTACTTTGCTGATAGCTTTGAGTCGGCATGACGCTTCTCCGCGAGCACTACCAGGTAAACATCTTACCCAGTAGCCCCCGAGCACTATGCCGGGTTAAGTTATTAGAACTAGCCGACATAGTGATCCGAGTTAATGCGCATGCATACACTTAGCCCCCAGCCATTAAATGTCATCATGTAGCCACCTTAACTTGTAAATATAGCTTTAGGCTTTTAGCAATTCCTTACGCAGATCCACCGAAAAATTGGCGCTGAAACCATCAATTGTTTGGGTGTGCGAAATCAGGAGATGCGCCGGCTAAAAACTGAGCTGGCGAACAAAGACGCCATCATCGACGGGCTTGAGGCAGACCGGGTTCAATACCAAGGTATTAATGTCGAAACTTAACCTTCAATAATGGGTATTTTTATACTGCTGACATATTGTCTTGCAGACGCCATTATAAAAGCCAAGGAGCTTGCTGAGAACGCCGGCATTGTCGACCGGCTCCGCAACGAAAACATTGAGCTTAATAAGCTTAACCAATCAATGGCGGCGGAGCTGGAGACGGTCAAGAGTAACCTTGCCAAAGCCGAACAAACCCTGGAAACGGAGAGGCAGAATCACAAGGATGCCCTTCATGATGTCCAGGACCGGCTTGACAAGCGCCTCGATGAATCGCTGGCTATCGACAACCAGCTTCTGAGTAAGTTTTGAAAAAACTTAAACTCATTACTTTCTGTCTTAGCCAAATATAACTGAACTTCGCCTTTTTGCAGCTCCGGCGGGTTATGGCCATGAGCTGACGGCGGAAAACCGGCTTGACCGGATATTGGAGGTAGGGGAACTCATCCCGAAGATCCTTTCTTCGGGAAAAGAGCTTGCCGAGAAGTTCTTTCCAGGCAACCCCGAGCCACCAGCGAACCTTGCCAGCTTAGAAGCCGAACTGACTGAAACAGTTTCATTCTTTGATGAACGGCTTCGATCCAGCGCTCGCGGAGGTGCTAAGATGGCCTTGGGTTTGATGATGGCGCATTATTCGGAGGAAGAGGCCTGGCGTGTTGCATTCGGCTTTCCTCTTGAGAAGGAGGATGGCACGCCGCTGGATGACCAAGAACGCAAGAAGATCCTTCGCTCCGTCTCCGGTTACGCCAGCAAAATTGCCAACATGGTCTCCTTGACCACCATCTTCAAGGAAATGCCGTGCCCACCAACCCCTGTCCAGTCAGATGATGATAACGAAGAGGCGGACAAATCGTCATGAGCCGAATTTGCTCCCTGAGCCGGCCATCCTGAAAAATGTAATAGGCAAGATGTAAAGCCGTCCAAACAATGTATATGTCTAGAAACAATTAAGCCTTTTACTGTTTGTTAATCAGCTTTTATATTTAAAAACTTGCAATTTTTATGCCTCAGTTTATTCTGGCCTTGACACCTTAGCCTTTAAGCGCCGGCAAACCTATTGCGAAGCTAACTCGCTGAGCAACAGGGTACGCAATGAACAATCTATTTAGACTCAGAACAAGTTCCGCCTTTCGGTGCCGAAACGCTTTGAAGCAACCCGGCGCAAAAAGCTAGCAGACAAACATTAATTTTTCAAAACGTTGTTTTTTTCTAACACCTTAAGGCGGATTCAATGTGAAAGAGTTTACCAACGAGCGACACAGGCAATTTCGGGTGAACAGATAATAACAATATGATCATGGGGAAATAAAGGATGGTACAGATTCTCGGATTTCACATGAGAGAAGCCAATTTTTATTTCATGATCACATTGACATGGTTACAATAGAATTTGCTAAGTGTAAAAAGGACGTAGCTGAGCGATATTCCACGGACGTTTCATCTCATCTAAGTCGTCATCTACATGCCTTTTCCTCTTATGACCTTTCTTCCTGGGATCTTTCTTTGAATCCCTTAAGTCGAGGAGATAATATGACCCGTTTTTCAGAACTTTGCTGATAACGAAAGGTCCTTCCCATGGCGGGGATAATTTGTGCTGCCGGCTTTGCACAAGCCGAAGCACTAAGTCGCCTTCTCGAAAAGATCGATTCCGCACTCTACGGCTTTGATAGCGACGTAGATCTTGCTGATAGACGGCGGGTCGTTGGAGAGCTAACTCTCTTTCTTCTTCGAGGATACTAAGCCGTCTTGACGTACTTCTTCTGCGTCTTCTTCGACGTAGGCTGCGACTCGAGACGAATCGTGGATCATGTCAGTTGGGAGCACCGCTTCTGCACCATAGACAAGGAAGAAAGGGGTGAAGCCGGTTGATCTGTTTGTGGTAGTATGAATACTCCATAAGACCGTCGGCAATTCATCAACCCAAGCGTCGGCTGCTCGATGCAAAGGGGTTTCAAGCCTCGGCTTTATACCTTGCAAAATAATGCCGTTAGTGCGCTCTACCTGTCCATTGGACTGCGGGTGTGCCACCGATGCCACGTCGAGCCGGATTTTTGATCGGCTGCAAAACTTCGATAGCTCACCGACGGCAAAGTTTGTACCATTCTCAGTGATAATGCTATGCGGTATGCCGAATCGGGTTGTTATCTCGACGATCAACTTTGTAGCTGTAGCTCCGTTGAGTTTCTTGATGGGCTTTGCCTCCACCCACTTCGTGAATTTGTCGACCGCCACCAACAGGTGAGTTAAGCCTCCTCTTGCCGTCTTGAAAGGTCCCACCATGTCGAGCCCCCAGACCGCAAACGGCTAAGTAATAGGGATTGTCCGGAGCTCCTGAGTCGGCAAGTGAACCTGCTTTGCGTAGCGCTGACATCCTTCACAAGTCTTGACGATGTTGATAGCATTCTCCTTAGCCGTTAGCCAGAAGAATCCGTGCCGAAATGCCTTGGCGACTAACGCCTTTGCCGCCACGTGATGCCCACATTTGCTGGAGTGGATTTCCTCCAGGATCTGCCGCCCTTCTTCTGGAGAGACGCATCTTTGGAAGATGCCGGATGTGCTACGTTTGTAAAGTTGTCCGTCAATAATCGTGTATGCCTTTGCCCGACGCTCAATTTGACGGCTTAACACCTCGTCGTCCTTGGGCAGTTTCTTGTTAATCAGAAAATCGATGTAAGGCGTGGTCCAATCTGGGGCTACCAAGCATACATGAACTGATTCTGCCGACAAGGGGTAATCTTCGTCGCCACCTTTAATGGACGGCTTGTGCAGATGATGGAGAAATACGTCTGGTGGCACTGCCTTTTGCCTGGAGCCTATTCTGGCCAAGGCGTCAGCAGCTTCATTGTCATCTCGAGAGATATGTCGAACCTCTAAGCCGGCAAAGCATCGGCCGAATTCGTCGACTGTTCTCCTGTATTCCGCCATTGTGGGACTTTTCGTATCCCAGCATCCGTCGAGTTGTTGAACAACAAGGTCCGAGTCGCCATAGCAGAGGATGCGCTTCACTCCCAACTCCTTAGCCATATGAAGGCCATGGAGGAGAGCCTCATACTTGTAACGCCCCAAGATCGGTACTATGCAGATTTTAGCGTTCCAGCCAAATCCGCATAATAACGATCCTAAAGGACGCCCACCAGGCATACCGTGCACGTCGCAACACACACGTTATGCGGGTGGAATTGTGATAACATTACAACAGTTCTCGATGGAACCCACAAAAGAACATATATACAGCAACGACTCACAGAGTCAAGAGCAAAGATACAATACAAAGATCCAAAATAACAACGGAAGCGGGGTAGCGTCCGACTACGGACAAGATACAAATTGGACTAAGAGTCCTGAAGATAAACGAAGGCACCATATCCCTGCCCAGGCCAAGCCTAGCTGGAGGGATTTCCCAAGCTAACGTCGTCAGACTTCAAACCTGTTGGCTGCATTGGAATAGCAGCCCCGAAGGGGTCAGTACTATAAAACAGTACTGGCAAGTAATACTCACAAGATATCAAAGCTGGAATTCCGGGGAAAAGGGGGTTAGCGATTGAGGCGGCGGCAAGCAGCACTAACAACTTATAGAGACACACTAGAACATTCGTCTATCAGAGACAAGGTAAGAGAGCGCATAAGAAACCTACTATACTACTCACCAAACAAACCCGCCCTAAAACGACTCCCTCGTATCCTCAGCCCACGAGGAAGAAGTCCGGGCACTCACACGGTGGACAAGTTTTATGGGTTGTTATTCAAGTAATCTATCTTACTAGTCAAGTTATTATCATCATAAGGTGCAAGTTGTCTATGATCTTTTTAGCCAGCGCATTTCACCAAGTCGTCCATAACCGCGGACACGGCTTTTCGAAAAGATTTAACCCTGCAGGGATGCACCAATGAACCCACACGCATCGAAACTCTCGCTTAGAGGTGTACCGGTGGAGGTTTCGACGCAATACTTCCCTTCTCTACAAACAAGTCTAGGGAGCCACCTAGCTAGGTCTAATCCACCTTGAGAGTCCGGCCGAAGCTTCGAGGTGGGCCTAACCGTTTGCGACTACGGCTAGGTGACACAAACTACCATGAGTTGGTCACTTCGCATCATACCGCAAGCCCTACCGTAAGTAACCACGTATCCATCTTACCATATCATCCGCGCTTGTAACCGTAGAAACACCCGAACTACTTGTGGCATCCTGGACAAGTTTGAGGATCCGGTAATAGATTGCGGGGAGGCCCATAGAACTCCCACATGTGGTTAGTGCGCTCAGTCTTGGATCAGCGGAAAAGAACTCGGGTCCTAGGCGACACTAGCAGAACAAATCACCACGATTGGCCTTCCGCCGGTGCCTTATCTTTATTATATTATTCCCATCGCAACAAAAAGTAAAGATTACCATTTTAGTTGAGCCTAGCTACCATGTTAACAAGACTAGACAAAAAGATAACAGGACTGAAGCAAAGCACCTAAGCATGCACTACGACTCGCAAGGCTAACAAAGTAAACAAGCAACAGGGTAATAGGATGTGGGGGTGGTGGCATATCATGGCTGCAAGGGAAACATGCATATAGGATCGAGACACAAGCATCGTGACATAAGGCTAGCAAGGAACAAAAGATAGGAGGTGTAAGAGACAGAAAACAAGCAAAGATAGCAAGGGAGTATCACTTGCCTGCAATCCGGTAGAGGTAGCAGAACCTGTCGTTGCTCACATCAACTCAACGTCCTATTCCCGAAGAAGCAACGAACACTGGACAACGGAAAGATGCATTTTACTACTACGGCAAAAGAATCGGCATGTTGATGACATGATGCATGACAAATTAAAGGTTGTCCAATTTTATTCCCTAACACATGTCAAAGCATTTTAAATGGGATCGGTGCACAATATACATGCACCGGACAAATCCCATAATTAAATTGATTTAATTCGACTAAATGGATAAAGGTGCGATGTTAATTAATGATGCATGATTTTATAAGATACGCATATATATGGTATAGGGTTAGGGTTGGGGTCACACATCGGATCGAGGAACTTCGGATTCGGAAGCCACCGTCTTCGGATCGGAGAGGAAGTAGTCGATGTAGTCGTTGTAGTCGAAGTAGTCGTTCATCCGGAGTCGGAGTAGTCGAGGTAGTCGACGTCGGGGAAGTAGTCGTACTCGAGTCGATGTCGTGGCGGACCTGGCGTTCCAGGCCTCGGGGTCGTCGGGGTTCCACGGCATCGGGGGACTCGGTCTTCACGGTGCTTCACGACGGGGAAACGAAGAACTTGGCGTCGGGAAAGACTTCACGACGGGAACTACCGAGAACCGGCATCAAACTCTCGGGGCAGAAAACGGGAAACCGCAGCACGTGCACAACAGCGGGTGCCGGGATCGGGAAATGGAGAAGAGAACGGTTACGGCTTCAGCTAGGCTGCACACACGCACGGTCATGGATTCAACATGGCAAGGGAGCACAAGCACAGGGGGACGACCACAGCACGGCAGCAACACACACAGCAGGAGTCACGGACGAGCTCGGGCAGAGCAGGTCCGGGGTCGGCCGCAGGCAGAGGCGAGGAGGAGCAGAGATGGGTCGGCGGCGCCGACCTGGAGGCGGAGCAGAGAGTAGAAGGGATGGGGAGAACGACAGGCGCGGGCGCGGGAGGCGTGCTCGCGACGACGGGAGAGGAGAGGGCGCGGGGTCAACGGAGGCCGGGGACGGGGAAGGAAGGAGGAGGGCACGGGAGCTGCGGCCATGGCGTGGCTTGGGGAGGACGCGGAGTCGGACGGCGCGGTGAGGCTGGAGTAGAGGAGGCGCGGTCGACGGGGACGCACGGGAGGCGTAGCACTGGGGAAGAGGCGCGGCGGCGAGGAGCTTGGCGGTGGAGGTCAACCACGGGCGCAGGGCAGCGCAACTGCGCTCGAGAGCGGGCCGACCGGAGGGGAGCAGAGGAGCCGGGACGGGCCGGAGGAGGAACCGGGGCAGCACGGATGCGTGGCCGACGGCGCCGCGACCGACGCGGGGAGCTAGAGGAGCAGGCCGGGAGGGAGAAGAGGAGGTGGTGCGGGGGTGAGGAGCCGGAGGGAAGAGGAGAAGGGCGGCGCCAGGGAGCAAGTGGAGAGCAAGGGGAGGAGAGGGGATCGAGCCGGTGCGGGGAGGAAGAAGAATAGGATGCGGAAGAGAAAAGAAAAAGGGAGAGGAGAAGAAAAGGAAAAGGAAGAAAAGGAAGGAAGGGGTAAAAGAAAAAGAAAAGAGGGGTGGAAGGGCGTTTCTGCGAAAACGCAAAAAGAGAGGAGGGTGGCTGCAAAAACACAGGGGGTGGGAAAGGAAAACAGCCAGGGCAAACCCTAGGGTTTGGAGGCTAGACGGGCTTGGGCCAGGGTTGGGCTACTCTCTCGCAATTTTCAAAACATTTTTATTTCTTTTACAAAATAATTTTGATAATTAATTTTTGAAAACGGAGACGACTGTCTCGATAAAATATTTTCCGACAATTTTAGAAAATAAAAATAGGGTGTAATAAAAATAATTTTTTTTGCCAAAAATATGCGATGCGATGATGCTGATGTCATGATGATGCAAAAACAAAAACAAGCAAAAATCTAATTTGGGGAAAACCCCCGGGCATTACAATACTCTGCTACATTGTTAGTGGCGTTGAAGTGGATTCGGAGGACATAATTGAGTTTGTCGCCTTTAGGTGATTTTAGCACTACTCCAGCCCCCGAGCCTTCCTTCATCTTTGAGCCATCAAAGTGCATTATCCAGTACTAAGAATCCGGCAAAGGTGTGCTTTCCATCGCCTCTGTCCAGTCTGCGACAAAGTCGGCTAGAACTTGAGATTTGATGGCGGTCCTTGGCTTGTACTGGATGTCGAAAACTGCTAATTCGATGCCCCATTTAGCGACTCGGCCCGTTGCATCGGCATTGTTGATGATGTCCTTTAACAGAGGCTTGCTGACCACCGTGATTGTGTGATCTTGGAAGTAATGACGTAGCTTTCTGGCGGCAAAGAATACACCATAGGCTAACTTCTGGTAGTGAGGGTAGCGCTGCTTCGAATCTGAGAACACCTCGCTAATAAAATAGACAGGGCGCTGATCCGGCCATTGCTTCCCTTCCTCCAGGCGCTCCACTACTATGACGGCACTTATGACGAAATTCGTGGCCGACATGTAGAGGAGAAGCGGCTCCTTTTCCTTTGGAGCTGCTAAGATTGGAGCATGCGTCAATGTATACTTCAGCTGTGCCAAAGCTGCCTCAGCTTCCTCTGTCCAAACAAAATTGTCCGACTTTTTGAGGAGCTTGTATAATGGCAATGCCTTGTCACCAAGCCGGCTAATGAATCGGCTTACAGCCGCGGCGGAACCCGTAAGCCGCTGTATGTCCTTCAGACAAGTCGGCCTCTCGATGTTCTGAATCGCCTTTATCTTTTCCGGGTTAACTTCAATTCCTCTTTGAGAAACAATGAAGCCCAGAAGCTTACCTGCGGGTATGCCGAAGACGCATTTTGTCGGATTGAGCTTCATCTGGTACTCCCTTAGATTTTCAAAGGTTTCCGACAGATCGGTGATAAGATCGCCGCACTTCTTCGACATGACCGCTATGTCGTCTACGTAGACGTGAACATTGCGGCCAATCTGCTTGTCCAAACATCGCTGCATACACCTTTGGTAAGTAGCACCAGCGTTCTTTAAGCCGAAGGGCATTGTGACATAGCAGTAATTGCCATATGGCGTGGTGAAGGTCGTCTTGATTTGATTTGACTCCTTCATCTTAATCTGATGGTAACCCAAATAAGCGTCTAGAAAACATAGCATCTCTGAGCCGGCAGTTGAATCAATGACCTGATCTATACGCGGTAAGGCGAACGGATCTTTAGTACAGGCTTTCTTTAAGCCAGTGAAATCAATGCACATACGTAGCTCAGAGGTATTTTTCTTTGGGACTAGCACGAGATTTGCCAACCAATCAGTGTGGACAACTTCACGAATGAATTTGACGGCAGTGAGCCTTAAGATCTCCTTTCCAACCGCCTTGCGCTTCTTAGTTCCGAGCCGGCGGAGGTCTTTCTTGACCGGCTTTGCGTCCTTGTTTACTTTTAGGGAGTGCTCGGCAAGTTTCCTCGGGACACCTGGCATGTCGGATGGTGACCAAGCGAAAATGTCCCGGTTCTCACGAAGAAACTTGACGAGCTCGCCTTCCTATTTGTCGTCGAGACCCGCACCGATGATGGCCTCCTCTGTCAGATCATCCTTTGAGAGCTTGATTTTCTTGGTATCATCCTTTGGCTTGAATCTTGAGTCAACCTTAGAGGACGGCTTTTCAGTTGCCGGCATTTCATCGGGACCCATTGTCTTCTTGAGACCCTGCAGATTTCTTGTTCAGCATGGACGGCATTGGCGGCCTCACACTCCTTGGCTTTCTTGAAGTTTCCTTTGACTGTGATGATCCCATTGGGCCTCGGCATTTTCAGCTTGCTTTAGATGTAGCAGGGCCGAGCCATAAACTTGGCGAAAGCCAGACGTCCAAAGATTGCATGATATGCACTTTTAAATGGTACCACCTCAAAGGAGACATCCTCAGTCCGAAAATTATCAGCTTCACCAAAGGTGACCTTCAGGGTGATTTGTCCCATCGAAGAGGCTTGCCGTCCCGGCACAATCCCATGAAACTTCACAGTGCTGTGGGTGAGTTGTGACTCGGAGAGGCGCATCCTCCTCAATGTTGCGGCATAAAGTATGTTGATACTGTTTCTGCCATCCATGAGCACCTTTGTCAACTTGTATTTGTCGACTATAGGGCTGACGACTAAAGCGTAGGTGTGTTTTGCAGGAACTCTGTCCGGGTGATCACTACGATCCCACATTATGGGTGTGTCGGACCAATCCAGATATTGAGGAACTGCGGGCACCGTAGCATTGAGTTCTCGCCAAGCCGCCTTTTCTTTGCGAGAGGAATCTGTTGCCAGGTTGACGATAAGACTTTCGGCATGTTTAGGGAATTTGCTGCCTTTTTCTTTGGAGGCCGCATCATCCGACTCTGAAGCAGCTTCCTCATTATCTTTGTCGTCTTTCCTGGACTTGCGCTTGTTCCTTGACTTGCCGGCCTTGGGATCCTTGGCGATGTCTCGATTGATGTGACATTGCTGGAGTGTGTGGGAGCTTGTTCCATCCGGCCTCAGATGATGGACACATGGGTTGTGCTTGATGTCGTCATACTTCACCGCTGGCGGCCGGGACGATTGGTTGTTTGCCGGCTTCTTGCCCTGCCACTTGGTATTGCTTGAGCCGCCTTTACCAAAAGTAGCAGCAACCTCATGAGAAGGGTCGGCTTGGTCTTCTATCTTATTTTTCCCGGACTCGCATCGGCGGTTTTCGGCATCTTCCCTGTTGTCATCATCAGCGGCGGTGTACTTGTTTGCACAAGCGAGCAAACCCCCCAAAGTTTCCGACTCGTCATTGTAGATCATGAAGCGAAAAGTCGTCCCCTTCCTCAGAGATTGCTTGAAAGCATGGATCGCCTGAGTTTCTGAGACGCCTTCGCAAGCGTTCTTGATTTCACTCCATCGCAAGACGAACTCACGGCTAGACTTGTTCTTTTGCTGCACGCACCACTGTAAGTCGAAAATCGACTTTGGGCGCTTATATGTGCCCTGGAAGTGCTGAATAAAGACACGCTTCATGTCACTCCAGGTATGAACTGTCCTTTCCAGCAAACCTTCAATCCACATGCGTGCCATCCCGGTTAACATCAGGGGCAAAAATCGCACTGCAGAGTCGGCGCTGCCTTGATATATGTCGCAAGCACTGACATAATCTGAGAGCCAGGTCTCAGGATTAGCCGTACCACTGTACTTCTCAACCATCTTTGTCACGATCGACAAAGTGGGACGTAATATTTGCTCTCTGATTATTCTTCCAAAGCACTTCGGGCTGAGGTTGGGCATCTCTGGCCGACTTCCTCTCCTCGATTAGGCTTTGAACATCATTAGCTGATGGCGGTTTTCCAACCGACTTTTCTTGCCTTGGTTCTTCCCTGTGACGGCTTTGGCTCGCCCGACTCGCGTTACGTGGAGGGCTTGGAGTCCTTTGCCGTCGTGGAGGGGGTATGTACTTGGAAATGTTATCTCCCTCTTTGCGCGGTGGAGGCGGCGGTGGAGGTGGCATATATCTCCGTTATCCTCCCTTCGGTGTTGGCTTTCCCCCTCACGTCGTCGCTCATGACGGGGTGGTGCCGCCTTTTCCTTGCGAGGGTACTCCTTTCGCTCCCGGCTCCGATGTCTTTCCCGGCCAGCCTCACGATGGCGCGAAGAGCCTGTCCGGGGTTCCGCGCCTCTAGGCTGCTTGTCCTTTGGGTCCTTTTCGCCACCTTTGTTGTAACTACTTGAGCCGGCCGGGTCATCGACTGGGTCTGCAGGTGCAGCAACCATTGGCTTGTTGGCCGTTGACTTGCAAAGACGAGAGTCGTCAACAAGCCGTCCTGACTTGACCTGTGAGTCGTTTTGCTGCTGCTGTGCAACTTCCAGTAAATAAGCCTAATATTTGAGGCGAGCGTCACGGTCCAACGACTTGTCGAACAAGACCTCCTGGGCCGCCTCCATGTTTTTGGCTGGGGTATTGTAGTAACACAGGTTTGTCACCGGGTCACGTCGGTGGTGGTACTTTACCACCACCCTGGCCCGGCCACTGGCCGGAATCGGCGGCATCGGAATCTGCTGCGGATTCAGGTGCTAGTCATCTGGCAGGTGGACGTCGGGCCAGTCCACGGGGGTGGCATTATTCCAATGCCACCAGCACTCCTCCACGCACACGTAGCGCCGCATCCGCTTCTTCTTGTTCTTCGGCGCCGGGTCCGCTGCACTGGCACGGCGCATCGGTGCTGCTCCCCCAAGAACCTGCACGCCGTCCGACGCGATGCCGAACGCTGCCGGTGGTGGAGGAGGAGGAGGAAGGGAGGCGCGTCGGCCGGTGGAGCCGCTGGCCTCGTGCTGGTTCTTGGGTGTCTTGAACCAGCGCGACATGGCTCCGGCGAGGGGGTCGCTGTGCACCGGCTAGGCTAGGGCTAGGGCTAGATAGGGGGTGGGGGCGGCGGTGTGGTCGCTATCCAGCGGCGGTGTGGTCGCTATCCACACGGCCGGGTCCATTTTTAAAGAACAAGCCAGGGCCAGCATTGACTATAGGAGTGGGAAGACGAGGAGGCCGGTGGGTCGCCGGTAGGTGGGCTAGGGCCATTAACTACAGGTGGGGGGAAATGGGCGGTTGGGCGGTGGGGGAGATGAGGGGGGACGATCAGGGTCGCTGGCAGGTGGGATAGCATTGACCACGCGCGTGGCCAGATGGGCGTTCACACGCGGACGCGGCCATGTGGGGAAGACGGGGCGGTGGGGCGGCGGGTCACTGGCAGGTGGGCCAGCATTGACCACGCGCTCGTGGCCAGGGGGTGGACGCAGCGCGTCGACCCGATGCATGTTGGCCCAAATTTGGGCTGGCAGGTACGTGTAGGACGCGGGGCTGGAATTTTAAAGGACCAATGCTTGCCCTAATTTGGGCTGTAATTTTATGTGAAACAAAATTAAAAGCATATATAATTGATTGCAGGTACATTGAGCTATGGACGCTCCCTTCAAAGACGACGAGAATGAAGACCAAATGCAACAAATAATATATGTGAGTGCCCGTGGAGAAGATTCCGGTGGAGAAGATGATTTCAGCTCACAATTTCTGAACGACTCCGGTGAGGGACTTGAGTTTGAAGAAAGAGGAGACGACGAAGTGCCCTTAACAAACTCCAGCGAGGTATATATATTAAGGCTGTGTTGATCACTAGATGCATTAATTGATTTGTATTGCACGTATTAACGAATCATTTTTTTAGCCCTCCGGATCGAGCAAATCTGCTAAAAAGCAAGGTCCTCGAGGCCGGACGAGAAGGATGTCGAGCGAGGTTCCGAGGTTAACGATCGAGGAAGTTGCTGATAGTGGCGAACCGCTGGCACCCATACCGAACTGCCGTAAATTTGTAAATCAAGCTGGAGTCATTGTTAGGGACATGCTCCTGATCACCATTACAGATTGGCATAAGCCGAAGGACGCAGACGATGAAGCTAGTTATGTCCGCGAACATACAAAAGATTTGCTTTACGATACGCTCATGATACATTTCAACCTACCAGAAGGCAAGAAGGAGAAAGTGAAGGAGTGGACTCTTAAGAAGATGGCCACACAATTCCAGAGCTGGAAGAAAACATTATGGAGAAAATATGAAAAGGAAGATCCAGATAATTTCACTGGAGTACTCGAGAAGATAAAAATTACTGGCCCGCATTTGTGGCGTATAAGAAATCGCCTACCGCTGTGGCCCGATCGTCCATAAATAAGATAAATGCTGGGAAGAACGAATATCACCATATGTTGGGGACAGGTGGCTACAAGACTGCCATTCCTAAGTGGTTAGCCTTTAAAGCAGAACTGCTTGCTAAAGAGATCACTCCACAGACAGCGGACTGGCCGAGAGGTCCAAGTTCTGGTTATTCGCGCATGGGGCAGTGTTGGACCCACTGACAAGGCTGATTGTTGCAAAGGGAAAATGGAAGAAAAAAATTGAAACAATCACTCCGTTGCTTGTAGACGCAATAAATAAAGTTCGAAGGGAGAGTACCATCCGAGAGAGAGAACGACGAGCTAACACTCGCCCTGGGGAATCCTGAACACTATGGACGATTACGAGGCTATCCCGGCGGTGTCACCTTGAAGGAAGGGTTTCCGGAGTGCGCTGACAGTTATAGAAGCCGTGGGAGAAAGAAGAAGAAGGAGTCAGACCGGTTATCGGAATTGGAACGCATGGTGCAGCGGCAGTAGGAGCAACTGGACTCAATCAGTCAGCATAGGGCATCTCAGCAGCAGCTAGAATGTCCTGAAGTCGATGCCGTCCCATCTGATCAGCGGAAAAGTAGCGTGGGTTCCACGCAGCTAGAAGCATTTGCCGCATTAGAACAGCTGGCGGCTCACTACCCCGTGGATGATATCACGGAGAAGAAAGATTATGAGCTACATATGTTAATGAAGAACATATCCTTTAAGGTGGCGGTCGGCTATGCTTTACCAAATCAATCTGGAGCAAGCTACCATCTTGGTCAGATTCCAGCTGGCTATGCTCGTGTCGGGGTGGATGAAATTATGCCGTGATTTGAGACACTGGAGGTTGACTATCTTGGAGGTGACGACGAGAAGACACTGGGAGAAGTCAAGCATGGTTTCGTTCTATGGAACAAGAAACACATCGTGTTTCCAGACTCGGCACCAAGGCCACCGACTCCTCCGAGTAGCAGTCCACCACCTCTAAGTCCACCCCTACTCCAGAGGGACCCCAGCTCGAGTCCGTCTCCATCTCCAGCGCCAGTCCAGCCGACTCCGCCCACTAAGCTGCTAAATAGGAGGAAGCCCATCGGTTCGCCCCCTAAGAGGACAAAGAGAAAGAAGGCAAAAGTCAAGACTCCTGAGAAGTTACCGGCCGAAAGGACTTACGAGGAAACTGTGCCATCTCGAAGGCCGAGGTGGAAGCCCATTTTGCACCGTAAAAGCCCCCACCCAGGAAAATACTAGATCCGAAAGCCGTTAGGCGCTGCTTGGAAAAATTATATGACCCTCCACCAAAGCCGACATCAGACTATGGGCGCCAAATAGCCAAGTCATACAGCTCAGAGATGGAGAAGCAGAAAAGCGGGAAACAAATAGCCCAACTCGAAGAACAGGATGTACAATCGGTCCCCCGCTCAAGGTATTTCCCGACAAATACATCGACATAGCTGAGCTAGTATATGAATATGTTCACGACCAGCCTTTGGTCAGACCTGAGCTGGTCCAGTATCTACCAACAAAGATGCGTCAGTTCAATGAATGATACTTGAAAGCCGCAAAGAAAGATATAATCGGTGTCATGGCGAGAGTTAAGGAAGAGCATTACTTTCAAGAATACGGTGTGTAAGTTGATTTTAGCGAACTTTTTCAGTTATACAATTAACACGCCCTCGATAAAGCTATCATCGGTTGCTTTTGTCTGTAAGTGATTTATTTCTGTAATTTAATTCTTTAGCTCAGCTCGTTCTATAATCTTTGGTACGCTATTTATGCAGAATGAAGATGCTCGACTACAAAAGGGAAGGACTGATCTCGGACGTTGGGTTCATTGACCCGGATAAAGTTCATGAAGTGAACATAGAAGACAAACCCGAGTAAGTAAAGTAGACATTGCTAAGGTGTTTCAAGCGCCAACGTAACAAAAAAGAAATACTTATTCATTACAACTTCAAGTAAGTGTTAATTTCTTGTACACATTCTATTTTGCTCACCCGATCTTAAGTGTAATTGATGATTTATGCATGACTGCATATATAACGTGCAGCTTCCACTAAATTCTTATGGTCATTAAAATTGACGCTGGAGAAATTGAGGTCCTAGACTCATTAAGAAGACATTCTAAAGCATACAAGAGCTGCTTTGATATGATCAAAGGGTAATTTAAATTCTTATCGCACTATATTGGCCTCTTTCGTTCATTTCGTGATATCAATTAATTAATAACTCTTTTGTTCATTTTTTTTGCCGGGCAGAGTTTGGGAATCGTTCATCAAGGAAGAACCCGGTCAATGGAAACCGAACCTGATATGGTCTTTGAACAAGGTAAGTAGTACTACCTAGATCCGCGCATCTTTTTAATTCTAGTTTCAATACCATTATCAAGCTTAATTTGATTGAATTCTATTCTCGAGCAGTGGTGTCTGGAACAGCCAACCGGGACCCACTTATGTGGATACTACGTTTGTGAGTTCATTCAAATGAGGACCACTGAAAAATTCAATAATCGAAGAAATAAAGAGGTACGTAAACATTATTCATAATTTTATTTTGTTACCATCAATTGTGTTGAGTTTCATTCATAATTGTTTTTCTCCTTCTTTTAAAGGTTGCAAGGAAGCGGAACGCCCTCCTACCAAATGACCGCATAAAAGCAATTGCGGAGGAATTGGCGGGATTTCTCCTTGCGGAGGTCATACCTGAAAACGGAGAGTACTACTACCGACATAAGTGATCTCCATGTACTAGTGATGATCTCCATGTAATTAAGTACTTTATACGGAAACGTGATCTTCATGTACTACTTAATTTGTATCTGTTATATATATGCATCAACGTGATCTTCGTGTAGTAATATAATTTATATACATACCAAAACGCGTTTTTGGCGTATCGACGTGATCCCCGTACAATGGAAACCATCCGAAACCCCTAAACCTCAAACCCTGAAAAATATTCGAAAAGAAAAAAAGGCCTAAAGTTAGTCACGGTTCGTATTACGTACCGGGACTAAAGATCTCCAGCCCCGCGGGCTCCTCCGTGGCCATGTGGGAGGGCCTCTTATCCCGATTCGTGGACAACCGAGACTAGAGGGGAGGGGGCCTCTAGTCCCGATTGGCTAGTCCCGGTTGCCCAACCGAAACTAGAGGCCCTCTGAAACCGGGACTAGTGCTCCGTTTTCCACTAGTGAGACGACGTCCAGATAGATTCACTAGTACAAATCGGGCATATTACGCACACGAAAGAGTTGAACTGTCAACTGCGTCCCATACATATAAATAATCGCTTACTATAAAATATACAAACTGTGTGCACGGGTTCAATCTATGTCTGAATGACAAGATATCACATGTTGTTTATATTAAACGTGTGCTAATATCACACACGATTCGACTTACTGAATCATGTGCATTCTGATGCCACATCGTACATAATTGGTACCAAATAAATCATGTGCAGTTTTGTTTCTATGCTAGACGGGAAATACTTTTCATCATCGCAAACAAGAGGGGAACTAGCTCTTCCAGCCAAATTGCCTCATTGGCTTCCTTTCTACGTGTGTAGAGTCTGCCCGCCTTCCTCTTGTGTGTCATGCATTGATGAGACAGCTTCCTTGGCCACGTCTAAGACTAGTCATAACGGGGAGTATCATATCTGTGTTATCATATATGATACTAGTCTATGTTACTACTTACACAATGCATATTACAATATGTGGTCTCATATAATTATGCATTTATTAGATTGTAAACTCAACTTGCCTTGGAATACGTTATGTTACGGTATCTACCTATGATACCATTATCATCTCTCACCTCATTAATTACTGTGACACATCACCTTTTTGTCAACATGACATGTATAATAGTACCTATGATATCCCCATTGTGGCTAGTCTAAAATCACTATAAAGCTCCTTGCCTCTGTCTTGTGGGAAAACATTAGAGCCAAAGTAGAATCACATTTCTGCTACAAAGAAGTCAATCGTTTCACAGTTACAAAAATAATCCTTGAAGATCGTACCAACCTGGCACGGACAACTCGCTATAAACATCTGAAAGGCAAAATTTTAAGCATAATACATCAATAGAAACATCAGGAAAAACAATACAAGATCTGAGGTATATCTGAGACCCATAACAATTCGCGTCCAAACAACTAAAGTGCTAAAACATATTTCAAGGCGGAAGCAACCTCCACAGACACCACGATAAGATACTAATTTGTGACACTAGCTAGAGCCCTAAATTCGAACAATATACGAAACCAGACAAGAACAGAAGAAGAGGTGACAAGCATACGACGAGAGGAGAGGGTTGTCACTGATTCGTTGTTGCTATTCTGTCGCCTTCTACCCCGCCGCACGGGTCGCCATATTTCCACCTCCGCACCGGTCACCCTCTCTCCACCGCTGACCTGTGTCGCATCCGTTTTCCTCGCCTGTTGGCCCCATTTCTGCTCTCCCCAAATCCATGTCTTGATCCTAGACGATTCGGTTCCTCCCAAAACGAGGCAGATTTTTACGGGGTGGACCGAGCGTTAATATCCACTAGGATTTAACCAAGTTGTGGTTGATCTGAGTGACTAGAAAATATCATCGTTATTACCCTAAGGTTTTTAGGCCTCATTCGGTTGGCTGGGGTTAGGTGGGCTCAGCCAGAGTCGGGGTCCAGTAACCATCAAATATACTGACGCGGTTTCATTCCAAGCCCAATAATTTTCGGTCTTCGATTCTGCCTAGTGGATATTCACTATGTATGGACTCGCGCAAATTATAATTATAATATATACACTCGAGGAACACGTTAAATCCTAAAATTATAACATATACCCTTTGATATCGTCCCTATATGTTACTGTCGGAGTTGTGGGTTCAACATTATAGCAAGTAATTCACTATGTAGGTAAATACCAGATTCATATATATATATATATATATATATATATATATATATATATAGGACATATTCATACTACACCCGGGTGTAGCTACACCCACATATGTTTCTCACGATTTAGGAAGTATTTATTATACCGGAGAGTGTTGGGAATATGCCCTAGAGGCAATAATAAAATGGTTTATTAGCATATTCATGTTTATGATAATAGTTTATTATCCATGCTATAATTGTATTAACCGGAAACATAATACATGTGTGGAATATAAACACCAGGTGTCCCTAGTAAGCCTCTACCGGACTAGTTCGTTAGTCAAGAGATGATTAGAGTTTCCTAATCATGGACTTGTTACAGTCACTTGATAACGGAGTCATATCATTAGGAGTAATGATGTGATGGACAAGACCCGATAATAAAGAGTTGCAATTGATCGTGTCACACAGTTTTCATTGCCAACGCTTTTAGTATGCCAAGTATAGTTTCCTTAGACCATGAGATTATGTCACTCCCGTTTACCGGAGGAGTACTTTGTGGACATCAAACGTCGCTTCGTAACTGGGTGATTATAAAGGTGGCTTTCAGGTATCTCCGATGGTATTTGTTGGGTGACATGAATCAAGACTGGGATTTGTCCTTCCTTGTGACGGAAAAGATATCTCTGGGCCCTCTCGGTAATATAGCATCGGAAAAGTTGCAACCATGTGATTAAGTGGTAATCACGGTGATCCTATATTATGGACGAGTAAAGAGAATTTGCCAGGTAACGAGATAGAACTAGATATGGAGATATCGACGATCAAATCTCGGGCAAATTAAATATCGGTGAGACAAAAGGAATCGTATATGAGATTAAGAATCTCCGGCATCGTGGTTCAATCGATAAGGAACTTCGTTGAATATGTAGGAGTCAATATGGGCATCCCGGTCCCGCTGTTGATTATTGATATGATCATGTCTGCATGTTCTCGAACCCGTAGGGTCACACACTTAACGCTCCGATGTAGCTAGGGTTAGCGATGAGATAATTGATGGAATGAACGAATGGTGATTCGGAGTCTCGGATGGGATCCCGGACGTCACGAGGAGTTCCGGAGAGGTCCGGAGAATAAGATTCATATAAGGAAAGTGGTTTCCGAAGGTATCGGAAAAGTTCCGGAATTTTTAAGCGGGGTACCGGAAGGTTCCGGAAGGTTCTAGAGGAGTCTAGAAGTGGGGCCCAAAAGTGTTTGGGGTCCATATGGTTTAAAGGGGTGGTGGACTGGCCTCTTGGGCCAGCCGCACCACAGCCCTAAAGGGCCCATGCGTGGAGGGCCAAGAGGGGAAGGGGCCGGCCTCCCAACACCCTAACCCTAGGGCTTGCTTGGGGGGCAAGCCTTCCCCCCTAGCCGCCGGCCCTAGAGAGAGGTGGGGCGCAGCCCCCTGGCCTCCTATATAAGGAGGGGGCAGGGGAGGGCTGCCGCACCTCATGTGCTCCTCCCCAAGCAGCCGCACCCCCCCATCTCTACCTCCCCTTGGCGCCACCCCTCCCCGTAGGGCTGCCGCCATCTCCTCCACCATAGATGTTGCACCACCCCTAGCCGTAGGGCTGCTGCACCATGCCCTCCTCTCCCTCTCCTCTTGCTTGGCTTGGCGAAGCCCTGCTCGTGGAGACTACACCATCAACGCCACCACAACCGTCGTGGTGCCGAGATCCATCTAGCCATCTCCACCTTGCTTGCGGGATCAAGAAGGAGGAGATCTACATCGAGTCGTACGTGTGGATACCGCGGAGGTGCTGCCCCTTGTGGCACCTCGTCGGATTGGACTTCGAGGAAATACATCTCCTCGCGACTAGATGAGTCTAGTTGCGGGGATCGACTAGCCAACCCCTGCACCGACAAAACGCGTTTGTTGATCTTCAAGGGTAAGAGATTGGATCTCATCTTCGCTACCTCCATCTAGTAGATCTAGATCCTTGGGGTTTCTTCCGCCTGTTGCGTAGGAAAATTTTTGTTTTCTATGCTACGACCCCATCAGTGGTATCAGAGCCTAGATCTATTCGTAGATGTTGGTGCGATTAGAACACAAGTGTTGTGGGCGTTGATATTTTATGTTGCTACCTTCTCGCGTGCACTTTGCGTCTTTGCGGTATTGTGAGATGAAGCGGCCCGGACCAACCTTACTCGTCCACGCACGAGAGACCGGTTCCACGACTGACATGCAACTTGTTTTGCATAAGTGGCTGGCGGGTGTCTGTTTCTCTTGCTTTAGTGAAGATGCAATTTTCAATGGAAGGCCTTTCAAAAGGATGAGTAAATAAGCAACTATTATATCACCGTTGTGGTTTTGCGTAGATTAGAACGGCTCTATCTCGTTGACCCAAGCCACGTAAAAATTGCATAAACAAAGTAGAGGACGTCTAACTTGTTTTTGCAGAGGGGGTCATGTGATGTGGTATGGCCAATATGTGATTTGTGATAATGTATGCAATGATCATGTTTGTAATCTTTCACGACTTGCATGTCGATGAGTACGGCAACCGGCAGGAGCCATTTGGTTGTCTTTTATTTTATGTGACCTGCGAGTCATTGAATCACCATGTAATTGCTTTACTTTATTGCTAAGAGTAGCATTAGTTGTAGTTGCAATAGTTGGTGGACAACCATGGTGATGGCGCCACGATGATGGAGATCATGCCGGTGATGATGGAGATCATGCCGGTGCTTTGGAGATGGAGATCAAAGGCACAAGAAGAAAGGCCATATCATATCACAATTATGAATTGCATGTGATGTTAATCCTTTTATGCACCTTATTGTTATGCTTAGATGTGATCGCGACGGTAGCATGATAAGGTGATCTCTCTCGTTAATATCAAGATGTGTTCTTCCCTAGTATGCACCGTTGCCAAAGATCTTCGTTTCGAAGCACCACGTGATGATCGGGTGTGATAGATTCAACGTTCACATACAACGGGTGTAAGCCAGATTTACACACGCGAAAATACTACGGTTTCCTTGACGAGCCTAGCATGTACAGACATGGCCTCGGAACACAAGAGCCGAAAGGCTAAACACGAGTCATATGGATGATATGATCAACATGGTGATGTTCACCTTTGAAGCTACATCATCTCACGTGATGATCGGTTGTGGTGTAGTGGATTTGGATCGTGTGTCACTAAACAACCAGAGAGATGTTGAGTTTAGTGGGAGTTCATTAAGATGAACTGAAATTATCATAAACAAAAGTCCAGATGTCTTTGCAAAAATCCTTGTAGATCATGGTTGACTACGGTAGTCTGTTCGTTGCTGAATACTGCGTCTCGATGGGTCATTTTGTTAAGTGGTACCTGTATTTGAAAGAAGTCCTAAACACCCATGCTGAGCTCTACGTGCTAGAAGAACCAATAGGAGATAAACCCAAATATTTCTGCAAGCGATGAAGAGTACATGGAGTGGTTTTGAACCACCTACTTGAAAGTCAAGTGGATGATGTGCACCTTCATGATTTCTGACCTAAGTAGACAATTCAAGAACTTGATTGCAATGGAGATTGTTGATGAGCTGAAAAATAGTTTTTCAGCACAAGTTAGAATTGTAAGGTTTGAATGTCTGAACGGTTTTCTTTCACTCAAGATGGAAGAGAACACTTGCTTGGAACAACACCTGAGGAAAATGCATATGATGATTATACTCTGGTAGATGTTTGGAACCACGAGATGAATGACAATTTCGCGATAGATGGGGTGCTACGCTAGCTTCTCCCCAGCTTCAAGAATTGTGTCGGAGACTAGGTCATGGGAAGGGATTTGATCACTTTCTGTGAGTCTGTGTCTTGGCTGCGTCATGTCAAAGTGGAACCCATAGCAAGAGAAGTTGACAATGCAGAAAGTATATATTGATATACATGTTATAAGTGTTTAAGTCCAGATTGCAATTGTGGCAGTTTCGATAAGTATTTGATACTCATTCTGTTTTATGAAAACAGAACCTGCTGCTTGAGATTTGCATAAAGGATATGGGAAGACGTTGCGGAATGGTGGCAATCAAGGAGTTGATGCTGGCAACGATCTGTCTCTACATTTATCATTTTGGATTAGAGGATTTGAATAAGTTTTGTAATCGAATTAAGTGTGATTTTAATTAGTGTGTCTTGCTTATGTGAGACGGTTATTCATGTTAAAGACAATGGTTGTTCTATTTTCATGAGTAATCCTTTTTGGAAATCACAAGTTTTCGATTATAAGTGTATTATTCTTATTATAATCTAAATGATAAATTGGTTGAACATTTATAAATAAAAGACATGCTAATGATATCCAAAACTTAATAATGACAATTGTTTAAGTCGTGCTAAATATTGAATAAACATTTTGATGTTTTATCAATACGCCTTATTGTAAGGAGTATGACTAAAATGCCACCCTTTGGAAGTGTGTCATGAGTTGCCGAAAATAAACACAAGTGTTGGTTGTATTTTCAGCAAATGTGAGATGTCATTATTTTGTGAACTCCATCATAAATGAAATGATTAAATAGGTGTATTTATTCGAGTTATGATATTTGATGAGATCAAATAAATTTCTGGAGTTTAGGATATTAAGTTAACAAGAAAATTGAGTCTTTATGATTTGATCAAAAGAGACAAAATATTTGAGTTATATGTTAGTATGTGGACTTGTGACAAGTGTTATCACAAATTACAATATTTAGAATATTTTCAAAGGAGTTTGATATGTCCTAAGATATTGTAATCACACACTATTTGATATTGTGTGGTCTCAAAGAAGGGTTTTATTTCGAGGGTTTGATAAATAGCATTTAGATTTATTTGATAAACACTCTGTTTAGAAATAAGGATCTATTTAATGATTTGCATTTCGCATATGAGTTATGTGAAACAGTGGTTTCATTAATTATGAGATAATTAGAAACTATTGCAAATAAAGTTTGTAGTATATTCATATGTGACTATGAATAGAGATTCCACAATGAGAGACTAAAAGGGACAAATCAATTGTTGATTGTGTTAAATGTTTTAGTGGATTTATCATGAAAAGGTTTCATTGATAAAAGAATTGATGGAATGGAAAAGCTAAAACCTTGCTTGTTTATGTATCAAGTGGCACAAATGTAAAGTGCTATGTTGGTTAAAACTTGACACATAAAGGAATTAATGATGGTGATCATTGAATTTCGGTTTAGCTTGTCTAAAGAAAAGTAGGATTCAAGAATATGGTATTTTGTCAGGTTACAAAATAATATTCATGATTCACTTGTCATGTTTTAGAAACAGGACAAACCTACGAAACTACAAAGAAGAAATAGAAGCCTTAAATACGAAAGTGACTAAGAGTCATTCGATGTTAAGTTTAAATCACAAAGTAATTGTTGCTTGATTTTGTGAAAGTGATGTTTCACATATTTATTCCTCAAAAGGTGTTTTGAAGAGAATAAATAAAACTTAAAGCTAGTAGAGTACTAGCGTTTCGTATAAAGAGTTCTCGATATTAATAGTTAATTAAGAATTTTGGAGGTGTCCAAAATATCGAGAAAATACACGAGTGTGATCTAATTAAGATATGTGGCGACATATATTAAGTTAGAGCAGAAACTATTTTCCAAGATCAAAATATGTGGTGACATATGTTTGAGTGGGAGCTAGTTAAATCATGGTCAAATATAATGATAACATATTTCTGAGTGGGAGCCAAAGTGGTTTCACAATTTAATATGTGTATGGTGTATATTTGAGTGGGAGTTTACAACATCTTGTTTGAGTGAAATGGAGATTTCATAAATGTTGTAAATAAGTCAGGAACCAAAACGCATAACTTATGAAGTTAGTTTGAACGTCAAATATCCATGGAGATGGATGTATCTATGGAGGATAGATATGTTTGATAAAGCATTATGTCATGATGTTTAACCTAAGTAAGATTTTGAAGGAGTTCAAAATAAAACAAGAGAAGAAAGGTTCATCTGCTTGTGAGAAATAGGTGAAACATTGAGTTGATAACTCAGTACAAAATGATGGTTGGAGGATATGTTAGAATTCGCTATGAACTGTTCATAGGTCTAAAACATATAAGAACCATGTGTTTGTATTTGACGATATGTGACCCAAGTTCTTGGTTAGAAGAACGTGTTAGAATGAGGAGTCATTTTAACATGAAGATGAGATAAAGGAATCTAGAGATTGGTAGACTTGGTTGAAGTCATAAAACCAAACTAGATTGGGGATCTCATGATAGCAGAAGCGCAGCGAAAGCATGATCGGAAATATCGAAGTGACATGATTGCACTGTCGATTTGTGAGTCTACAACATATAGGAGTATATGATTAATTCAAGGATTAAAAGATATAATATTATGGTTTGAGAAATTTTGTTTCAAGACTGAGTGAGTTCCGGTGCACATGCTATGTGAAAGTCCTCTTGACTGATCATACGTCATGTAGGCATAAAAGAGAAACGAAAATCTCACTCTCTAACCAAATATATTATATTCATCATGTGATGATGTGAATTATCATGTGATGATAACGGGTTTATCATGAAATGATAAAGTAATGTCAAATTAGGTGACATTGACGTTTTGCAAAGAACATAAAGAACTGTATAGTACAGAACACGGACAGAACCTCTTCCACGAGCAAACATGATCAGCACTGAGACTCCATGAGTGTTAGACACCATGAGTGTTGGATCGAGAAAATGTAAACTAGATTATTGACTCTAGTGCAAGTGGGAGACTGTTGGGAATATGCCCTAGAGGCAATAATAAAATGGTTTATTAGCATATTCATGTTTATGATAATAGTTTATTATCCATGCTATAATTGTATTAACCGGAAACATAATACATGTGTGGAATATAAACACCAGGTGTCCCTAGTAAGCCTCTACCGGACTAGTTCGTTAGTCAAGAGATGATTAGAGTTTCCTAATCATGGACTTGTTACAGTCACTTGATAACGGAGTCATATCATTAGGAGTAATGATGTGATGGACAAGACCCGATAATAAAGAGTTGCAATTGATCGTGTCACACAGTTTTCATTGCCAACGCTTTTAGTATGCCAAGTATAGTTTCCTTAGACCATGAGATTATGTCACTCCCGTTTACCGGAGGAGTACTTTGTGGACATCAAACGTCGCTTCGTAACTGGGTGATTATAAAGGTGGCTTTCAGGTATCTCCGATGGTATTTGTTGGGTGACATGAATCAAGACTGGGATTTGTCCTTCCTTGTGACGGAAAAGATATCTCTGGGCCCTCTCGGTAATATAGCATCGGAAAGGTTGCAACCATGTGATTAAGTGGTAATCACAGTGATCCTATATTATGGACGAGTAAAGAGAATTTGCCAGGTAACGAGATAGAACTAGATATGGAGATATCGACGATCAAATCTCGGGCAAATTAAATATCGGTGAGACAAAGGGAATCGTATATGAGATTAAGAATCTCCGGCATCGTGGTTCAATAGATAAGGAACTTCGTTGAATATGTAGGAGTCAATATGGGCATCCCGGTCCCGCTGTTGATTATTGATATGATCATGTCTGCATGTTCTCGAACCCGTAGGGTCACACACTTAACGCTCCGATGTAGCTAGGGTTAGCGATGAGATAATTGATGGAATGAACGAATGGTGATTCGGAGTCTCGGATGGGATCCCGGACGTCACGAGGAGTTCCGGAGAGGTCCGGAGAATAAGATTCATATAAGGAAAGTGGTTTCCGAAGGTATCGGAAAAGTTCCGGAATTTTTAAGCGGGGTACCGGAAGGTTCCGGAAGGTTCTAGAGGAGTCTAGAAGTGGGGCCCAAAAGTGTTTGGGGTCCATATGATTTAAAGGGGTGGTGGACTGGCCTCATGGGCCAGCCGCACCACAGCCCTAAAGGGCCCATGCGTGGAGGGCCAAGAGGGGAAGGGGCCGGCCTCCCAACACCCTAACCCTAGGGCTTGCTTGGGGGGCAAGCCTTCCCCCCTAGCCGCCGGCCCTAGAGAGAGGTGGGGCGCAGCCCCCTGGCCTCCTATATAAGGAGGGGGCAGGGGAGGGCTGCCGCACCTCATGTGCTCCTCCCCAAGCAGCCGCACCCCCCCCATCTCTACCTCCCCTTGGCGCCACCCCTCCCCGTAGGGCTGCCGCCATCTCCTCCACCATAGATGTTGCACCACCCCTAGCCGTAGGGCTGCTGCACCATGCCCTCCTCTCCCTCTCCTCTTGCTTGGCTTGGCGAAGCCCTGCTCGTGGAGACTACACCATCAACGCCACCACAACCGTCGTGGTGCCGAGATCCATCTAGCCATCTCCACCTTGCTTGCGGGATCAAGAAGGAGGAGATCTACATCGAGCCGTACGTGTGGATACCGCGGAGGTGCTGCCCCTTGTGGCACCTCGTCGGATTGGACTTCGAGGAAATACATCTCCTCGCGACTAGATGAGTCTAGTTGCGGGGATCGACTAGCCAACCCCTGCACCGACAAAACGCGTTTGTTGATCTTCAAGGGTAAGAGATTGGATCTCATCTTCGCTACCTCCATCTAGTAGATCTAGATCCTTGGGGTTTCTTCCGCCTGTTGCGTAGGAAAATTTTTGTTTTCTATGCTACGACCCCATCAGAGAGTACGTACATGTAGTATGTAGTATATATGATTATTTAGAAGGTATATATACTACTTTATAGGTAGTATGTACAATTTTTTCACATAATCCTTTTTTACGTACAAATATGACGGTATTTTTAATATAGTGCAAACTACATACCCACTTGCAATTTTTTTCATGTAAGTTGGTATGAAGTATCTTATATATAGTATATGAACATACTCAAACTGATAAAGTATCACGAATACTTCCGTATGGCAGTATTTAGACATGGGTGTAGCTACACCCGGGAGTAGGAAGCATTTTCCCTATATATATATATATATATATATATATATATATATATATATATATATATATATATATATATATATATATTGAAATGGAGGGTGTACCCCCAGCCTCTGCATCCAAAGGATGCACACAGCCATTTTTATTAATAATAAGAGAAAGCATAAACCATCAAGCCTTACAAAGAGATACATCGATCAAGCGGAAGCCACCGTCTACACCTACAAGCTTGATGAAGGGGGTGGACCAATCATAGCCAATGCCCTGACATCACACACCTACGCACATCATCTAAATCTGGAGGCTTCAACCAGCCCGCCCAATAGCGCGCCGGAAGCACAAACCGGTCCATCCGACCTCAGCGCACGCCACTACGTGCATTAGAAGTCGCTGCCACCATCTTCCGCCATCCCATCTTCAGTAGAGATCAACGCGATGACCTTGTCGGGCCTTTCGTCGGCACCGCCATGATGCCAGACAACTCCACCATCCTGCGCGAGTCCATCATCACACGCCTGTTGCCGAGGCCCCGCTGCACCACGCAACCGAATCCCGCTGACATCGACGTGGTAGAAGGAACACCGCTCCACCTCTTGACTCTTCCATCCACCATTGCTCCATCAACGATGCCCTCAAGAGGGAGAGCGACACCGCAGAGCCGCCATCATTAGGGTTTCCACCAGAGCAGGACGAGTCTTTAGACAGTGGTTGTAAAGGCGATTCCTTCTGCAAGGTAACAGCACGGAGACGCCGCCAACCACGCCTCCCCAACGCGTCGCTGGGACTAGATGTGGGATAAACCACAACCAGCCATGGCCGACCGCCTTTGACAAAGAAGGGAGCCGCCACCATGCCTAGGGCTGCTGCCCCTGGCGTCCTCGAGATGCGGGAGTAGCCCAAGATGGCCTCGGCGTGCCGTCGGCGGAGAACCAGCAGGAGCAGCGTCAGCGCGACCGCAGCCCGTCCAAGCCCATCTGGACCCAGATCGGGCCCGACTGCCCATGCCGCTGCCTCCCGCTAGCGCCGCCGTCTACGGCTATCGCAGCTGCCCTTGGCCGCCGCCACCCCACGTCACCGTCGCCGAAGGAGGCAGATGTGTACGCCGCCGTGTCCATCAGATCGACGCCGAGGTGATCCGCCTCCGCCGCGCCGCACGAGCTTTGCCCGGCGACGTCCCTGGCGGCGGCGGGATGGGGGCAGGACGCGGGGAGGGTTGAGGGGAGGAGGCCGGGGTGCCCCGGTGCGGCGCGGCACTGCCGCACGGGGACGAGAGAGAGAGAGGTCTCTCGTTTATGCGTCGTGTCTCCCTGGATGCGTTGGAGTTCTTGGACTAGATAGCTTGGTGATGATGAGGCAATGAAGGTTCTGTACTGAAATCATGTTAGTCGGGCCCTACAAACAAACACACAAAATATCTTCAAGATAGACACCACAAATAGTGATGGCTATATATTACATGATCAATTTCATCCAATTCCCAATCACCCAATGTGATTACAGAGGACTACACACATATGGTGGATAAGGATGAAGACATGTCGGTGGATATCGGCTTGGTGATGATGGTGGTTAAGACAACATCGAAAGCCTGCTCACTGTCATGGAGAGAGAGAGAGATAGATCAATCTAATCATCTAATGAATGATGAAGACTCAATGCTCCTGTACTAATGATTTTTCTCCTATACGTTGAGGTAGGTCAAAATGAGGAGGCGAGGCGAACTCCGAGGTGCTGGGGAGCCACCTCTGCATGGCCGGAGTGGTTCGATGCGCAGAGGGTTCCACCTGGCGCCTATGTGGCCTCTTGGCTTCCTTATTGGTCTGCTTTTCCATAAGAACTTTAGTGACTATTTTTTCCTTATTTTATTTCCTCCTTTCCTGCACGAAAAAGATAGAAAGGCATTTTCATAAAAACAATGTAGTTCTGGAAATTTTATTTTAAGTTTAGTGATATTCCAGATAAAACTCCAAACAAAGTGATTGGAAAAGTAGATAGACTTTTGATATATTAGTTCTCACAACGTTATTGAGTAGTGACTATTACAACAAGCATCATACAATATATAATTTCACAACTGAATCACATATTACATGATTCATATCATTGATGATGTTCAAGGACAATTACATAACTTATGAATACACTTAGAAAGTATCATCATGCATGATTTTCTCTAGGGCATAAATCCAACACATTGCACCCTTCTTCAACTTATGCGGCATGCACCTCCTCGTCCAGCTGCAAGAGACAACAAACACGAAAACTAGACGGAGTCAAGCAACTTGAAGATTGAAGGGGGCTGGATGCCCACTCCAAAGAAGAAGTGTTGGCGCTCAGTCTTTCTGCTAGATAGTCCTCGAAGTCTTCCCGGAAGAGCTAATACGTAGGAAATGTATCTATGAACTTTGTAATTTTATGCATTAATATATCTTATATTTGCATTATATCATGAGTTATCACCATTGTTTTATACGTTTTGTGGGATTTCCCATGTTTTTTATTTGCTATACCACCTTGGGAAGCAGGAAATCCTCATTTTACAAAATAACCATGTTCTTGTATACAATATATTAAGGCCCGTGGGGGGACATGTGTTTTAGATAATAAGGCTGCCACTAATATCGAAAATAACCATGTTCAGCGTGATAGGGCTAAACACATTGAAATTGATTGTCACTTTACAAAGAAATGCTTAGGAATTGTGTACTTACCATCAAGACTGCTTACCATATGTTACCTCAACAACTATGGTAGCTGATACCCGTTTTAACGTTTGCATCAGAGGATGTTTTATGTATTCTGTAGAAAGATGATCGAGTCTATTTGATGTGTTTGTCCCATTTTGACGGGGTCATTGGAGTTAGTTCTAAAGTTGTAATACTTAAAGTTGTAGGGACTAAACTAGAAAAATAACAGAACAATGTAGAGACAAGAAGAAGACTTTATAGAAGTTCGTGTATTTTTTTAACAGGGGTCGGTCTCGAAGGACGTGAGAGCTTCATTGATAGTCAACGCTGGCAGTACATTCTACAGATAAGGCCACAAAAGAAGAGGAAAACACACACATGGCCATACAATTTGTAGAAAGGACCTCCATGAAAAAGTGAAAATGCGATCTGGTCCTACTCCTTCTCCAGCGAGACGACTATGAGGCTTTGCGCAACTAACCTCGATGTCACCGGGGACGATGCCACTTGGGACAAGGAGGCGAGAGCCTGGCATGAGCCGAGGGCCTCCGAAATGGCATGAAAGCCTGGAGGGTAGTGGTTCAGCTACAGATGCCGGCCGAGAGAGCCATAATCGACGTCGGAGGCTGGAGGGGTCGCCACATGACCATGAAGAATGAAGGTGTGCACGCCGTCGAGAGAGAGATCCCAAGAAAAGCATCTGAGCTCCCCTGCCCTTCTCCCGTCCACCACCTCGACGACAAGAGAGACACGGTTCAACAATGCCCATGCCCCACAAGAGCTTCTTATTTAATTAAGTTTATTGTCGTCCAAATCTGGCCAGGAGGGCGCCGCCGAACGTGGCCAGCAACCGGCAGAGTGGAAGAACGCAGCTCCGGCGCCGCTCAGAAGCACCAAAAGCCAGCAACAACACGATATCACGCCAGTCGCCATAAAATACCAAACCCTAGCCAAAAAAACTACTAGATCTAAATTGTTTTGCCTCATACTAGGCATGCGAATAGCTGTTTTGCCTCATACTAGGCACGAAATTGTTTAACAGCACAACTTAGATTGCTTCAGCAATGATCCAATAAAAACAAACATTATTTATATGGGACCGGTCAAGGATTTTATGATTGTGACAAGTGGGCGATTCTGGTGCACCCAAATCATGTACATATAATCTATTTCCTAGATGTTGTGAGTATCGTGTAATGTATCCCCATATCCACTATTAGTTATGGTAGGCTCTTTCTTGTAACGTTGATGTTTGATTAATAGGTCAGTCGACCAAAGTCACATTTTTTCTTTCCTTCCGGCGCTTCACCCTCGCAACCATCACTGGTCTGACCGCCGTCTTCCCTGAATGCGGCCAGCGTGCTACCGCGCACATCGCCGCCCCACTCTTTCCCAAGCTCCTTCTCCGCCGATCTGTAGCCGCCTCGGCGGCCATCCCTCTAAGTCCGACGAGAGATTGGAACTTCTTCGGCACGAGCACGCCCACCAGGCCACCACCCTCCAAGTTAAGTTTCTTATTTGCTTCCACCGCCTCTGCCGCGGCCAGCCACGCGGCGGCGGCTCCGGTCCGCTCCATTTCTGGTCGTCACCGACTCGGAATCTGTTGCGAAAAAGGTTGGGATCCGTTGCACGAATCGTGGCGCGCTAGATGAACGGTGGATGAATTACTGAACTCTAAGCTAGGTGAAAATCGCTAAAACCATTATTAATTGGCTCGTTCCCAAACAAGAAAAGGAGTTGTGGCATTTTTATATTAGACCTCCACTTTTGCAAATTTGCATCTGTCCATTTATTGCGTTTTCAAACGGCCCCCGCCTCTTGTCGTTACAAATAGCCGCAAAGCTCCACTCAACCCGCCAACAGTCCCACACTAACACTGGCGTCCAGCTAGCTGGTTACCGTGGTCGAGCTCTCAAACTTTGGAACAACGTCGACTCCGGCCATGGAAATTGCTCGGAGTCCTCTCCTCTCACTCGCTCAAGCCGACGCGAACGCGACGGAGAGCAAGAATACCAACGAAATCCTCGACCTCTGGCGCCCGAAGATAGAAATCCCAGCTCCCTTCGTCTGGCCCCAACAAGACACGCACCCGTCGTCGTCGACGACGAAGGAGCTGGACGTGCCGGTGGTCGACGTCGGCGCTGCGCTGCGCGACGCCGCCGGGATGCGGCATGCCGCGTCCCAGGTTGCCGCGGCGTGCGCGAGCCACGGCTTCTTCCTGGTGACCGGGCACGGCGTGGACCCGGCCCTGGCCCGCGCCGCCCTCGATGGCGCGGCCGACTTCTTCCGCCAGCCGCTCGCCACCAAGCAGCGCGCCCGCCGCGCCCCCGAGACCGTGATAGGGTTCGCCTCGGCCCACGTCGACCGCTTCGCCGCCAAGCTCCCCTGGAAGGAGACTCTATCCTTCGGGCACCACCACCAGGGTGACGGCGGTGCCGGCGGCAACGGCAACCTCGTCGAGGACTACTTCACCTCCAACCTAGGAGGCAGCTTCAAACACCTAGGGTACGTAGTAAACCATACAACAGTCCACCGCATTTGGCAGACATCGGCGCATGCCCTATTAATGGATGGATGGATGGATGCATTGCAGGGAGGTGTACCAAAAGTATTGCGAGGCGATGGAGGAGGCGTCCCTGGCGATCATGGAGGTGCTGGGGGTGAGCCTGGGGCTGGGGAGAGGCTACTACAGGGACTTCTTCGCCGACGGGAGCTCCATCATGCGGTGCAACTACTACCCACGGTGCCCGGAGCCGGAGCGGACGCTGGGGACGGGGCCGCACTGCGACCCGACGGCGCTCACCATCCTGCTGCAGGACGGTGCGGTGGACGGGCTGGAGGTGCTCGTTGACGGCGCATGGCGCTCCGTGCGGCCCAAGCCCGGCGAGCTCGTCGTCAACATCGGCGACACCTTCATGGTGCGTATGTTAATTTGCATGTTCACGAGATCTCCCGGGTCTCGGTACGCGGCGATTTTGCGTGGAGTCTGTGTCTTGTTTACTGTGTTTAGAAATAGTAGGCTTCCAGGTTCTTTTACTGTGTTTTAGCTAGCTTAGCCCCCTCATACATATCACACACATTAATTAGCCTGATCTTGCCACCCTTGAGCTCAGTTCATGGCTCCGTCCCTACGGAGCCGGAGGTATCTCCGCAGCTGTAGGCCGACACGAACATGTTCTTAAGGAAGAGAAGAAAATAGCAGTGAGTGGAACATCGGCGGCGCCAAACTGGATTTCACTTTTTCTTCCTTTTTTTTCAAAGAGTACGCCAATGGCATACCACATTCAGAGAAGAGTTGGGTAGAAATAAGGCTTCGTGCAGTGCGTGAGTCCCAAACGCCATCCACACCGTTCTAAAATATCTTGACGATGCACATGTGTGTGTCTTCGATCTACATGTGCTTATATAAAGTACAATGAGACCTATGTTGCGTCTTGCGTGCGTCCAAGAACAAAAAAACATGCTCGAAGAGGTACACTTTGAAGAAGATATCTTCGAAGTGGGTTTGGGCAACCAAGGAGGAATAGTGAGCGGGAAAGGATACGTGCTTCTTCCTCTTTTAGCTAGCCGCCTTTGGACGCTTGCCTATCTTGGCCGGCGTGAGTCCGCCGGCAGCCCGGCAGGCAGGCAGGCGCTGGTAGCCGGTGGGGCCACCTCCCTCCCCCAGTACACGATAGAAAGCTTTGACATTGACTCACTTGGTTTTTTGCAGGCGCTGTCGAACGGGCGGTACAAGAGCTGCCTCCACCGCGCGGTGGTGCACCGGGAGCAGGAGCGCCGCTCGCTGGCCTACTCCTCTGCCCACGGGAGGACCGCCTGGTGTGCCCGCCGCCGACGCCGGCGGCGTCGCCGGAGCCGCGGCTCTACCCGGACTTCACGTGGGCCGACCTCATGCGGTTCACGCAGCGCCACTACCGCGCCGACGCCGGCACGCTCGACGCCTTCGCGCGCTGGCTCGGCCCGCCGAGCTGCTCGGTCCCGCCATCGTCGAACGGCCCGGCCAAGGCCCAAGAGATCGTCTA
>QRDG01000474.1:113444-142046 GCA_012064385.1 Puccinellia tenuiflora | reverse complement strand
CATGCTCTCTGATGCTAGTGGTTGCTTTGGCCAAGTAATTGTTAGTGTTGTATGAGGGAGTATTTATGCTAGATAATGGGTTCATGTCTCTGTTTGTCTGAGTTCGGTGACAGGAACGGTTAAGGCTAGAGATGTGATGTTGCCACTAGGTAGAAAACAGCAGTGTGATTTCCTTTTGCTATTTACATTGCTTACATTATGCATTTTACTTATTACAATGATATGTTGCTTGCAACTTAATACTTTTGGGTGACATCCTGGATAGCGATCTCAGAGTGGATTATTAGTCATAGATACAGTTGGATGACGGTCTATGTATTTTGAAATAAAGCCCATATTAGATGAAGGGGTGAACTATATTGTTTTATGATAGCCTTGTTGTGCGCCTACAATTCTGTCAATTTTCATGCTATAATTTGTTTACTAATCATGTATATCTTTTGGAGAGACACCTCTAGTGAACTGTGGAATCCGGTCCTATTTTCCTACATTGCTTAGAACCTTCTTCATAGATTTTCATCATCATTTGCTCGCTGGTCATATTTCATCCTCATTATATTTTACATTCACACATTTAATTCTTTGTGTTTGGCAAGTCGGAGAGATTGACAACCTCTCTGTTTTGTTGGTGCAAAGTAGTTTGTTGGTAATTATGTGCAGGTCCACGTCAATAATCGAGAAACGGCGCTATTGACACCTTGCTAAGACTTCTCCAAGTCCTACTGGTTCGACAAACTTGGTTTTGTAATCAAAGGAAAATTTCCGTTACGCAACAGCAATCAGCAGATAATAATCATAAAATTTGGAAGAGGAAGATTCCACTCAAAATTAAAGTATTTGCGTGGTATCTTCGTCACGGGATAATCCTCACTAAGGATAACCTTGCGAAACGCAATTGGCATGAAAGTAAAAAGTGTATCTTTTGTCATAAGGACGAGATTATTAAACACTTATTCTTCGAGTGTAAATTTGCGAGTTCTATATGGTCAATCATCCAGATAGATTCTACCTTATTTCCACCACGCATCATTGCAAATATTTTTGGCAATTGGCTAAATTGTGTGGACCGTAGGTTTAAACGACTTATAGGGTAGGAGCGTTAGCCGTTATATGGTCGCTTTGACTGTGTAGCAATGACAAGGTTTTCAATGATAAGAATTCTATTCTTATGTAGGTTATCTACAGGAGTACAACTACACTCCGTTTATGGTCTCCGTTGCAACGTGTGGAACATCACGATCTTTTTACGGAGGTGTGTACGGAAGATATGGCGAGAGACTTTTTATCTCAACATGGATGGCAGGATAATTTGCGGATTGACCCTCCAACGTTTTTACAATTTCTCGTCTTGATATGTAATTCACCTTTTTATTTTTCGCAATTGTTGACAGTTTTTGGCTGTGTGCATCTTAGCTATACAGAGACCGGATATAATACTTAAACTTTTTAATTAATAAAGCTACTTTTATCAAAAAAAAATACGAGCCTGGCATACAGCCGCCCCTACGGGCATCCAATCAGCCGAAATTAACATTCCATTAAGGTAACCTGGTTTGTGGATGCGTCCTCGGTGGTTTCACGACGTAGCAGCGGCAGCCGCAGGAATTTTGCCAAGCCCAGCCAGCAGCGCGGTACATACCACGGCTGGAGCAGTACAACGTGCGTTACGTGTCGTGATCTCCGCGGCGCACGTCAGAGCGACTGGTCCCCTAGCTCGGTCGTGCCGGGGAGCGCGGCTAGCTGGGTGTGGCACGTGAACGTGGTGGTCCTCTGCGCCCGCCGCTCGCGGCAGTGGTATAGGTATAGCAGCAGGAGCTGCCATACCAGCCAGCTACTGTACGAACTGGTGGTCAGTGGCGATCGTCTGGTATACATCTCGTCTAGGGTGCCGAGTGCCGTCGTGGTGCTGATGTGTATACGCACGTTCTGCACGTTTCTCTTAATTTCTCGTGCAAACATAACTCATGCTCTCTTCAAACTCAGATACGGAGTAGTAAGTACTACCAGTTGTTCAATCTTTGGTAGGCTAAACAAAATAGTATTGCCACAATGGTGTAAGATAAGATTTCGTGCACCCGAGCACCGTGTGCTTCTGGTAATTTAAAAAAAAAACGAAAAATTATATATGATTTTCAAAAAAGTTGAAAAAAATCTCAGATGTAGCTAGTTGTGTATCCCACAAATGATTAAAAAAATTTTACTTTTAGAAACTTTGTATTCTGAACTACACAGAAATAATAAAAGTGTTGATCTAATTATATATATTTTCAAATCTTACCGGATTTTGTCAAGTTTGTGCAATTAATACATCATTTTCTACTTTCACGGTTTCGTTCAAAAAAGAAAAAAAAACTTATACATATTTTTTCGGATTTTTTTTAAACCTGATGCTCGAGGGTTAATAGCATCTCCACCGGGAGTGCCTAAATATTGTCCGGCACTCTCTCCTTTAGGGGCCTCCGGACACATGTCTGGTCAATTTTTTTTGTTGGTCTCCCACCAGTACCGCCTAAACCGGCCGGACAAAAGCGTTCGAGCAAAACAACAAACACCTTGAGTGCAGGGCAACGACGACGGCTTGTGCAAACGACGATGCCACGCTGCTGACCCCGGGCTTTGTGGATGGATGCACCGAGCTCACCCCCGCCCTCGCACCCGACGAGCTCCCCTCCACCTCCCACCGGCGCGGACATCCTCGCCGACCAGGGTGTCCAACACAATGTGTCGCCGCTCTGGCCTTCATTGTCCTCGACCTGGGCGCGTGCTAGGCGTGGGGGAGGTCGTAAGGGAGGCCATGGCGTGTGCGCACGCGGAGGAGGTCTCCGCTCCGCCTCGAACTGGACGCAGAGGTGCTTGGCGTGGCTCCGTCTCGACGCGGACATGCTCGCCGCAGAGCTGAGTGCGGCTGCTCCTCTCGTACGCATTGGCCGCCTCCCTCCATGTCGTGTGAAAGAACAAACGATGTCCCGGATGTCGCCTAGAGGGGGGGGTGAATAGGCGATTAACACTTTTTCTATTTAAGGTTTGATAATTGCGGAATAAAACTATGTGTTTAAATTAACAAGCCAACAACCTAATATACTAGGTTCACCTATGTGCACCAACAACTTATGCTAAGCAATACAAGCAACAAGGTGATAGCAAGATATGAACTTCAAGCACGAAGCCTATCACAATGTAAATTGCATAAGTAAAAGGCTCGGTTATAAAGATAACCGAGGCACGCGGAGACGAGGATGTATTCCCAAGTTCCTCCTTGTTAAGGGAGTACGTCTCGTTGGAGGGGTGTGAGCTCGCCACAAGAGGCCTACTCAAGATGCCACAAAGGCCTCACCCTATTCTCCGATGAACCGCACCCAAGGGTTTGGTTCACCTTCCACTTCTATAACACCCAAAGCATTTGAATATCACATGATTTTGTTTACTAGAGAAGTTGATAATAGCAAATGATTGCTTTCTTTCTTTCTGCTATTCTGCCATGTTTTGTTTTGCAGGAAATGAAGTATAAGAAGATTGGAAAGATTTGAAGATAAGAAGATCAAGATTTGATTAGGAATGTAATTTCCACTTTTTGTAATCTTCTTTTATTTGTTTTAGATATATGTATATATTCTGTAAATATTGTAATAATTGTTATTCTTTCAACTTCAATTTGGAAAGTTTGTATCATGTCATTTCCATTGACATCACAATGTACTTTGGACATTTGTAATTGGGATGTGCTTATTCGATAATTGATGTAATATTATTCTTTCAATTCGAATTGTAAAGTTTTCATATGATCCCATTTGCGTGTGTTGTATGCACTTGTATCTTTAGACATTCCCTTTTGATGTGAATTCATGAAGGTGTATTTATATTTGTGTCAAATACTGATTTGAGAATTGAGGTATGGATACCTATAGGATGATGTGATAAGATCTTGGATAAATGAATTCATGTATGATCATATTGTGCTGAAAGAATGTGATAAGATGAGATGATATATTATAACTTGTTGTCTTGGGATTCTTATATGAATAGTTCTAAGATCATGTATGAATGGATGGTGATCCAAGATGGTGAGATATGGATTTGTTCATGTATTGAATGTGTATAAAGATAAAGATGATAATATATTTATGATGAATTGATGATTTGATGATATGGTGGTATGAGATCATAGATAAATGTTGATGTATGATGTGATGATGTATGAATGAATTTGGAATTTGGTGAAGTGTGGAATATGTGAATTATATAATAATATGATCATATAGATGTTGTATGTTGAAGTGGTCAATTGATTTGAATTATATCTCATCATATTATTGAATTGTTCTTAAGAGTGTCGAGAATTAGGATAGATCATGTTCAATAACCTCGCACCTCGACAATCGACTAATTGGACTAATTAGTCTGTCGAGTGATAACTCCTTTCTTGTTTTTGTGATTTCAATTTAATTTGGTATAAAGCTCATCTCGAAGTTTATTGCACTTGACATGATGATCTAAACCCTAATTCATCGAGTCGAGCGAAACATCGATCACTTTATCTCCTTTATTTTAAAAGCGCGAAATTTACCCGCATTTTTAGATGCATGCCATGCGAATGCACAAATTCTATTTCTACACTTTCCGCTCTCTAAACTACGGGATATTACATCCTCTCCCCCTTAAACTAAACTTCGCCCCGAAGTTTCGACTCCTCTCACGTAGAGATAAGTAGAATGAACTTCTGCAGATATTTATTCTCTCAAATTCCTTGCTGAAGTGGATGTAGATCTAGGTGATCCCTTGTCCAACATACTTTTGCGTATTCTCCATTGATCCCTACAATTCATCTGTCGACTTTCATTGATTATTTGATAAATTCCAATGATCTTATTGCTCCTTCATGTCTCACAATCATCCAATTCAGACTCCTTGCATTACCTTGGCTTTATAGCCCTTTGTCAAAGATCCTCTTCTACATCCTTATAAGAACAGTTATCTCATCAAACATAATTCATCCTTAGTGGTTTGCTTCCTCATGAGGAATTAGACATAGCAAGTCCATCCAACCATGAACACTCTATCTTACAGGTAGTCCTCCCGTAACTTGTACTCAGGGTGAATAATCCTTTCAATGTCAATCTCCTCGTATCCTCGTATTGATACGATATATTTTCTTATCCTTGAATTCTAGTTCCTTTGATTCAATCTCGTTTAGATCCTCTAGTCATCACTCCTATGACCACTGGATTCCTTGTGACTTTCAATCTCCGCATCTCAAATGCCTCTTCAACTTCAGAATCTGGTAAAGATTTCCAACAATGCTCATCCTTTCAAAGAACTTCTGGAGCATTGATAGTTAGTTCAACACTCTCTCAGTCCAAGTATTCCTTCCAAACTCCGTGTTTCTTAAACCAAGTACTATTCAATACACTTGTTCACTCTCCCCCTTGGAATTTCCTAATACTTCCTCCGTTATGAATGTGAGTCAGTCAAACTTTATTCGGTTATCTCCATTCAATCAAGCTTCATAACTCACATTTCTGCTTAAACTTCCACTATCTATGCCTCATGGTCTCAGGAAGAACACAAGGTATATCCAACGTATTGTGGATCCTCTGTATCGTCCTCCAGTAAAAAAGATACTATTATCAGGTTCCCAACAATTTCCTAAAGAATACATGGTATGTCTACCATCTCAATGGTTGGCTCTAAGATGTCCATCCTCTTGATAATACAACTTTCTCCATAGTTACTCCCGATACAGACTATGACTTTGGTACTTTGGCATCATATGTGTGAACTACCTTCTTCCAAATCGGTCCACCTTCTTGACTTATCGTCAATCCACGACAAAATAGACTCTTCTCCCATGGTCCTGATGTTCTCTTCAACATTAAATTTTGTAAATTCACTTCTTGACATGATTGATATGTCCTTTCTAGAACTTCAACGTGCTTCCATCCAAATACTTCACTTCCCTCATCTCATGCTTTATCCGCATTTGTTGGATGACCTTCTCATCAACTCTTTCTTGTAAACTATCTCTGTATCCAACACCAAGTTATCTTCTTGTAATTGTCCAATCTCTGATTATGAACTCTTGTTTGGCGGTTGATTCCCACGCTTCCGTTTCTAGTAATGCCTCAGAATAGACGATCAACTTCCCATTTATTCTTCAAGAACTGAAAATATCCATGCTCTTCCAACCTTCAGCCTCCTTTCTCTTCAACCTTACGATACTCTTGGACACATACGTATTGCTAGACTCCTTCTCAAACTCGATCCAAGTAGTATCAATATCTCCTTATTGTTCCCAATATCACCTTTTCCACCAAGTTACGACAAATCCATATGTATTCTACATATTTCCTTCTTCATCCTTGAATTTGAACTTCCATGAAAAGACTTCATGACTTAATATGCAAAGACTTCATAACATTCCTTCTTGGTTATGTCCCCTGATGTAGTTTTCCTTGCATCATCTTTGGTAGATCCTTGTCCAGCTACTTGTAACACTCTTGGTAAAACTTACTTCGTTCCTCCATCCTTCTTTATACTAGTAAAGTATGTCCCCAAATCCAAATATGACGTGGAAAATGGTCCATATCCAACAGTGGCTTCATTGACTTCTGCCTTCTTTTCATTTCCTTCTCTTCGTGAGCTTCCATTGCTACCTCAAATTTCTGATCACTCAGAACGCTCTCATACTAACCCATGTACCCTCTAGACCAGTAACATCAAGAAAGAACAAAATGTTGCAACATGCATTTGCACATCAAGTTCAAACTTCATGCCCGGATCTAGTCAATCAAAAATCCAATAAGATCCAATAAATCCCAAATATAGATATACATCACTCATGCAACATAAGCCCATAAAATAAGTAGTACTTTGAGTAAAAACATCTCAAGTACCTAGGCTTAGATGCTATACACTACAAGTTAGGTATATATTACCTTATAGACCTATTCTATATAACAACTCTTGCCTCACTGTCTTATGGGACAGGTTTATCCTTCACTCAAAGATTTTACCACAATTGACCATTCGCAATTGAATAACTCTGACCTGGTGTCTAATTATACCTATCTCCATCTTAGTTCAAAAGGAACTAAGTCTTCTTGGCATGGAACTTCGTCTTCATACCTTGGCATACTTCCATACTTCTTCATCTCAGCAAGTGTAGCCTTATGTGACCTCTCAATCACTCGTGTGGGTACTATTGGTATACATGAATACCATAATACTTCATTTTTTTGGGTCAAGAGCACTGCTCCATAACCTCCATAAAATGGTACCTCCCATTGCCCAACAATCCTCTTCATCATGAACCCCTATTAAATTGGCATAATTACAATAACTTGCATGGCTTCATATATCCAACTCACCATTATCATCCTCTTCTCTTCTCTTCTTCTTCCATCATCACCTCATGAAAGGTATCTACTTCATAGGATGTTATTATCATTGATACCATATAGATATCACCGACTTGGATGTAAATCTATTTGGTATAGTCATGGTATATGGCATTACCTCAAATGGTATACCAGTTTTAGAAAGTAATAAGATATATAAGTACTATACCTATAGAAGAATAGATAAGAATACTCTATATAAGTATGATGTTATTATTCTCAGGTGAATAACCATGATAAGTTATGGAAAGATATAGTTTAGATAAAAATAACTTCCTATAGTCTTTACCAACCTACAAGTCTCCTGAAAGGGTTTTAAACCTAAGATCACTTTTGCTCTGATACCATCTGCGGTGACCCAGCACACCACTGCATGTTGTAGTGCGCAAGTCGTTGACATAACACTCACAGAAGGACTTATCCGTGAATATTACATCCCTCAGAGTAGTACAACAGAAACATAGCAGGTCCAAGGTAACACTATAGGATTACAACAATATTCAATACAAAATCTTGAGAACCTCCTTTATATAAAAGCAAGCCTCATACAAATGAAATCCAGAAAAGATCCAATTCGTAGCACTAAGCTGGAGAATAACTCTAGCTCTATTCCTAATCCACTACTGCTGTTGTCACGGCCCTACTCTAGTCCATCTAGAACATCTTTATCCAGGGTTGTACTCCTCCTTCCAATAGATGTTGTCTCCTCCATTGGTAGTGTGGTCTTTATGTATGCCATTGACACTGCTGTCATTGCCCCTCCATTGCCATGGTTGTCGTCATTCTTCCGTTGGTGAAGTAGCGGTCAACTCCTTCAAGCTCCACCAGGTCGACTTGATTCCTTGTGGAAGACCTCCTCTTCGTCGTGATGGATAACTGACATCTCTTCCGATGGCTCCAAAAGTCTAAGCAGGGGGTCAAATAGGAAGGGGTGAGTAACAGCGTTACTCAGCAAGTTCAGAATATATAGAGATAAGGTGTTTCATGCACTAGCTACTGCCAAAACCTCAGGTCTTTGGCATAGATGCAAGTTTTTGCAAACATTTCTTCAAAGGATAGATTTTATTCTGAAAACTATGTCCACAGCCTCCACCGGTCTTGTGAATCCAAATGGGACTCCATTCCGGCCTCGATCTCGTAGTTCCATTCCGGGAACACGGTTGTGATATCACAAATTTGTTTGTTTGACTCTGCAGAGTTGCATCACTTTACCCAACAGTTGCCTGGCCCTTTATATGCTCTCTTTACACTCCATGAGTGTTATAGCTAAGGCTCAGGACATCCAGTCATGTGGAGCTTCTCCCAAATCAACACACATCCGCCCATTTATGATGCGGTAGGGGAATCATGTTCCACGCATACCCATCACCCCTCCCGAGCTTCCCCACCAATTACCCCGTCGGGCAGGAAGAGCACGCGCTTCCACGCTGTTGGCCACCGCAACGACCCAACCCGGTGTAGGCCTACCGAGGATATGCGGATGAGAAAAGAAGCCTCTGACTGACCCCGCCCATACAAAGTCGTTGGTTGATGCTTTTACTACGGCGAAAGGATCACTGGAACAGGGGTTATTAGTTCCTAAGGATATATACCTTCCCATACGATGGAACACTGTACCTATTCATCTTACCATTGTTCCACCGCCAACCAATAGTATATACCACATCATTCGAAAAGTACTTTTTCTTTTTGATGCAAGTGAAAGGAACGTATAAGTAACTTTGCAAGTACTTTGATAAAAATACATCAAACGGTATGCAAGAATGAACTTGCCTATGATAACAGTGGCAATTCATGTCCTTCGGGGTTCTAGGGTTTGCGGTAAAACCCCGAGATCTGAAAATAGCAATGTAATCCTGGTAAGGACTACTGGAAACGCTGTCAAGATGCTATTATGCATAAATATGAGATGCATCGTAAAATCCCCCAAAATACCAAGCTTGTAAGTGTAGGCTTTGTTTTATTTGATACTTTGATAACTGAAGTGATTTTAGGGGTTAAGGATTAGTTAGTGTTTATAATTTGTGGGTTGGTTAAATTACTTTGAATTGTTATGATATCTAGAATTAAGTGTTTACCACTTTGATTGATGTAAAGAATTTATTTTATTCACGTAAATACTTTTCTCTTTGCTAAAAAACAAGATTTGCAATTTTAAGTTATAAATATTAATGCCTTTAAGAAAACATTTCATTAATATCATGAAGTAGTTATTTATTCAAATTTTATTTATTTGACTAACTTTCAAATATTATCAACACAAGAGTGAATGAATTTTAGATGAATTCTTCTATGTGTGTTTTACCTAGGATGAGTTACAGGACAGCCATTTATAGAATGTAATAAAGTTCAAAATATATGCTTTGAGCTTATTACTCAAATTGTTTTTCTTTTTAGAAAAATAATTGTTTTTGAAAATAGTTCAATTCATTTCCACTTAAGGATCCTTGAATTTTTGTAGATAATTCAATTCATGTCCACTTAAGGATCTTTGAATTATTCACATAAGAAAATATTTTCAAAACTTATTTTTGGAATTAATTCAAATCATATCTACTTAAGGATCTTTGAATCTTCACTCAAGAAAACCTTTTCAATAAATGAAATAAAAATCCTATTTGGAATCCTTATAAAATTTTGAGTTGAAAACATATTTTTAACTTATTTTTAGCTGATTTTGTTCCTTTGCTTTGAGAGTTAAAATTTATTTTAAATTTGGATAATTTTAGTTGGTGAATTACCAAAATGCCCCTGGGCCTAATGGGTTGGACCAAACCCTTTAGGTCTAGGTCTGGCTCGGTCAACTGACCGGTCCACTCTCTCCTCTCTCACAAGCTCTCTTTCTCTCTCAATCCCCTTCTGCTCTCTCCCCCGTGCGAGTCGCCGTCGCCTCCACCCTCTGCTCCAGCCGCTGTTGGCCGGCTCTAGTGCCGCCACGCCCTGGCGCTGTTCCGCCACCTCTCCTCCTTCGATTCCCCGCCGCTGCGGTGCCCGACCGCACCCGAATCGACTCCTCTGGCAACCCTAACCCTAGCTGCCATGGCTCGGGTCGCCGATGCCCTTCCCCGGGCTTCCGCGCCTCCTGTTGCACCTCCTCGCCGGCCTCCATCACCTCCTCGAGTTCCTGCACTGTCGTGCCTTCTGTTGCCCTTCACCGGCCACGCCTCCTCGTCGACCACGATGGCCTACTCGAGCCACTACTCGAGCACGTCGTTGCGGTGTGCTGCCCCCTGTCTATTACGAGTTCCACCTTAAGCCTGTGCTTGGCCTCGCTTCACTCCGACGCCGGTGGGACGGCAGTACGCTGCTGCAACCCTGGCATCCTCCTTCGGCTGTGGTCTGGTGGATGGTGGTGGTGAAGCTGGTGTTCATCGTCTCGCGGTGCACTCCACCACGGCAGCACGGGCCCTGCCTCATCATGCCATGATGTTCGTGTGCCGCACGACAGGTATGGCTCTCTCTGTGCCGATGAACTTTTGGTCTGTGGTGCTTGTGTGATGTTCTAGTTGATCATGGTGATGAATTTATCCGTCTAATTGTGCTGTCTAGTGTGTGTGGCCACTAAACCTACTGTTAACGGAAGAAATGTCCATTTTCGTTGGTTACACTCCTGTCAATTAAATTTCCTAGAGTGATGTGTGATGACTCCTTTATTATGTTGCTATGCAAATGATTGTGAAGTGCTAATACATGCCATTGGATATATTTTAGCTTCAGGTTTAAGTCCTTGAGCTTGATAGCTTTTTATTTCTTGACGGCTTAGCTCGTTTGTCTCACTGTGATGATTCTGTAGCTTGCTCAATTGACATGTATGCATGATTTGGGACTGATATCAATGTGGTGCATCCGATTTGAGTGATTTGTGGTTCTTGGACATAAACTACTTGCTATACAGCAACATGTACATGATTATTGCATAAACTTGTGCTATAGCAATTTGTAGATATATCTCTGGATAGATCTGGCTGTGAAAACTAATAAGAACAGATACCTTATATACTTGTATTTGCTTTTCTTGGGTGTTTTAGTTCCTGGCTGCTGCTAGTAAGCAACATATCATATGCATACATGATCTTGCCATGTAGTGTGCCTATGTATTTAATATCTTGCATGATTGCATGATCAGATCATGCTTTGCATCAGTGGTAACTTGAATATCTTTTCATATACTGCTCATACTTGGATTTAGTGGCTGGAATATTAATTTGCCTGCCAAATCATGTGCATACATGATCTGGTTGTGTTTGTGGTGTAAAAGCGTGGATATCCAGCCTTTCTATGGCTAGATAGATGGATATAAACTGATAAGAACAGATCTGCTGTGCTTAATTTCTTAGCCATGCCAATGATGCAAAGGCTGAGGCAAATATTTTGATAAGAATAGATTTATTTGGTGGCCTTTTATCTCTGTGATGAGCTTTAATTCTTTGTGATGAGTTAGCATAGCAACTCTATGCAGATCTGAGAGAAATATCTCCTCCCTCTCCCAAAGAGAATAGCTGCTGTACTCCTCTCCTCTCTTTCCCTCTCATCTAAATGCTCTTGATCCTAGTAACCTGCTGTTGGAGAGAAGCTTGGTCTTCTGGAAAATGATGATAACCTGTGTCTTGTGGCTAGCCTGCTCCTCCTCGCTGCTTGACCTATTTCCTAGTTGTTCTAAAGATTGGGCATGGTTTGGTGGTGTTCTTGAGATGCTATGGCTGATATGGAAGAGTATGGTTTGTTGTTGATATGTTTGAGTTGGTGTGAGAAAGAAGTGGTGCGGCTGGGTACTTATTTTAGTTGAGGGAAATATCCTTGAGAGGAATTCGAATTTCATGTGTGGCATGCATGTCCTTATATAGGCCTAGCATGAGGATTACTTAGGGTTGAAGTATCCTTAGATATTTTGCTTGTGGATAGACATGCCTAGTCATTGATCTTATCTCCTATGAGGCATGCTTATCCCTCTCATGCTTGGTATTATCCTCTTGTAGGATTTATTTTTGGGCATGCCAAGTGGCTTTTGTCACTAGATGGGCTTGTGGGCTAAATCTCTTATATGGGCCTTGGCATAAGAATGGGTCAAGTGGGCTTTGTGAATTTTAAGATGTGAGATTAAAATTTGACTCTCTTTCTTCCTTGGTGATTAATACCATTGGAGAAATATTTAAGATGTGGGCTTTCTTTTTATTAGGAACTTGACTAGATTAGAGGGATTGACTAATTGCCTTTGTTTCCTAAGATAATAAACATGGATCAATATTAGTTGCCTTTGTCCCATGTTGCCTTTGCTCAAATGGATCATGTCCCTTGTTGCCTTATTGTTGCCTAGTTGATCCATGATGTCTCAAATGATCCAAATATTCCAAGTATGATCCATGATCCAATGTTGCCTTAAGATTGAGATTAATCCCTCTAGTCAAATATTGGATGTTAGGACAAGTTCCTAATGTCCAATAGTTAAGTTCCAAAATCAAATTGCCTCACCCAGGTGGTGTGGGCAAACATTTTAATTAACATAAAGTTTTCTTTTGTCCTTATTTAATTTTAGATGAATTTGAGTTGGTTATATGACCTCCAATTGCTTTATGCATACAAAAATAATTTGTTAACAAGGTTGATCAGGCCCTGTTATCAAACTACTTCTATAACACCCAAAGCATTTGAATATCACATGATTTTGTTTACTAGAGAGGTTGATAATAGCAAATGATTGCTTTCTTTCTTTCTGCTATTCTGCCATGTTTTGTTTTGCAGGAAATGAAGTATAAGAAGATTGGAAAGATTTGAAGATAAGAAGATCAAGATTTGATTAGGAATGTAATTTCCACTTTTTGTAATCTTCTTTTATTTGTTTTAGATATATGTATATATTCTGTAAATATTGTAATAATTGTTATTCTTTCAACTTCAATTTGGAAAGTTTGTATCATGTCATTTCCATTGACATCACAATGTACTTTGGACATTTGTAATTGGGATGTGCTTATTCGATAATTGATGTAATATTATTCTTTCAATTCGAATTGTAAAGTTTTCATATGATCCCATTTGCGTGTGTTGTATGCACTTGTATCTTTAGACATTCCCTTTTGATGTGAATTCATGAAGGTGTATTTATATTTGTGTCAAATACTGATTTGAGAATTGAGATGGTGTATGGATATCTATAGGATGATGTGATAAGATCTTGGATATATGAATGCATGTCTGATCATATTGTGTGGAAAGAATGTGATAAGATGAGATGATATATTATAACTTGTTGTCTTGGGATTCTTATATGAATAGTTCTAAGATCATGTATGAATGGATGGTGATCCAAGATGGTGAGATATGGATTTGTTCATGTATTGAATGTGTATAAAGATAAGATGATAATATATTTATGATGAATTGATGATTTGATGATATGGTGGTATGAGATCATAGATAAATGTTGATGTATGATGTGATGATGTATGAATGAATTTGGAATTTGGTGAAGTGTGGAATATGTGAATTATATAATAATATGATCATATAGATGTTGTATGTTGAAGTGGTCAATTGATTTGAATTATATCTCATCATATTATTGAATTGTTCTTAAGAGTGTCGAGAATTAGGATAGATCATGTTCAATAACCTCGCACCTCGACAATCGACTAATTTGACTAATTAGTCTGTCGAGTGATAACTCCTTTCTTGTTTTTGTGATTTCAATTTAATTTGGTATAAAGCTCATCTCGAAGTTTATTGCACTTGACATGATGATCTAAACCCTAATTCATCGAGTCGAGCGAAACATCGATCACTTTATCTCCTTTATTTTAAAAGCGCGAAATTTACCCGCATTTTTAGATGCATGCCATGCGAATGCACAAATTCTATTTCTACACTTTCCGCTCTCTAAACTACGGGATATTACAAATCTTGATCCCACAAGTTCCCCTCACTTAGAGGAGATTTGGTTTGGTGGAAGTGTAGATCTAGATCTCCTCTCTTGAATCCCTAAGTTTGGGCAAGAATCATCGGAGGGATTGAGAGGAAACAAGCTCACAAGCTTTGCAACAATAGAGGAGAGAGGAAATGAGCTGAGCAAAGTGAGCAACCAGTTTTTGGGGAAGAAGGGGACAATTTATAGCCTCCCCCAAAAACTAGCTGTTGGAGCCTGTCCAGACCGGAGACTCCGGTCTAAGTGGGTCGGAGACTCCGGCCAGGGCCGGACATTCCGGCTAGGCTCCGAACACTTCGGGTCATCGGGGTGGGCCGAAGATTCCAGTCTAGAGGGCCGGAGACTCCGGACACTCTTCGGGGGTGTTCTGGACCCCTATCCAGTACCGCACCACAAAGATGCAAACGAGCTGAGAAAACCTGAGGCCGAAGACTCCGGGTCATTTGGGCCGGAGACTCCGGTCTATCTCTGGGGTGCCTCCGGACCCCAGTCCAGTAGCGCACCACACAAAGCCATTTGGCAGCAAAACACAGGGGACCGGAGACTCCGGGTCCTTTGGGGCGGAGACTCCGTTGTAACCGGAAACTCCGGACCATCTCCGGGGTAGATCCAAACAGGAAAATCAGAACCCCATAAATTTTGCAAATAAACTCCGTTTTCGATAATCTTGGACTCGATGGAATCGTCACAACGAGCACAACAAGATTATGCAGGGAAACATCATAGTCCAACAATATATTGTAAAAGCCAAAGGGGAAAGGATCAACCTCTATTTCACAATCCGCAAATGAAATATCTTTTGCAAATGAAGTCCAAAAGACATGAAACCAATTTTGTAGGAAAGAGGACGACAAAAGCAACCTTTGTAAATGATAAAACAAGTAAAGGAGATTTTGCAAATAATTGGAAGAGAGAAATCTTCCGCACGGATGAACCGGCAAAATCTCCAATACCGAAACCACAAAAGAAGATGCAAATGAAAATCATTTTCGGTGAACTTAGCCTTGTCATGACAAGCACAACGACCATCAAGACCACACCACGATAAGAGACAAGTAAGAACCAATAAAGAGGATTGCAAGGATGCAAGGATGTAAAGGATTGAGCTCTCCACAAACGATACGATCAAGATATTCGGTCGAGAGCCCCTCTTGATAGTACGGCTATCTATCCTATAACCCGGTCTCTCCACTAACATCATGAGACCGGTAAAATAAAAGCCCTATCAAGATCAGACCTTTCTTGATTGCGCTTCGCTTGGTAAAGAATCACATGACGCTCCCCCATACACCAAGATGGGGAATGCACTCTTCGGCATATCTTCACTTGGACTTGAGTGTCGATCAACCCGCACTTAGCCTTGATCAACACAAATATTTTCTTCCCTTAACCTTGATTCCAATAAATGGAGATCAAACAACTCAAAGGACACACCTAGAAATATAGCTTAATACAAACATTAGTTCATAGAGATTGTCATTAATTACCAAAACCACACATGGAGGCAACCATGCACTTTCATCGTGGACGCGGAGGTGCTCACCGCTGCAGCTCGCCCGCTGGCCGCTGCACCTGTCGTCCCATCCGCCGCTCCCCTCGCCGCCGTGCCCCATCGAACGGAGCCTGGGCGGGGACGTCCAGCGCGGCACGACGGAGGGAGGCGAGGAGCAGGGGAGCGGGAGAGGCGCAGGGTGCCTCTCTGCCTCCGCTGCCCGACGACGGCCTTGGTGGAGCAGCGTGTCGGGCATAGAGTCGGCGGCGGCGAGCGGCCTGCAGCGGCGAGCTGGAGCGCGGAGGCGAGCGGCCGGCGACGGCGAGCGCGGTGAGCTGAAGCGGCCTGCAGCGGCGAGCTGGCCGGCGGCGTCATGCTCGTTCTATGGACGGCAGTGGCGAAGTATACTCCACTTTGGGGAAGAGAATGGACTTTTTTATTACACTGACGCGTGGGACCATACGTTATATTTTTGTGCCGGACAGTGTCCGGCATCGCAAAAGGAGCCTCTAAAGTTGGGGGCTCTGTTCATGATGCCGGACAGTTTTTTGGGCGGACACATCCTTTACGACCCCCGGTGTGCCTGTTTTTTCTGTCCGGGCCCTAAAGATGCTTTAGGGGCCCTATTGCTCTAAGGACACTTTTCGCAATGTTGTCCAGCTCAAACGTACGTGGACAGTACCACGTGACAAACCGTTATTATATATAGAGTAATAATCCTCCCCCTGCCGTGCAGTGCAGTAGCCCCTACAAAGAATCTGCCATTGTAGGTGCTAGCTGCGCCCACTGGAAATTGCAAGCGATTTTTAGTAATCCACTGACCGACTGTCCGGTGGTACAGTTTGGACAGCTGAACATTACGCGATTCCTTTTTCCCGTACCACCTCAACGTCAGTATGAGTTTCCCGTAGTCTCACGGTCGAACCAGGTTACAAGCACTGCAGAACACCTGAAACTTTTGCAGAAACTAACCGGCCTCAGCCAGTGGATTTGTAAGCACTTGATCAAGCAAGCTGTGGATTTGTATGAGACAGTGAGTAGTATTTGTTTAAGCTTTCAAAACATGGTATCCAAGATAGTACTCCTATGAGATATCCCCACCTAATCTTTGCATTTTGTATTACTCCTACAGTATTGTGTATGTGTGCCTGCAGGTACTACTTGTTTATCAGATTGACTCGTCTCGATATTTTCAGAAAAGATGCCAAGTGTCGCAGAACAAAAATAATACTACTCAAGTTCAACAGTGTCAGTGAGAGATACGGTGCTAAACTGGGAGGAAGTTTCATGTCATTGAGATTCTCGGACTGTAATTTACGATGGAGCCATCTCGCTCGCGATTTACATTACGAAAACACGTTGTTGCTAGCACCAACAACCCCACCGCCGCTACTCTGGGTCTTATTACCATTGCTGCTGCTGCTGTTATTACTGTCACTGCCACTGCCACTGCCGCCGCTAACGTTGCTGTTATTACTGTTGTGGTTATTATCTTCGCCGTCGACGGCTGCGGCCGCTTGCCACGCAGACGCCGAGAACAGTGCGCGCCCGTGCCAGCCGAGCGTGAGGCACCCATCGGCCTCCTCGACGGAGTGCCCCTCGCCGGAGGACAGCCCGACCAGCATCCTCGCCTGCCGGAGCGCGCTCGGCCCGAGCGGCACGGCGCTCAGCCCGGCGCGCCCCAGCCTGTCCCGCCACTGCGACAGGGGCTCGTGCCGCTCCGTGCGGGCGGCGCCCTCGTTGCACACGATGTCGCAGATCTCCCTCTGGAGGTACGCCTCGGCCATGGCGTTGCCCGTGCCGGTGGCGTCGAGGGAGTCGAACACCGCGGAGTAGTAGAAGAGCGCCTCGGTGAACCTGTCGAGGAAGCCCGGCTTGTTGTGGTCGGCCTCCTGCTCGATGACGGTGAAGATCTTGGGCTGCAGGGAGGCGACGCAGTCGAGGACGGCGACGATGGGGGCCTGGTGATCGGCCGGGTCGGCGAGGAGGCGGTGGAGCTGGAGCACGGAGTTGACCGCGACGGCCTCGCCGGGCGCGATCTGGAGCATCCACGGCTGGACCTCGTCGAGGGTGTTGGCGGCGACCCCGCGGAAGGAGAAGCGGACGCGGACGGAGCGGGCGAGGTCGGCGAGGCGGAGGCCGACGTCGCGGAGCTCGTCGCGGCCGCCGGGCGGGGAGGGCGGGCCAATGCCGGTGATCCGGAGGAACGGCGGGCCGCCGGGGCGGAGGGCGAGGGCGTGGATCAGGGCGGGCCACTGGAGGCCCTGCATCAGGCTGAAGTCGACGACGTGGACGCTGTCGGCGCCGTGGAAGGCCTCGAGGATGGCCTGGTTGGCCGTGAAATGCGCGAACTTGAGGTAGGGGCACGCCTCGTAGAAGTGGTGGTAGAGGAAGGCGTGCTCCTCCGCGTCGGCGCCTGCAGGCGGAGTGGTGGTGGGCGACAGCTGGAAGAGGCGCCGCGAGAGGGCGTCGGTGAAGTGGACGGCGACGCGTCCGATGCCGGAGGCGGTGGAGAGGGCGGCGAGCGAGGCGTTGGCGTCGGCGAGCTGCGCGGACGCGAGCGCGTGGTCGCCCGCCTCGACGGCGCCCGCGCAGCTCATGAGGAGGTGGACCAGGCGGATGCCGGCGACCTCCTCCTCCTCGGAACGCCGCATCGCGAGCTCGACGGCGGCGGCAGCGTCCCGTGACGACGGGAAGGGCGCTGCGAGCTCGGGCAGAGACGCGGCGGCGTGCATTTGCGGCGCCGCGTAGTAGGCGACGCTGTCGTCGGGCGCTACCGCCGGCGGAGGCGGGAGAAGAGAGCTGCCGTCGAGGCCGGTGGACGCAGGGTCCATGGGCCACTGGAAGGGGAACGTGCCCATGGCCATCCGTCCGTGGGAGTGGAAGCGGTGGGAGGGAGGATGGAAGTGGAATGGCGTGCGTACGCGGTGTAACGAGTGACGGACGCTTCAAGCTCGGCGGGCGGTGTGTCATGCGGCCGTGTAGATGTAGACGTCGGGGTAGCGCACGCACACGTGGAGAGGCGGCCACGAGCACGGGGGAGGAAAGGGACACGTAGACCGGCCACGGGAACGAAGGAGGAGAGACCGCGCGCGCGAGCGCCCCGAGGAAGGAACCGCCGTGCCCCACCTCGCCTTCTGTCAATTCCTGTCTCCCGATTTTGTCTCTGAGGATCTCGGAGTTTGGAATCCTGATCCGGTACGTAAAATAATGGAAAACCATGGGGGCACAAAATGATGTGCCTTCCTTGAAGTTTCCGCGGCACCGCGAGGATGCAGAATAAAGGAGTATGTATTTTTTCATAAAACTTAATCATGAAAACAGAAATAAACCGTGATAACAAAAATAGATATTAAAATAGTCATGCGAATAAGTAGTTGACCACTCGTGATAGGCGTAATCACCCTCAAAGTTGACCACATGTGGTATGTGCAACCACCGTAAATGTTGACCCCATCTCTAAGAGATGAAATGTGTAAATTCGCCAAGGTGAGGAATCATAGAAGATGAACCCTCATGATAAGCATGAAAAAGTGAAACTAAGACAATAAGCCTCTCGAGCGAAGAAGAAGCACAAAGACGATGAGCGCGAAAACGCAGATGTGAGGATTCAATGATGATGAAGCCTCAAGAGTCAAGACTGGAGTGATGATAGTGCGGAGCGCACCAGTAGCTTTCATAGAGATATGGAAAAATGTTCTACTCATCGATATGGAAAGATGAATAACTAGCTTGATCATGAAGCAGAACTGTGTGTAAAACTATATTTTATGTTACGTCAAGCTTGAACATGAAGCAGAATTCACTGTGGGAGTATAGTTTATGTTGAGAGAACATGAAGCGTCACTGGCCAAACAATAGAGAGATTGTGTCAAGTTAATTTGATCATGAAGAAATATTGGGAACAACAGTAGAACTTACGTTGAGTCTAATTCTTCAGTGTGAAGAAACATGATGCATGTCTCTTCTAGTTGATGATTTTTGTGAGAACCATCGATGGCTACCACCACCTACATGTGGTTGTTGTGTCGACGAGCCGTACAAGGTACATTCGTCTAACGGCCAGTTAGCGGGCTAGACCTATAGGCCCGATGGGTAAGGTTGGAAGAGTTGGTTATATTGAGCTTATATCTTGCGAGACAAACAAGTTGTTCCCATCTCTGATTTTGAGCGAATTTCTTTCAGAGAAAGAAAGGGGGAAAAGAAAGAGAATGAGTGTAGCTGCAAACGAGTCACGAGCGCTTTCATGCCGACGAGTTCTGCTTGTTACTCTTGGACATTAGCGCTCCTAAATGGATAGGAGTCACATGTTCGAGCATCCAACATGTCGGTTTGTTGTGACAAGTATGTGAAGATTTTCTTTGACTTCCTGTAAAATCAACCAAAGAGATCGAGTCAATTGCAAGTTTAGCTAACGGGAAAGAAGGCTAGGTCAGGATGCATGCATAGCCTATCCAAAATAAAACGTAGAGCTGACAGACTCCATGTTTGACTCATTGGAATGCTAGATTTAAACAGGGCTTGAAGCTTCATCTTTTTCGAATCAAATCTTCTCTATTTAAGCACCTCACTACCTGGATATAAAGTTTCCCTTTTTAATTATTTTCTCTTTTTCTGAATAAATCTGTTTGACCTTATGTTTTTGTTATTTATCGTTACTGTTTGAAATCTATTTATTAGATGAATTGAAAAATACACCTAGGGATTTTCCCTATGGTATAAAGGTAAAAAAAAACAGGGGAAGACATGACCCTTACTCCCTGGATAGAAGAAAGGAGTGTCTATTTTGCACTCGACTGATTTTCAGTTCGTCATAAGTCAAATTTTTCGTCAGTCATAAGTTGGCACATGGACATTTGAATTTTTCATATTTCATCAAAAGTGAAATATTTACCTTTTATTTATTATGTATACACATATAAATAATGTATCTTACATTGTTAGTGAGCTAGTAATTTACTAAATTTAATGTAGGATTTGCATGTAGGACCCTTGTGTATATACGCGCTAACAAGCTAATTTACTAATTTAGATGTAAATTTTAGTAATTGACATGTTGAAAACATTGTATATTTCAAAACATAATCTACTCTACATGTTTTTAAAATAAAAAGTACAGTGTGGTTTGACTAAATTTACATGTTCCATGTAGTTACTAGTGTAAATTAGAAGTAATTTATGTCACGTAGAAAATTGACCATCGATTTTCCGCATAAGTAAAAGCAACAAAAAGAAATTGAAATAAAAAACACTCGTTAGTAAAAATCCATTCACTGAGAAATAAAAAAAAACATAAATTACAGTGTTGCTTGACCCGATTTACATATTTCAAAACTTGTTAAACCTGCTGCATTGGACTGTAATTTGACTCCCAGCCTACATTATTCGAAAACACGGGAAGAATGCTGTCAGCATTATTCAAAAATTAAATTTACAGTGCTGCTTTTCCTAATTTATATGTTCTGAATTTTGTAAAACCTAGTTTAACGAACTGTACCCTGTTCTAGAAATTAATAGGAGTTGCACAAAAAATAAAGCAAGAACATGCACCGCGAAAATGTGTTTCCGGCCAATCCTCCCGAAGAAAAATCCTCGCTGCTCTTTCTTACAGGTTAGACGGAATGGAAAACTAATTCTACATGCTGAGCAGCTCATAAGAAAAAAAAAACAAATGAAGGAAAAATTAGGCAGAAAAAATCAACGGATAAAACAGATCTTGCAAATCATAAACTGAATCGGATGGACAAAATATTTTGACTGTTGCCGAAACGGAAAACAGCCGACAGATTTATAGCAAATCTGTAGAAGAAAAGGAAAATTAGGGAAGACAACGGCCCTTTCTTTACTGATTGTGCTACCAGCTGTTAGCCAAATATCATTCTCGCGTGTCCCCCTAGAGAAGGTTTGCGCGTGTCTGTATCAGGCAACTAGTATTGCACCAGCTAAGCAGGACGCAACTTGTCGCAAAAGAATGTACGTGGTTCGAAGAAAATTTCAGTCTAGTCTAGGATAGCGATGGAGAATTTCATGCAGTCATCATTCATATAATGGACTTGATGGAACTCCCCGGCGTTGTGATCAAAACCTTGTTATAAGCGATGAACAGTTATATACTCATTGCAAAAGGAAGTGATGTACGTAGTACCTAGTACCCCAAACATGAGAATTGAGTCTTACCGATTTGAAACCCTGATTGCACATTGTATGGACGCATACACTCAGTGCACTTGTTGGGGGTCGATCGGTGATTCGTTTACAAGCATTTGGTAAAAGAAGTTTGAGGCAGGTGCAGCAGGTGAACACCTTCTAACGGAATTGCCTTTTCTTCTTGTGTGAATAAATTTGTGTTCCGAACTTATTATGGGTGGACCCACTGAATGTCGATCGTATGGGTCGTTATCCTAGCTGGGTTGGCAGTCGTACGTACGCGCGTGGTCCTAAAACGGGTAAATAGAACCGAAGTCGTCATTGCTCGGCTGGTCCTGATCCGTCATCGCACTACTGTACCATGCTAGGCTGTAACCACGATTTTTTTTTTTTTGCACGGCGAGACACGCATGCCCAGGAGTACCGAAGAAGATATCTTTCTAGCCCAAGTCTAGGAGCAGCGGGGGAGAGCAGAGCATCACCCCACCTAACCAACTTCTCCTGCGGAATTGACCACCTCCTACTAATGGACATCGACCATGCAGCCAACTCCGCAACCAATTCCATTCTCCTCACGGCAAAGTATACTCAACTCTGTGAACAGAACAGGCGATCGAGGCGGCGGATTAATGATCTTTCGCATCCGCTCCCAGGTTTTCTGCTCCCGGAATTCGGCAACAGTTATTAATGGAAAGATGCTTTCCATCCCGTCGTCCTCCTCCTCATGGTCCCCGGAGGCTCGCGGGTCCTTGTTCGCACGGTGGGTTGCGACTTGCTTTCATTGAACCGGCCGTGAAGTTGATCATTATTTTTACCAATCATTGATTTTTGGGTACTCCAAGGAGTATTAACAAAGTTATTATAGTATTTTCTTAAACGATTAGACAATAATTGTGTTAGATTCAGCGATGCTTTCAGCTTTCCGTGGGTTCAGTATCGGGACTTCCAATTAAATAAGAACGCTCGGCATCAGTTTGCTCTTCCTGGATTATAGACCTGCCATCCAATCCTGACAAACGTAAAGTTGGTTATAGGTCATGCGCATGTTTTTAGATTTTTAAATGTTAGATGTTATATTTTTTAATGATATAATTTTTATGTTATACAATTCATATTACATTGATCAAATTGACGATTTCAGGACATGTCTAGGTTCTATAAACCGGGACGGGCTCTACTATACTGTGCATGCGATGTTAGTTAGAGCATCTCTAGCCGTCCCGTTAAAACAATCTGGCCCTTATAGTAACGTGGTTTCAGGGTTTCGCTCAAAAATACGTGAGTCGCGCAATTCCTGAAATACATGGGATTGCTGCCTAGATTTTTAGGTCTCCGATCAAGTCGCGCTTTGTCGGGAGGGACATTTATGTTTCCTTCTTCCCACTCAAGCACGGTCATCGACGTCGATCATCCCGGACCCTCAACTTCTTGCCTTGCTGCACTGCCCAACGCCGTCATGGAGCAACCACAATGGCCGCCCGTCGGATTCTACGTAGCGTCCCCCAATCGGAGACTCCCTCCCTTCCACACTTCATGTGGCCGACGTCCCCTCCCCCCTAAAACTAGCTCATGTATTGCATGATGATCCCATTTTTTCGATCATGGTTAAGGACCTCATGGAGTCTAGAAACTAATCAGATTCAAAGAAGAGGGCACGACAGTGGCAACAAATGTATGGTTGGTAGGGCGGGATGCTCACCATATTTGGGAGGAGGGCACAAATCTCAAAGGGAGGGCGGGGTGTCTGCATGCCTCAAAGTCGACGACGTAAGCGTTGGACATATTTTTTTTGTCGTATTACTTCTCAATATATATTATTTGTCATTGCATAGATGGGAACCGGATGATTTATGATAATTTTTAGGATCAAACCAACACACTTTCTAGTTTAAAATTTGAATTATCTTAGGAAATGAGCAGAAAATCATTGACATGAGCGAGAATAGGCACGATCATTAGGCTTCAACCGGGAGTAAACAACAGTTACGAAAGGACATCGCGCAGCTCAAGCAGCAATCACTCACGAAATCAGGGGCAAGCTAGCATGCAAGTGCCAATATAAATTGATGTAGCTTACGAGCGGGACAGCTCGATCAAGAATTAGGGGCAACTGGCTCAAGATAGTCGGCAGCCACCGATCGGCGATCGCACATGTAGGATGGAAAATGCTCTCCGCCCGCATGTCTGACGAGATGCTTGTACTACTTGCTGCTGCGGTGGTACACTAGTGTTGGTTCAGCTTTCGGGTAGAGATGTCGATGCGGATTCTCTGGGCTAGAGGATTATTAGTATTACTCCTACCTGACTAGATAGAAGATCGATGGCTTGTTTGACGAGCCCCTCTAAGACCTGTGCAAAAATAATCGATCGATTCTGTTAAAGTGAGGCTGTGGCGTCACGCGTTTGTTTCGTAGCTACTGCAGTACCGTGCAACGCGCTGCAGCGTCCGGAACCTGTCGGCAGTGCAGCGGAGTGCGTTTTTGCAGGTATCCAGCTCTTCCTTCCTCGTCAATGTGATTCGGCAAGACAGGATTCGATTTAGCCTAGAAAATCACTTAGGTCGACGGAGCCAACAAGAATGATACGAACAAAACAAACAGAGACAAACAACCAAATTCAGCACGGATCTTGACACTCTAGATCAGACGGTTATAAAGTTGACTAAACACTAAGTTAATTCTCAACTAGCTGAGATTTAGCAAATCCGTAAATTAAAACCACATATAGCAGACGTGGGTTGGCGGTGCTGCTAACAGTGAAAAAAATACAACTGCACTGCGCTGCGCCGAGATGGCCAATTATCTCGAAATAGGTTTTCGCCCCGCTATATTAATATAGCAACCAACCGATACAATCGAAACCACTGCTGGGGCCACAACACAAGCAAACCCAAAGAGAAAAGAAGAGAAAGGAAAAAGAAAATAATGCCGACAACGGTAGATCGACAAAACTACAGTGGCTCGCCATCGCTGCGCCCACCGAAACATTCCACCACGCTCCTAGAGTTCCGAATCGTCGCGTACCAAGCAACACCTTTAAGAAGGACTGCGACGATGACGACGCTGCTGCCCGGCCATAGCCTAGGGTTTCCCCCGTACGCCGGGGTGACTGGGGAAGGGTTGCAGCCGACGACCTTCAAGAAGGAATGACAGCACCCGTAGGCGTCGCCCCGTCGATGTCGTAGGACGACAAGGATTTCTCCCGACCCCCAAAAAACCACTACCCCAAACGATCCGTAGTCTTCCACTCAACAACACCGCCCGCCTGCATGCGCCACCACGGTCTTGACACCACCGTCGTCGTCTCACTGTGAACCGATGCGGGGCCTAGAGATAGGAAACGGAGGCAGCAGGTTCAGGGGACGTCAGCTCTGTAGCCACACGGGAGGGAACTACCTCCACCGCTGACGCGATAGCCGACCGGACGCGGCGACAGGAGCACACCAGGCCAGCACTAGAACCGGAGGGCGGCAGCAGCACGGCCACCTGGAGGACGTCCTCCACCGCCAGCGGCGGGTGCCGACCGGACGCCGCAGGGACAAACCAGGCCACGATGCCCGGCCAGACCCAGATCAGGTCCGCAAAGTCCGCTGCCACGCTGCCAATTGCGGATCTACAGGGTATGCCCGATATGCCGTGGCATACCCTGCGACCCAGCCGTGCAAACGTATGCTCGTTTTAATCATCTGGCCTATTAATCAAGCTGAGTTAATACATGCAGCCTGCGGCAATTCATGTTTCGTTCCGTTGTAGGGGCTTTAGTCTCGCGTGTGATCCTACAAGCTACCTCTGGCCATGCGCCATGTATGCATGGGACTGTAGCTATTTTGGAAAGTAATGGATTTGACATGATTAGCTATGATGAGTTGATGACTAATCAAAGGAAATACTCAGCCACTATACACTGCGTTTTAGTAGTATCTATGCGCTAGCTGCCTTGCATAGTCAACTGCTAATTAGTATTCAGTAGAAAAGTGTATGATTAACTTTCACTTTTGCTATTTTTCAGCTAGCTGATTTCTCATTTGGCCATAAGTCACATTTTTTGCCGTTCATTCTCTTCTCCTTGCACTAATCTCGGCGCCGCGTCCGTCAGCGTTTTTTTCCGTCTTTTCACGGTTTTTTTTCGTCTCCGCTTTTTTTCCCGTGTTTGAATTTTGGGTTCCGTGCCACGCCCGTGTCCTCGCCTCTATCCTTATTTCATTCCCTTATCCTTTTGCTTTCGTGCGTCGCCTGTGAGGAGAGGGCGGCCGCGCGCCGCTCGTCCCGGCGTCCGCTCGTCGCTCCTCTCGCCGACGGCTCCACGCCGCTCCCATCGTCGACATCCACACGCCGGTTCCGCCGCCGTCCCCTTCCTCAGCCTACCGCGCGCCTCCCCCTGGTTCTGCTTCTATCCATCCGGTCCAAGCTCCTGCCGCCGGCCGCGCGCCTCTCCTCCCGCCGCCGACAGCTGCGCGCTGCTTCTCCCTCTGCTGGGAGGAGTTTGCCTGCCGGATTTCGTCGTGGCGGTGAGGAGAGGAGGTGCGTGGAGTAGGGATTTTTGCCTTTTTGTCCGTTTCCTCATTCTCCCTCATTCCCCCTATCTTAGCTACCTCGTGTTCGTCAACGGATCAGAAGCGGCCGGAGGGGGGAGTTCACCGTGGGGCGGGTGCTGTGGCGACGGGAATATCGCGAAGATGGTGTTCAGAGTAAGCCGGATGAGCGGCTGCTCCCACGATGCAGCTCTCACCGAGAGACCACTGGATCGAGGCGGTGGCAGGATTGGGCGAAGGCGCCATGGGGAACGGTATGTGTTGTTCGTCTCGGTTTGATTTGTTTTTGTAGGGTGCCATGGGGGAACGGCATGTGCCCATGTGTGTTTGTTAATGGCAGCGACTTCATGGTTTTGAAATGCTTCAGTTTGTGTGTGTTTTGGCCCGTGACCCATCGATTTTGTTAGTCTACCTTTTTCAGTAGTGCAAAGCCAATTTTCTAATGGATTCGATTAGCTAGTTCCGGAAGAGAATGTAGATGTGTTAACTGGAACCAGATTTTTCTTAGCTAGTTTCAGTAGTGCAAAATCCAATCGAATTGTGTATGGGTGTAAAATGGATATGTGCTTGCTGAACCCAGATTTTCTAGTTTCTCATTACTATTTCTAGTTTTAATTCATATATACTATGCAATATAATTTCTAGTTTTAATTCGAAATATAACTCTCAAAAACCTGATGTCATGGCTTTTTTGTGTTGCATCTTCTAATGACCCATGTGTTTTGTGGAAAATGGGTTATGGTGATTGTCATGTTCATTCCTGTGTGGAATGCTTTTAGTTTATTGTGTTTTTAAGTGGTATGAACCCATCATACATTAAATATTTTTTCTATGAATATGTGCCCCTTTATGTTGTGTATGCTCATACTAGAATGTTTTATTCATTTTTCCAGTGCACGCATGAGCAGCAAGTATTCATTGCTTCGTGGTAATGGGCAGCTTGCATATGCTCATTGGGGCGATGTTTCAGATAATGGGTCACCAAATGATGGCAGCTTAGCTGAAAACTGCTCATCTTCTGATGATGTAGGAGTATTTTTTATTCCTGTTTTTGAAAAATACTGATCATGCTCAAATATTTTATTTTCTCATACATTGTTTGCGCCTTTTCTATTTCTTCATAGGATACTGTCATTCCAAGGAGGAAGAGAGTATTAGATGATGCATTGTTTGAGTTTTTCAGTAAAGAGGTACTGGTTTTATCTCTTTATTGTTTTAAGGAGGAAGATTCTGTCATTTTTCATTTTTCATTTTTCACGCTTGAATTTTATTTTGTCTTTGTTGTTTTTTTTCTTGGTAGGCTATTAAAACTTTGAAAAGGGATTTCTCAAAATTCTGCAGAGATTCTGATATATGGCCAAAGGTTATTTTTTGAATTAGTTGTTTTTCTATTTTAATATCCTTTTTTTTTCATTTTTACTTGATTCCTCTTTTTATCTTCATCCAGAGCAAGAGGGCAAAAGTCAATGGAATTGGAAAGCATTCTTTCTCTGCATATGAAGCGAAGTATTTCTTCGAAGTTTTGCATCGACTCACTGACCGACAGAAGTCAGTTATTGAGAAACGTGGTTTTGGTTGTTTACTTGCTTTGGGCCAGACCTACATCCCATCTTCATTTATTCGCTGGCTTGCTACTACAATGTATAACCATTTTATCTTTTTGAACTCTTTGCCTTTTTATCAACTTTTTTTTGATTTTTGTGTTTCATATCTGTTTTCATCTCTTTTTATTAGGTCACAAGCAGCAATGACATGAACGGTACAAATCGTGGTGAGTATGAGCTTATGTCTACTCACATCAAGGAAGCGATGCATAATAACTTTGGCATGACTTTGTCTGGCAAGGTATTCTACTTTTTGTTTTTCGAAATGTTTTGTCCTGCTTCACATTTTTTATCTGGTTCATAGCAATCTGCAAGTGTGTTTCATTTTTTTATTCATATCTTTTTGTCCTTTTTTTCACACAGACAATAGATGGTATCTTTGATGTTGTTCAGTCCAGCATTTTGCCTCAACCGTGCAATAACAACAAGCCTGAATCTCTAGTTTGCAATATTCTGAAGTTCTTAGCAGACGCACGCCCTTGGTACAAGTGCAATAATAACCTCCAGGCAGATCT
>QRDG01000474.1:0-111918 GCA_012064385.1 Puccinellia tenuiflora | reverse complement strand
CTAGATGATGAATAGACAGTCCCTAAATAATATACCAACATAAACATTATTCGCATCCAAATTCAATCCCTTTTTTTTACATATAATTTATGTTTTATTGGTTAAATTGATGGTCCAACTTAGATATGGAAAAAACGTGTGCGCCACCCAAAATGTTGAAATGCACGGAGCTCCATATTTTGATAACTAATAAAAATATCTATAAATTAATATTTTCATTAATTAATATTTCAAGGTTTTTTGATAGGCAATGCCCAAAAAATCAAATGTTAAACTCAAGGGAAAATCAAATAAAAGTGAAAATGGAGTTCGTGTGAAATTTAGAGGGTATATCGTGATCTAACTTATAAATTAACATAACTAGCTAAATGCCCAAATTTAGAGTCTTTCTTCTCAGTTTTTCATTTGATTTTCAGTCTTTCAGTTATTGTTTGGTCTTTAGTCTCATATTATTGAGTCACTTAGTCTCTCAGTTTGGTTTTTATCTTTTTCATTGTAGCTTAGTTTCCTTTGTGTTGCTACCATAGCTTAGTTATTTTTCTTTTTGGGGTTTTTGGGGTGGGTAACTCCGCCTATCATCTTTTTAAAGTTGGTAGCCGGTTCCAAGCCCGGGTAAAGGAGGAGGAACCATTTTTTTTAATTTTGTTCTCTGTTTCTCTGTCTTATTTTCAGTCTTTAGTTGTAATCTTCATTTTTCAATCTTATGTTTTCAGTATTTCTCATTCGCCTTATTTTGGTTTAATCTTTAGTATGATTTTTGTTCATCACTCTTGAGTCATTCGTCTTCGTATTTTCTATTTTTTATTAAAAAATTGCACGGGGTAAGGTTTTTTTCGTGCGTTAACTCTGCCTATGCGATTCTTTTTGAAGATTATGTTTTGCATAGCCGGTCCCAAGCCCGGAAGGAGGAGGGACCATGAGTGTTTTGGCTTGTAGTTATCTTTTTATAAGTTTTTGCTCTTGATTTTTTGGTTAGTACATTTGCTCATTTGCTGCTTCACCCGAATCGTACAGAAGTACCTTTTTCAGATACTAGCGTGAATAGACCAAGGGAGTGGCAGAAATAGCATCTCCCCTTCACTTTCTCTATCGGAAAGTTCTCTTTTCTCATGTCAAAATAGTGTGAACAGAATGTGCAGCAGCAGATCACTAATATTGTTTCATCCTCCATTATGCATCAGGTTTTTCGAGACAGCGGGTTGAAGCATACTAAATGGGTGCAGTTCATCAATGTGGTTCATTTTTTCAGTGTCTTGATTTGAGGTTAGTTGTCTCATCAAATCTGATCCGTAAAAGGTTTTTACAATGCCATGTATATATCACGATCATGCTTTTTCATGTCCTACTTAACACAGCAAATCACAAAACAACAATAATAATTAAAATAAAATAGTTTAGATTATGTCATTGTGCCCATTCACACTCCCCTATTACAATAATTTTGAATAAATCACTCTGTCCATTCATTTCTTTTTCCCCTATTACAGTAAATAAGATTTCCTCCGAGCCTGTTCGTTGAGTTGAGTTCGCGCAGCCTCATTTTCCTCTCAGTCTTGTTTTCAGCATTTTTTTGCTACACCTGAAAAATTATGTTTTCATCATGTCAATCATCAGCGGTGTACATATAAAATATTATTAATTTACAATATAAGGGGATTATATGATTTTTTCATTTGCTCAGTCTTCTCTTATGCTCATTTTTATTCATTTTTTCAGTTTTTCAGTCTTCTCTTATTTCTTCATTTAATCATTATATTTACTCATTTTCTTCATTTATTTATTTACCTTTAGTCTTTGATTCTTTCAGTCTTTCTTCTCAGTTTTTCATTTGATTTTCAGTCTTTCAGTTATTGTTTGGTCTTTAGTCTCATATTATTGAGTCACTTAGTCTCTCAGTTTGGTTTTTATCTTTTTCATTGTAGCTTAGTTTCCTTTGTGTTGCTACCATAGCTTAGTTATTTTTTCTTTTTGGGGTTTTTGGGGTGGGTAACTCCGCCTATCATCTTTTTTAAAGTTGGTAGCCGGTTCCAAGCCCGGGTAAAGGAGGAGGAACCATTTTTTTAAATTTTGTTCTCTGTTTCTCTGTCTTATTTTCAGTCTTTAGTTGTAATCTTCATTTTTCAATCTTATATTTCAGTATTTCTCATTCGCCTTATTTTGGTTTAATCTTTAGTATGATTTTTGTTCATCACTCTTGAGTCATTCGTCTTCGTATTTTTCTATTTTTTATTAAAAAAATTGCAGGGGGTAAGGTTTTTTTTCGTGGGTTAACTCTGCCTATGCGATTCTTTTTTGAAGATTATGTTTTGCATAGCCGGTCCCAAGCCCGGAAGGAGGAGGGACCATAAATGTTTTGGCTTGTAGTTATCTTTTTATAAGTTTTTTGCTCTTGATTTTTTGGTTAGTACATTTGCTCATTTGCTTCTTCACCCGAATCGTACAGAAGTACCTTTTCAGATACTAGCGTGAATAGACCAAGGGAGTGGCAGAAATAGCATCTCCCCTTCACTTTCTCTATCGGCAAGTTCTCTTTTTCTCATGTCAAAATAGTGTGAACAGAATGTGCAGCAGCAGATCACTAATATTGTTTCATCCTCCATTGTGCATCAGGTTTTTCGAGACAGCGGGTTGAAGCATACTAAATGGGTGCAGTTCATCAATGTGGTTCATTTTTTTCAGTGTCTTGATTTGAGGTTAGTTGTCTCATCAAATCTGATCCGTAAAAGGTTTTTACAATGCCATGTATATATCACTATCATGCTTTTCATGTCCTACTTAACACAGCAACTCACAAAATAACAATAATAATTAAAATAAAATAGTTTAGATTCTGTCATTGTGCCCATTCACACTCCCCTATTACAATAATTTTGAATAAATCACTCTGTCCATTCATTTCTTTTTCCCTATTACAGTAAATAAGATTTCCTCCGAGCCTGTTCGTTGAGTTGAGTTCGCGCAGCCTCATTTTCCTCTCAGTCTTGTTTTCAGCATTTTTTTGCTACACCTGAAAAATTATGTTTTCATCATGTCAATCATCAGCGGTGTACATATAAAATATTATTAATTTACAATATAAGGGGATTAAACCTTTGCCTCTTTCTTCCGGTCTCTCTTTCATTTCGGTAGATTGAAAACCAAGTGCAGTTTGTCACATTTTTTCCTTGTGTGTTCCGTCGAACCACAATGACCACAGCTGTAGAACTTTTTTTGTTTTATTTGTTCCTTTATTGTTAGCATTCTTGGTCTACCCTTAGTATCAGCAACGGATGGGTTAAGTAGCTGGATTGTTGATCCGCTATCATCTACAGACTCCAAGTTGACAACTGTCCTGACAGAACTGTTTTGTGCTTGTGTTGATGTTTCATCATTATCATTATCCATCCTGGCCATTTCTGCATCTAGTCTTGGTATTTCTTGTAGCAAGTATTGATATTTTCTTTTGGACTTTGATCCATCTGATGCTGTGTGTCCAAACATCCTTGACAGAACGTTAAATCGCAATACTGTGCTATCTTCATTCATTGGAGGTGGAAGGTGATTGAACATTTTCTTTTCCTTCTTGCGCCATCTATCAATTATATACTTCTCTGGTATCTTATCAATTTCCATATGCAGCATGACTTTCAATATTTGACAGCAGAGCAGTCAGTCTTTGTCAAAGCGGCAGCAGATACATGAGTGTTCCTGGGCTGCTTCATCAACCTGGACTAGGTAATTCCTAGTTCTATGCTCCTTTATTGGATAATTTCTCGCCTGATATACCCAGTACTTCCTCCTTTTTACATCTTCCCTCAGTTGCAGCCTTGTAACATCAGTTAGGGATTTTTGAAATTTCCTAAAGATAGAAATGTTGTATAGCTCATGTGCTTGTATTTCAATGTAGTATTTAGTCAAGAACTTCCTTTCATGAACCTTTTTGTTGGTTGCGTTGTGGTCACATTCATCTTCTTTTGCATGAATGGTATCCATTATCCGCTGATATTCTCTCAAAAAACTTGTCATGCTGAATTGGGCCCCCACTCCCCGCTTGAACAATGCATTTGTGCCCTCACTCCTTGCTGTAGTCTGAATGAAGGGGAAAAACTTGTTTTTGAAGTAAACAGGAACAAATTTCTCCCTTGATTTCCATATGTCTTGAAATATTTTGACATGCTCTACCTTGTGCTCGATTATCATTCCTTGCCATAGTGTTTCGAACTCATGCACCGTCAATGATTTGTCGATTATGTCTTGTAACTCCTCATATAGCCCTTCATTTGCTTTGAAAGTTGTCCCACCTTTATCATCTATTTTCTTCTTTACATGGAATAAACAACATCTGTGTATAGCATCCGGGAACACAGCTGGTATTGCGATCTCCATCGCTCTATCTTGGTCTGTTATGATTGTTTTTGGTGCTTTACCCCCCATTGCTGCCAGGAACTGCCGAAACAACCACTTGAAGGTGTGCGCAGTTTCATTCACTATAAAAGCACAAGCAAATAGATAGGTGTTTCCGTGGGGCAAAACGCCAACAAATGGTGCAAATGGGAGATTGTACTTATTAGTTAGGAATGTAGTGTCAAAGCTTATGCAGTCACCACACATGTCATAGTATAGCCTTGCCCTTGAGTCTGTCCAGAAGACACTCCTAACCTTGTTTGACTCATCCAATTCAATCGAGTAATAGAACCCTGGGTTTTCATTCTTCTTCTTGGAAAACCAGTCCAACACTTCCATCATGTCATTATTTGTCTGCTCTCTGTTTATGGCTGTGCTATAGTTGCTCACTTTTTTTTATTGTATGGCAGCTGGGCCATGCCCCCTCTTATGAATGCCAAAACTGCAACCATGTCTCTTGTCGGCATATTGCAATGTTTCATTGTTCTGATCATTTCTTTTTCACCATCTGACATGTAGACATGGGACCTGAAGAACCTGCTCTGTGGACTGAGAACATGGTTATGCAGGAGGTTGAGGCTTGTGATGCACCAGACTCCATTCTTCTCACTGACTATCATTTCAACCTTGCAGTCTGTCTTAGCTATCACAGTTGTTTGTCTTTGCGCAATCTGCTCCTTCTCTTTTTCAGTGTTTTTACCGTACTTGTTGCATTTCATTGTAAATCTTATGACTTCGTTGTTTCTCTTCCTGCTTGCAGTACGGTACGAAGAAACTATGCAAACAGAGAAGCCAACCTGAAATGCATACAAGTTGAAGAATTTCTGAGCCTCCTCTCTTGTGTCAAATTGCATTCCAAGTTCAGGTTTGAAATCACTGTCATTTTCATTCATTGTTTCTTGGAGCTTGTGAGCACATGTTTCATTTGCTAGGAAGTTCTCCACATCCTCTTCAGTAAGAATTCTTCGTTCAGATGCAGATTCTTCATTTTGCGTGTCACTGTTGCAGATGTCGCTCCTAGACGCACTATCATGGTAATGAGGAGGCACGTTTCTCATTTCTTCATTGTGTGTAGCATTTGGTTCATCTCCCTGATGGTCTTGTTGTCTATAATTTGCATCTGGTTCAGCCCTCTGATGGTCTTGATGGGTAGCACCACTTCCATAAATCTGCATTTGTTTTTGTTGAAGTGTTGATTAACATTTTTTTTGTAAAATATAACCTATCTCGTGTTATACAACAAATTTGTTTCGGAAAACTTAAGCTTTTTTGCAAGCTCAAACCTGGTCGAGCTGAAGGTTGTTAAACATGTTAGAGTGCCATGGATCTTCATTTTCATCTTCGAGGAATGTAGAAGAGGATGCTTGAACACCCTACATTATCCAACACCATAGAACTTCTGTCAGAAGATTAGGTGTGGGGTTCATTTTTTCTGCAAGTAATAATTCACAATAACGGTCGAATCAACATTTTATCTTATTTTTTCACCTGAGAAATGCTTCTTTCATATGTATGAGGTTCAGTTAGGCTGCCAAGCAGCAACCCTGTGTAGGAGAATCCTTCCTGCAGTTTATTCACCAGAGAAACATGTTAAATATTGTCATATATATATTTTGGATCTGCTGGTACTTGATTTTTGCATACCTGTGTGAAAAACTCGTCATGCACATCAAGTTCTTTCGAGAAGCTCGTTGAACACATACTTGACTCAAACTGCATGTTTTTATGAAATAAAAGTACAGTGTTTGATCAGATGCACAAACTATAACTTTTCTCTTCTCTTATAATAGTAATGGTATCTACAACATGATTCGACAGATTTTTGTTTTTTAACTTGTTGATCTGTGGCAAACTACTATTCTAACTGCCATAATGACTGCATTGATGTTCATGTTTTTTGGGATTCACTGGTCAGCCATTCTGGTTTCAGTTATCATTTCTTTCATTTTTTAGTTATCATTGTTGTCAGTCCTCATTCTCTGCAAATACAACAGGGTAATCAGTGCAGTTAGTCTTCAGTCGTATTATGTTTTTGTCATTTTCATCATCATTCATGTTATTCATCTTTCCTAAATCTTCTTAGGTTTTGCTCTCACTTGTTCCGTTACTACTTGGTTTTGCCCAGCAGGTTTTCACACGGTATGCTCAAATTATTCTGTTAACTGCGGGATGATTTGTCCTCCTTTTTTTTTGGCTCATGATCAAGTCCTGATGGTTCAAGGAGCTGACACCAGCAAACACATGTTTTTTTTTCAGTATGCAAGCAGCAGGACATCAGCTTTTTTGGAATGAGGTATGCAAGCAGCAGGACATCAGTATGCAAACCTCATTTTCTGAAGCTAAGTGATGTTCTCGTTCTTTTTTATGTATATAGCAAGTGCAAGCTGTTCAATCTATGGATGCTTTTTGTTACAATTGCTCATGTTTTTGTTCGTGGTTCTTGACAATCAGGGAGGCTTACATGATGGTACCTGTAAGGATCCAATTACAACATGCATGTTCAGGCCAAATTTGTTCATACAAGAACAGATTTACCGCTGGGGCTATAATTTGGAGACCTAGAGGGGGTGGTCGCATGCGCAGCCTAAATTAGGAGGGGGAGGAGAGGAGCAAAACATGCCTGGCTGCAGGGGAGTTGAGATCCAGAGGTATGGCCATGGAACAATCTGCTTGTTTCTTCGTCGTTGGCTCCATCTTCGTCGCCCTCCATCCCCCGCCTTTTTTTCTCCCGCGTTCGTGTGTTCTCTGCGTTTTCCCTTTTCTTCTTTCTTTTCTTCGCTGCCCTCTCCCCTTATTCTTTCTTTCTTGTCGACCAAGAAGCTACAGACTTGGGTCCTTTTTTTTTCATCAGGTCACAGGACGTTGGCCCAGGGGAACGGTGATGGTGGTGACGGCCTTTTTTCGCTGTTCACTTTTCGAAGGCCCAGAAGCCCATTTTTTGATGTTCCAGGGAGGCGCTAAAAATCAAGAGGGAAATCAAGCAGTTTGGTTTTTTCTACGTAAAAAAAAACCAGAATGAAAAAACCGGAGATGCTCAGTAGGGAATGAGGGGAAACGGATAGCAAATGAAGAAATCAATAGTATACTGAAAAAAAATCTGACTTATGGCCAATTCGAATTTCAGCTAGATGATGAATAGACAGTCCCTAAATAATATACCAACATAAACATTATTCGCATCCAAATTCAATCCCTTTTTACATATAATTTATGTTTTATTGGTTAAATTGATGGTCCAACTTAGATATGGAAAAAACGTGTGCGCCACCTAAAATGTTGAAATGCACGGAGCTCCATATTTTGATAACTAATAAAAATATCTATAAATTAATATTTTCATTAATTAATATTTCAAGGTTTTTTGATAGGCAATGCCCAAAAAATCAAATGTTAAACTCAAGGGAAAAATCAAATAAAAGTGAAAATGGAGTTCGTGTGAAATTTAGAGGGTATATCGTGATCTAACTTATAAATTAACATAACTAGCTAAATGCCCGTGCGTTGCTACGATCCTTTCAAATTTTGTTCTTGTCACACATGAAAATTCACGATGCATATAATATTTTAAAATCAATAAGTTTATGTTTTTCTCACATTATGCATCAGAGGTGATAATCCATTGTGTCGCCAGACGGCAGCACCTCAATTTTGTTGTTGTGCATCTCCATACGAGCATGCACACTTATATTGATAAATGTAGGCTTTTAATCCCATATGAAGAAATTTTATGTAGACTGGTTACATTGCTGTCGTCGGCTTCACCTTCTTCGAAAAGTTGTGACATGCCAAACAACAAGTATGGTCTATTTCAGCCTTTGGTCGTACTCCATCTGTGCAGGGCTGCAGGCATGAACCCTTCTCGTCTTCGGCCTGGTCACCAGCCTTCGGGACAAGATCGGGTCAGTAGGAGATGTGAGGAGGGACGAGAGGATTGTAATTTTTGAAGGCGACATGTCGGCGACGATACGAGATGCGAGAAGGAAAGAGCGAGAGAGGGAGCGGGACGGCGGTAGGGGAAACACCATTCAGAAGATTTTGGCAAGTGAATATCTGACCGCGTGCTTTAATGATAATTAGCGAGATTTTTGGCAACTGAAAATCATGGTTGTCTTGATCCCTGATTGTAGCGCAATTTATTTATTGTCGTGCATTGAAGGCAATGACATCGTTATTTTTGACTGATTTGGTCGCCCCCGTGCGGTAGTACTGATCGGATGGTGAGGATTGTTCCAATGTTGAGCGTTGAGTGTTCTAGGCGATTGTACGGCTGAGATGTTTTGTGCGATGAGTGTTGAGTGTTTTAGAGGCGACCAATGATACGTATCTCCGACGTATCTATAATTTTTTATGTTCCATGCTTAATTTTATATCAGTGCCACATGTTTTTATATCATTTTGGCATGATTTATGGAACTAACCGATTAACAAGATGCCCAGTGCTAGTTCCTGTTTTCTGCTCTCTTCTTGTTTCAGAAAAGTTGTTCTGGAAAGTTTCTCGGAACGCGCTGAAAATTTACAGAAATTATTTCCTGTATGAAACAAAGACGGAACCCGAAGGACGCCCGGAGGGGAGCCCCAGGGGCTCCATACGCCCTCCAGGTGCGGCCCCACCCTAGACCACGCCTGGGGCCCACCTGGGCGGCTCCTTCGCCTCCTCGCGCCGCCTCTTCGCCTATAAATCCCCCTCGACGCAAAAACCCTAAGACACCAGATCATATTTCCATAAGACGTCCGAGGCCGCCGCCATCTCCAACCCTAGTTCGGGAGGGTTCTTCAGCTCTTCTCGGCACCCTGCCGGAGAGGGTAATCGACATCGGAGGCATCTACACCACCATGCCTTCCTCCGGAGAGATGCGTGAGTAGTCCACCACGGGACTACGGATCCATAGCAGTAGCTAGATGGTTGTCTCTCCTCCTTGTACTCCATTGTTTAGATCTTGTGAGCTGCCTATCATGATCAAGATCATATTATTTGTAACTGCTACATGATTGTGTTTGTATGGATCCGATGAATTGTGGAAGTCATTGCTTTTGTTCATCTATGTGTTGTGTTTTATCTATGATCTTGCATGCTCTCCGATGCTAGTGGATGCTTTGGCCAAGTAATTATTAGTGTTGTATGAGGGAGTATTTATGCTAGATAGTGGGTTCATGCCTCTCTTGTCTGAGCTCGGGCTGACAGAAACGATTAAGATGAGAGATGTGCTGTTGCCACTAGCGAGAAAACAGCGGTGTGATTTTCTTGTGTTATTTACATTTGCTTATATTATGCACTTTGCTTATTGCAATGATCTGTTGCTTGCAACTTAATACTTTTGGGTGACATGCTGGATAGCGATCCCAAGGTGGATTATTAGTCATAGATGCAGTCAGAAGACGGTCTATGTATTTTGACGTAATGCCCATATTAGATGAAACAGTGAACTATATTGTTTTATGATAGCCTTGTTGTGCGCCCACAATTCTGTCAATTGTCATGCTGTAATTTGTTTACCCATCATGTATATTTTTTGGATAGACACCTCTAGTGAACTGTGGATCCCGATACTATTTTCCTACATTGCTTACAACCGTTTTATAGCTTTTCATCATCATTTGCTCGCTGGTCCTATTTCACTCTCATCATATTTTACGTCCACACATTTAATCCTTTGTGTTCTTCAAGCCGCAGAGATTTACAACGTCTCTGTTTTCGTTGGTGCAAAGTACTTGTTTGTGATTGTGTGCAGGTCCGTGTTAATCTACAAGTGCCAGAGTAGATTGACACCTTGCTAAGCCATCTCCAAATCCTACTGGATCTGACAACCTTGGTTTTGTAATCTAGGTAAACTGTTGCGTTGCTGCATCATACCTTACTCTTGGGGTCTCCCAGCGAACGTGTGATCCACCTCATCAAGCTCTTTTTCTGGCGAAGTTGCCGGGGATTTGAAGAATGCTTGTCGAACTACCAAGTCCTCTGTCAACAGCTCTTTTTCTGACGCCGTTGCCGGGGACATGGAAGGTTCAACTAGGCGAGTTTCACACATCATTTCACTTTACTTTGTTACTGTCTTGCTTAGTATATTTTTTGTTAGTCTTGTTTTGCCTTTTGTTTACTCTAAAGCTGAAAAACACAAAAAAAAATAAAAATTCCAGCACCAAGTTTGTTTCGTTTTTGTCCTGTTATTATGTTTTGTTCTTTACTTGCTATCAATGGTTACTTTCTGTGAGACTAGATTTTATGGGCAAGGTGGGTTCACGGAGGAACAACAGAAATATTATAAGGAATACCGCTTATCTAAAAAAGGGAAACACCTATGGGCACAAATAAATAAATTGAATAGTCTTGCTGAAAACTTTTGCTCCACATATTGATTATAATGAATCATGGTGCCTTAATGAATCTTTTTTTTGTAGGAGGCATAAACACCTCCCTTTCCAATGTGATTATAATGATAATGAAATATTGGCCTATTATGCTAAAGGAAACTATGACTTGGATAATCTTGAACAAATTGAAAATTTGTTGTTTTTATGGGTGCCTATGAAATTACTTCTGTGCTTAAACATATTGATGATGATGCTTATAAAAGTGCATCTAGTCCCCTAATATGTTTTGGTATTAATGACAACATAATAATTTAAATCTAATATTGCTTTGTGAGTTTGTGCAGTTTTTAGACAGGAATGAAGTTCCAGTTGGCGGCAGTATCGCCAGGGTTGGCCATGCCTGGGGCGTGCGAGCCCTTCCCTGGGGCTGGCAGTGCCGCCAGCACTACCGCCCGGGAGGCGCTCTGTGAGCCCTCAGCGGTAGTAACGCCGCCTCCGACGGCAGTACCGCTGCTGGGGGGCCCTCCCCCAGGGCTGGCAGTGCCGCTCGCACTGCCGCCAGCACTACCGCCCGGGAGGCTCTCTGTAAGCCATGAACAGCAGTACCGCCGCCTCCGGCAGCATTACCGCTGCTGGGCTTATGAGCGCTCCCCTGGGCTGGCAGTGCCGCCCGCACTGCCACCAACAGTGCCGCCAGGAGGGTCGTCTATTAGCCCACAGCATTAGTACCGCCACATTTTGGTGGCAGTGCTGCTGTCGCAGGGTGGACCCCTTCCTGGCAGAAGGATCCATTTGAAGAACTGAAGAGTGGGCGGCACTACCGCCAGGAGCGGCGGTAGTACCGCTGCAGTGGAGCAGCAAGGCTCCAACGGATCCTTTGGAGGAGAGGAGTATAAAAGAAGGGTTTCTCCCTCCTTTGTCTTTAAGTCTCTAGCTCAAGTTCACTCTCTCTCTCCTCCTTTAATGAGCCCAAGCTCAAATTGCCTAGATCTCCCACTCCCTCGCCCAACTTCGTTGATCTTTTGAGGAGTGAAGTAGGAGACCTAGATCTAGCCTTCCACCGAAGGAATTTCGAATCCCCCCGCTAGTTGTTAGTGGATCTTGGATCTTGTAGGCTCTTAGGGTTTCTTGGGAACTCTTGGAGCAAGTGCGGGTTTCGGAGCTTCATAGTTTGTGAGGAGCTCCGGGACATTGTTGGGAGTCTCCAACTCATTATGGAGAGCCCCAACCTTGGTGTAAAGGTTTGGTCAACGCCTTCAAGTCGACCTCATAGTGGAAAGAGCTATTCCCTCATGGGAGTAGCACCCGGAGAATAGGGTGAGCACGGACGTGCTTGTAGGAGGGCCAAGGAGCCTCCACACCTCTCCAACGCAGACATAGTTCCCTCGGGAAGGAACTACGGGAATCATTTCCTTGTGTCAACTTGCGGTGACTTCTATCCTTTAGTTTCCGTTGCGCTTTTACTTGTTACTTGTATCTTATCACTTAGGGTTGTTCATCTAGTTGCACATCTAGATAACTTGTTTTTACTTTTCTAAAACCTAATTAAAGGAAAAAGAATTAAAATTTGTAGTCGCCTATTCACCCCCCCTTCTAGTCGACCATACGTTCTTTCAATTGGTATCAGAGCCAAGTCTCTTATCAAAGGTTTAATAACCTAAGAGAGTATGGCCGAGAAAGAGGATTCCGAAGCACCGGCCACTGTAGGTTACGTAAAAGACGCTATCGGTGGGCTTTCCTCAAAGGTTGATACCTTAGAGACAAGCATCACCGCTAATGTCAATGCTAACCTTGGTGATACGATGCGGAAGATGTTCGAGGAATATTTAGGGAAGACTCCTAGAGTTAGTCCCATTCCCATCGAAGGTGGTGGTAGTGATATCCTCACTAACCCCACTTCGAGTGGAGAAGGAACCAAAGAGAGTGGTACTAACTGATACGTCTCAAACGTATCTATAATTTTTGAGTGATCCATGCTAGTTTTGTGACATTGTCACATGTTTTTACTTTCATTTATATCATTTTTATGCATTTTGTCGGACTAACCTATTGACAAGATGCCAAGTGCCAGTTCCCTGTTTTTGCTGTCTTTTTGTTTCAGAAATTTACTTCTGGAAATATTCTCGGAATTGGACGAAAATTTACGGGGAATTTTTATTTGCCACGACGAAGTACCAGTCCGAACGAGAGTCGGAGGGGAGGCCCATAGGGCAGAGGCGCCCCACTGCCGCGGCCTGGGGTCACCCGCGGGTGGGGCCCGCCACTGCCCGTGGGACCTCGCCTTGACGCCCTAGACGCCTATAAATTGCCTTTTACCCTAAACACGTCGGGGCGGCCATTATTTTCTAGAAACTCGACCCCGACGCGCCGTCACCGAAAACCCTAGTTCGGGGTCCAATCTGAAGCTGATCCCGGCACTCTGTCGGAGGGGAGATCGATCCCGGAGGGCTCTTCATCGTCATGCCTTCCTCCGGGATGATTTGTGAGTAGTCTCACCTTGGACTACGGGTCCATGGCAATAGCTAGTTGGTAGTCTCTCTCTCTTGTGCTTCATGTCTTATGATCTTGTGAGCTGCCTAAGATGATCAAGATCGATTATTGTAATGCTATGTGATGTGTTTGCTGGGATCCAATGGATTATGAAGTTATGTTCAGATTGTGCATGATTCTTATATGAGTAATTTATGTTCTTGCATGCTCTCCGATGTGCATAGTTACTTTGGCCAAGTGATTGTGTGTATCTCCAAGAGAGGGTATTTATGCTAGATAGTGGGTTCATGCCCCTTTTTGTTCTTGGGCACGAGTGACAGAAACGTCTAAGGGCGAGGGTGTGCTGTTGCTACTAAGGGTAAAACAGCGGTGTTAATGTCTCTTTTGATATTAGTATTGCTTACTTCATGCACTTTACTTAATGCAATTGTCGGTTGCTTGCAACTTAATACCGTTGGGTGACAGGCTGGATAGCGATCCCACGGTGGACTTTTTAGACAAAGACGCAATTGGACTCAACGGTCTTTGTTCCTTGTCGTGATGCCTCCATAAATATTATCATGTCCTTTTTGTCATAGCTAAATTCGGTTTGTGTCATGATCTTGTCAATTGCCTAGCTGTAATTCGTTCACCCATCACATGCACATTTTATTTACTTGAGAGACTCCACTAGTGAACCCATGGCCCCCGGTTCATCTTTTTACATTGTTTACAACCTCATTTACTTGCTTTTAATCATCATTACTCCTCTGGTCACTTTTCATATTTCATCTATTTCATCATACAATTAACCGCTTTGTTTTCTGTGAGACCGGAAAGATTGACAACCTTTCCGCCGTTGGGGGCAAAGTATTTTGGTTGAGTGTGTGCAGGTCCACGTCTGTTGAAGGTCAAGCGCCAGAGATCTTCAACATTCACCTTGTTGTTGATTTCAAAGTCCTACTGGTTAGATAAACCTCGATTTGTTAAACGAGGGAAAACTGCTACTAGCTGCAATTACGCCTTCGCTTGGTGCACCACCCAACTTATTTTAATACAACAGCAAGCTCTTTTCTGGCGCCGTTGCGGGGGACTTTGGAGCTACATCAAGGGGAGTCTCATACTCTCGATCTCTTTACTTTGTTTTTGTCTTGCTTGCTTTATATCTCGTTTAGTTTATTTTCCTGTTTCAAAATTTTAAAACCCAAAAAAAATTAGTGTAGTTTTTTATTCCTGTCTTGTTATTTTATCGTTATATCTTCTACTGAAAACACCTAGTTGTGTGACTTTACTAGCACTAAAACAATGATTTCATATGCTCTCCAATTGCTCCACCCACTACTAAAACGGAATCTTATGAAATTAAACCTACCTTGCTAAATCTTGTTATGAAAGAGCAATTTTCTGGTGCTAGTACTGATGATGCCGCCTCTCATTTAAATAACATTGTTGAGTTATATGATATGCAAAAGTATAAAGAGGTAGAAAGTGACATCATAAAACTGAAACTTTTCCCTTTCTCTTTGACATCATAAAACTGAAACTTTTCCCTTTCTCTTTGTTGCCGCCTCCTAATACATCGCTAGCCGACATGGAAAAGCGCTGCGCCGAGCTGGAAGAGCATGCAGCCCAGATAGCGGAGCGCGAAGTTGAGATCACAAATAAGGAAACGGAGTTCATCCGGAAGCAGAGAGAAAAGGGGGCCGACGATGTCTTCCGTCCGGCTCGCGACAAGAATATGCATAAGAGGTTGGATTTCCGCAGCAAGTGAGAAGCCGACCATATTAATTCAGTCTGGAGAAAGTACTACCACCAGCGTGACCCGGTGACTAATTTGTGTTATTTCAACACCCCAGCCAAAAACATGGAGGCGGCCCAGGAGGTCATGTTCGACAAATCGTTGGACCGTGACGCTCGCCTCAAATATTCGGCTTATCTACTGGAGGTTGCACAACAGCAGCAAAACGACTCGGAAGTAAAGTCCGGACGGCTTGTTGACGACTCTCGTCTTTGCAACTCGACGGCCAAGAAGCCAATGGCTGCTGCACCTGCAGACCCAGACGATGACCCAGCCGGCTCAAGCAGCCACAACAAAGGCGGCGACAAGGACCCAAAGGACAAGCAGCCTAGAGGCGCGGAATCCCGGACAGGTTCTTCACGCCATTGTGAGGCTGGTCGAAGCCGGGAAGAGCATCAGAGCCGGAAGCGAAAGGAGGAGCCTCGCAAGGAAAAGGGGGCACCATCCCGTCAGGAGCGACGACGTGAGGGGGGAAAATCCATCCCGAAACGAGGGTAACAGAGAACATATGCCACCTCCACCACCGCCCCCACCGCGCAAAGAGGGAGATAACCCCTCCAAGTACATACCCCCTCCACGGCGGCAAAGGACTCCAAGCCCCCCACGTAACGTGTGTAGGGTGAGCCAAAGCCGTCACAGGGAGGAACCAAGGCAAGGAAAGTCGGTTGATAAACCGCCATCAGCCAATGATGTTTGAAGCCTAATCGAGGAGAGGAAGTCGGCCAGAGATGCCCAATACCTCGGCCCCAAGTGTTTTGGCAGAACAATCAGAGAGCAAATACTACCTCCCACTTTGTCGAAGGTAACAAAGATGGTGGAGAAGTACAGTGGTACAGCTAATCCTGAGACCTGGCTCTCAGATTACGTCAGTGCCTGCGACATATATCAAGGCAGCGCCGACTCCGCAGTGCGATTTTTGCCCCTGATGTTAACCGGGACGACACGTATGTGGATTGAAGGTTTGCCGGAAAGGACAGTTCATACCTGGAGTGACATGAAGCGCGTCTTTATTCAACACTTCCAGGGCACATATAAGCGCCCAAAGTCGATTTTCGACTTACAGCGGTGTGTGCAGCAAAAGAACGAGTCTAGCCGTGAGTTCGTCTCACGATGGAGTGAAATCAAAAACGCTTGCGAAGGCGTCTCAGAAACTCAGGCGATCCATGCCTTCAAGCAATCTCTTAGGAAAGGGACAACTTTTCGCTTCATGATCTACAGCGACGAGTTGGAAACTTTGGGGGGCTTGCTCGCTTGTGCTAACAAGTACGCCGCTGCTGACGATGACAACGTGGAAGAAGGTGAAACCCACCGACGCGAGTCCGGGAAAAAGAAAGTTGAAGACCAAGCCGGCCCTTCTCACGAGGTTGCTGCCGCCTTTGGTAAGGGTGGCTCAAGAAATAGCAAGTGGCATGGCAAGAAGCCGGCAAACAACCAATCATCCCGACCGCCAGCGGTGAAGTATGACGACATCAAGCACAACCCCTATGTTCATCATCTGAGGCCGGATGGAACAAGCTCCCACACACTCTAGCAATGTCACATCAATCGGGACTTTGCCAAGGATCCCAACCCGGCAAGTTGAGGAACAAGCGCAAGTCCAGGAAGGACGACAAAGAGAAGGAGGACGCTGCTTCAGAGTCGGACGACGCAGCCTCCAAAGACGGAAAAGGCAGTAAATTTCCTAAGCATGCCGAAAGTCTCATCGTCAATCTGGCAACAGATTCCTCTCGCAAGGAAAAGGCGGCTTGGTGAGAACTCAATGCTACGGTACCTGTAGTTCCTCAGTATTTGGATTGGTCCGACATTCCCATCACATGGGATCGCATCGATCACCCGGACAGAGTTCCTTCAACACGCACCTACGCTTTGGTCGTAAGCCCTATAGTTGACAAATACAAGTTGACAAAGGTGCTTATGGACGGTGGGAGTAGCATCAACATACTCTATGCCGCAACATTGAAGAGAATGCATCTCTCCGAGTCACAACTCAGCCACAGCAATGTGAAGTTTCATGGGATTGTGCTGGGACGGCAAGCCTCCTCAATGGGAAGGATCACCCTGGAGGTCACCTTTGGCGGCACGGATAATTTCCGGACAGAAGACGTCTCTTTTGAGGTGGTTCCCTTTAAAAGTGTGTACCATGCAATCTTTGGACGTCCGGCTTTCGCCATGTTCATGGCTCGGCCCTGCTACATCTATAGCAAACTGAAAATGTCGGGACCCAATGGGATCATCACAGTCAAAGAAGATTTCAAGAAAGCCAAGGAGTGCGAGGCTGCCAATGCCGTCCATGCCGAAGAAGAAATCTGTAAGGAGGAGTTGGAGGATCTCAAGAAGACAATGGGTCCCGATGAGATGCCGGCAACTGAAAAGCCATCCTCTAAGGTTGACTCGAGCTTCAAGCCAAAGGATGACACCAAGAAAATCAAGCTCTCAAAGGATGATCCGACAAAGGAGGCCATCATTGGTGCCGGTCTCAATGACAAATAGGAAGGCGAGCTTGTCAAGTTTCTCCGTGAGAACCGGGATATCTTTGCTTGGTCGCCATCCGACATGCCAGGTGTCCCTAGGAAACTTTACCAGCACTCCTTAAAAGTCAACAGGGATGCTAAGCCGGTCAAACAAGGCCTCCGCCGGCTCGGAACTGAGAAGAGCAAGGCGGTTGGAAAAGAGATCCTAAGGCTCACTGCCGCCAAATTCATCCGTGAAGTTGTCCACACTGATTGGTTGGCAAATCACGTGCTTGTTCCAAAGAAAAACACCTCTGAGCTACGTATGTGCATTGATTTCACTGGCTTAAACAAAGCCTGCCCTAAGGATCCGTTCGCCTTACTGCGTATCGATCAGGTCATGGATTCAACTGCCGGCTCAGAGATGCTATGTTTTCTGGACGCTTATTCGGGTTACCATCAGATTAAGATGAAGGAGTCAGATCAAGTCAAGACATCCTTCACCACGCCATATGGCAATTACTGCTATGTCACAATGCCTTTCGGCTTAAAGAACGCCGGTGCTACTTACCAAAGGTGTATGCAGCGGTGTTTGGACAATCAAATTGGCCGCAATGTTCATGTCTACGTTGACGACATAGCGGTCATGTCGAAGAAGCGTGGCGATCTTATCGCTGATATGTCGGAAACCTTTGCAAATCTAAGGGAGTACCAGATGAAGCTTAATCCGGCAAAATGCGTCTTCGAAGTACCCGCAGGCAAGCTTTTGGGCTTCATTGTTTCTCAAAGAGGAATTGAAGTTAACCCAGAAAAGATAAAGTCGATTCAGAACATCGAGAGGCCGACTTGTCTAAAAGACATTCAACGGCTTACGGGTTCCGCTGCGGCTGTAAGCCAATTCATTAGCCGGTTTGGTGACAAGGCATTGCCATTATACAAGCTCCTCAAGAAGTCGGACAATTTTGTTTGGACAGAGGAAGCAGAGGCAGTTTTGGCATAGCTGAAGTATACATTGACGCATGCTCCAATCTTAGCAGCTCCGAGGGAAAAAGAGCCGCTTCTCCCCTACATGTCGGCCACGAATTCCGTGATAAGTGCCGTCATTGTAGTGGAGCGCCTGGAGAAAGGGAAGCAATGGCCGGATCAGCGCCCTGTCTATTTCATTAGCGAGGTGTTCTCAGATTCAAAGCAGCGCTACCCTCACTACCAGAAGTTAGCCTATGGTGTATTCTTTGCCGCCAGAAAGCTACGGCATTACTTTCAGGATCACACAATCACGGTGGTCAGCAAAGCTCCATTAAAGGACATCATCAACAATGCCGACGCAACGGGCCGAGTCGCCAAATGGGGCATCGAGTTAGCAGCATTTGACATCCAGTATAAGCCGAGGACCGCCATCAAATCTCAAGTTCTAGCCGACTTTGTTGCAGACTGGACAGAGGCGATGGAGAGCACACCTTTGCCGGATTCTCAATACTGGATAATGCACTTTGATGGCTCAAAGATGAAGGAAGGCTCAGGGGCTGGAGTAGTTGTAACAGCCCTAGTTTGGAAATGGAAAATACGAAGAATTTTTCCACTTTTTGTTTCCGTGTTTGCATCATAGCATCCATATGCATTGTGCCATTTCAAACTTGCACTTGGAAACCAATGGGAATGGGAAGCCAACCTTCCCTATCCCGTCAGAAAAGCTATTATGACAAGCACCATCAAGAGGTCCACTATGAAATTGGTGACAAGGCCTATCTTCGAGTCTCTCCTCTCCGAGGCGTTCGTCGTTTCGGAATCAAGGGCAAATTAGCACCCCGCTACGTTGGTCCTTTCACCATCCTAGCCAAGCGAGGGGATCTCTCCTATCAACTGGAGCTACCCTCAAATTTCCCGGATGTGCATGATGTCTTCCATGTTTCCCAACTCCGCCGGTGCTTCAAGGATCCAATCCGTGGGGTTGATCATGAGGCATTGGATATTCAGGAGGACTTGACCTATCGCGAGCATCCTATCCGCATCTTGGATGAAGCGGAGAGGAAAACCTGCAACAAGTCTATCAAGTTTCTCAAGGTTCAATGGTCTAACCATTCCGAGGAAGAAGCCACATGGGAGCGAGAAACTAGTCTCCGTCAGGAATACCCCGCCTTTTTCACTCAAGCCTAGAATCTCGGGACGAGATTCCTGTAAGGGGGGTAGAGTTGTAACAGCCCTAGTTTGGAAATGGAAAATACGAAGAATTTTTCCACTTTTTGTTTCCGTGTTTGCATCATAGCATCCATATGCATTGTGCCATTTCAAACTTGCACTTGGAAACCAATGGGAATGGGAAGCCAACCTTCCCTATCCTCCACCTAAGGTAATGTCAACTTAGCAAACCCACTCCTCCTTGGACTTTCACATGTTTTAGAAAGTTCCAAGCTTGATCTCTGAAACCTTTTTTCTCAACTTCAAATTTTTGGTTAAATGAGAAAATGGAGTTAAGAATTGAATTTGGCTAAAAAATTCAGTTCTTGTCTTTGGAACCTAGTTGAGTCTCCCCCAACCTTCAAACTAAATTCATGGAGTGCTTCATTATTATGTTGGGAGCCACCATGTTTAATTTCACTATTTTTGGAAATGGTTAATTGCTCCAATTAGAGGCTTTTTGCAATTATCAAAAATTGACCATATTAAAAGCTGTGAACAAATGTTGGCCAAAACATTTTATATTTCCGCACCAATTTTTGTGGAGCACCTAAAGGTAATTTGGAGCCCACATGAATTTTTGCACATTTTATAAGAATGTGTTAGTGCCTCTTTTAAATCTCTGAACTCTGCTGTTGGACCTGTTTGCAAGTAATTCAAAAACTCCAGGGGCCTTTTTGCAATATCTCCTTTCCCTCTCTCCTCTCTCACAGTGACCGGCGCCCATGCCGCCGTGGCCCCTGTGCCGCACCATGCCGTGGCCCGGGAGGTTAAGGAGCCGCCTGTTGTCGCCACCTGCACCGCGACGCCTTGCCCTACCCCTTCCCACCTGCTCCCTCGTCTATCTCTCTCTCTCTCTCGAGCGTCCTCCCGAGCGTCTCCGTTGCCGCCGTCCGCCGTGTGCCGTGTCGTCGACTGGAGTCGCCCCGCGCAAAACGAAGGCCGCGGCGAGGTTCGCCTCGTCCTCCTCTCCCTCCACGTCCAAGGAATCGGGCCCGGATGCCCTGAGCCGACGCCGGCGTCCTCGACATCCTCAACCTCGGCCGAGCCCCGTCGAGCTCGATCCCGTCGATTTCGTCCACCCCGTCGCCGACGAGTGCCCCCCTGCATCGTGGGTGAGCACCACCTTCTCTTGGCCCTCTCCCTTTCTCCCCTCTCCCTCCCTCTCGCCGCCGTTTAGCCGGAGGCACCGCCGGTGGCCGTCGGCGTCATCAGCACGCGCGCCACAACGCGCCCGGCCTGGCCCCCGGCCTGACCGGCCACGAGGCCGGGGCCTCTCGGGTCCCTGCCCGGCCATATGGGCCGGCCCAGTGGCCGGGGCCTCTCGGGCTGGGGCCCGGTCATAATGGCCGGCCTGCACCGGCCTGGCCGGCCTGACAGGGAAATTTCTTTCCCTTTTAATTTTTGAAACAGATTTAATTAATTCATAATTAATTGAAAAATGCTTCAAATTAGACGAATCAAATTTCAAAATGTTCGGTAAAACAAACTCTACCCCTTGGGATCATTGTAACCTTCTTTTGGAATTATTTTCTTTTGGTTATTTAGGAATTCCCAAAATAGGTTGAATAATGCCTAATTTGAGAAATCCATAACTTATTCTATAATTGTCCAAAAATTGTAAATAAAATCTCAATTTGATCAGCTTGTCAATTGCTAGTAACCCATGCTAATACCATGTCATGACCACAAATATTTATTTGATGTTATCCCTAAATTGGTTAAATGAATTAAATTCAATTATTTATTTAAGTTGCTATTTCTTCATCGGTACTCCGAAATTTACAAATAAATTATCGAAATGATCGGAAGAACGAAACCTATCCTTTCATGTCATGTTCATGCATATTTGACCACTTCTCTAATAATTCAATAACTTATGAAGAATGTGGCCACTAAGATAAATATGGGGTTGGTTCCAAATAATTGACCTAATTATTTGGCTCCTCATTTAAATTTGCTTTTAATTTATATAATAATATGGTTGCGTCAATTGGACATGTCATCATGTGATTGAGCATTGCATTTTGAGTTCGTGTGATTTATGTGTGCTTTGTATTTCTTTTGGGTATCGATAGAATCCGGAGTCGAGGGTCTCTCTACTTACCCCGACGAGCAGTACTTCACGACCGGGCAGCAAGGCAAGAGATAACCTAACCTTCTTGGCATCTAGCATCCTATGCTTTTATCAAATTATCTTATCCACCAAAATATTGCATGCGGTTCAAATATCTCTTTGTGTAATATATAGAATCCTATTAATGCATGTCTCTTCCCCGAGCCAATCACATGTATCCCTACCTATGACACCTAGGGTTGAAGTGTTGGCCGAGATGAAGATAGAATTATTGTTGTACTCATATGCTTAGCTATGCTTAGACATGCTTAGAAATGCTTAGTTGAAATGCTAGTTTGTCCGTTATTGAATTCCATAATTATTGATGTTGATGGAATGACTCGGGCATGGTGGTTAATTGTGATGCTTAAATTAAAATGCTAAGATGGCTTGGGTGAGTTGCCATCGGGGATGGTGCTTTGCCTCACTCTAGCCCCTAGGTGCGAGTTCTTGTCTCTAGAACCAAGATCGAGCGTGCTTCCGGAGGTGGGGGCATATGGAACCCCCTTTGACCGAATAATTTGTGAGGGGCTTGTCAAGGGTCCTCTAGTTTGCTATTTCCATTTGCGCGTGTGTGGTGTTGGTGGAAAAAGGAAAACGAGGATGGTGGTGTGTAGGATGTGACGGTGGGGCAGGGCGCTGGGAGCGCTGAACCTGTCCTTCCGCCACTGATGGCCCTTGAGTAAGTCTCATGCAATGTAAAGGTCTAACCGCGCCCGCTCGCCGGTCTTCCCCGGAAGAGGGCCAACTAGGTGAGCCGGACGGTACCAATGGATAAGGAGCTGGGGTTCCTGCGGAAACCTGGCGACTTCAAATAGTACACCCCTGCAGGGTTAATCTTTTCGAAAAGCCGTGTCCGCGGTTATGGACGACTTGGGAACGGATATACGAGACCATAGATAACTTTTAACCTAATTGATATGGCAGCTAGAGGTTGCATAACAAACATGAGATAAAGGTTCATTTCCTCGAGGGTGAGTCGAGGGAGTGCCTTTGTGTGAGATGAGTGGTGATGGTTGCAAGTAGGTTCGCCGAGAACCGAAGATGATAATGATACTCTCTTACCCCTCTATAAAAAATATTCTGAGTAGACGAATGCCATGTGTCTTTTAAGTTTTGGTTTATGAAATTTAGCTTTATGCAAAAGAACTACATATACAGCTTTAGAGCCTCCGTCAGTCATTGGGCCTATATCGCCCTACTAAACTTGCGAGTACATCGTACTCAGTCTCTCTTTGCTGCCTCTATGATTTTGTATTTCAGAGGAGGACGACACCGAGCAGTTAGGTGGGTTCTTCGTTGACGTCGACTACTAGTCTGGGGTTCCCAGGTAGCAGCTTGGGACCGTGGAACAAGCTGGCTTGGGCGATGTTTATCTGTAGGCCTCTTAGGCCATAATTTGCTTCTTGTTGTATTAGACAACGCTACTTCGCTTCCGCTTGTTGAATTGTAAGATCTGTGATCCTTTTGCCTTGTAATATTTGTATTCTCCTCGTTATATGAGTTGCTATATAAATGTTTTGTGTCGTAGTGTCATGCTTTGTGCCAGTTCTGTTGCACAAGTCTCGATCTTTGTTTTATACAGTGATGGTTGTGTTGCTTTCATAGCCTCTCTGTATAATTCCGGGGTCGGGGCGTTACAAATTGGTATCAGAGCAGGATTGCCTGTAGGAAACCCTTTCTATTGGTCGATGTCGAGTCTAGTGAAAATTATTTTTAACCTAAAAATGAGTTGTGAAAACTTTCTTAGGATTCTTTTTACTTCTCATCCAACTCGCTCTACTCTGATTCTTACCTCTATTTGTTTTGTGCTTGGTGGCGATGTTTAGGTTCTCGGGGTTGGGGTTCTTATCGTCCAGTTATGCCTCGAGTCCATTATATCCGTATGATATCGCCACGATGACTTGATGTCACCGTGGTTGCCCAAAATCTGTCTTTGGTGTTTATTGTTTCTTGAATATCAATATCTGGGAGCAACCAATGATCTATCTTGACTGTCCGAATTGGTTACTAACTTGTCGTTGTTCCAATTCTTCAGAATGGCTCCTACCCGTCGTGGGGAACATAGCAGCCCTGACCCACCGCCGCCACCCTCAATGGCGGAGGTGATGATGGCTATCGAGCAAAACCGTCTGCGCAATGAGCGGTTGCTCGAGCAGCTGGTCCAGCAAGGGGCCAGGAGGAACACGGACTGCACCACTCTCAACCAGTTCTTGCGGTCCCAACCTCCCACTTTCTCCGAGGCTAAGGAGCCGCTTGATGCGGATGATTGGCTTCGGGCTATCGAGCGCAAGTTCGCCGCTCTTCACGTTCCGGCGGCAGAACATGTCAACTTCGCCACCTACCTTCTGGAAGGAGCCGCCGGCTCCTGGTGGGAGAGCCACGTGGCAATGGTCGCCGCGGGCCATGTTGTCACATGGGAGGAGTTCCGCACCGCCTTCCGTGCGGCGTACATCCCCAAGCCCATCCTCGAGCTCAAGAGGCGGGAGTTCCTGGACCTAACCCAGGGACGCATGGACGTCCAGTCCTATGGACGGGAGTTCAACCACCTCTCCCGTTACGCCCCTCGGGACGTGACGAATGATGAGGACAAGCAATACCTCTTCCGCAAGGGGCTCGCACCTCGTCTCCGATACGAGCTCCTACCCTTCAAGTTCACCTCCTACCAAGAGCTCTATAACCAGGCTCTCACCATGGAGCAAGGTAGGAAGGAGCTAGAGGCTTCTAAGAGGCCCGTTTCCACCGACAACCAGAGCTCCTCCTCATCTGGGGGCAAGAAGCGCAAGGTCTTCGTGCCTTTCAGCGCCGTGCCAAAGGCGCCCTTCGCGCCAAAACCCACCGGGTACCTGCCACCTCCGCCTCGCCCCGCTACTTCGACTTTGGGTGCGGCTGGAGGCGGTTTTCGACCTCGACTGCCTGCACCCCCGGGAGTCACTTGTTTCGCTTGTGGCCAGCCGGGGCACTACTCTAGGGAGTGTCCCCAGAAGGCACCGGCTCCCTCAGCACCTGCACCAGCACCCTCTACCCCAGCCGCCAAGGCTACCACCGTCAGCCGTGGCCGCCTGAACCACGTCTCGGCTGAAGGCGTTGAGGAGGACCCCGGAGTTCTTATGGGTACGCTTCAAATCAATACTTATCCAGCTTCCGTGCTATTTGATTCTGGAGCTTCGCATTCGTTCATATCCATATCATATGCACACAATCATCAATTACCGTTTGTGATGATGGATCCCCCGTTAGTGGTCAAGACCCCGGGCTCTAGTTGGTGTACAAATTGGATATCTCCCGATGTTCAAATAGCCGTAGGGTCAGTCCCTTTTCCGTTCTCATTGATAGCCCTGAGGTCAGAGGGTATCGATGTTATCCTGGGCATGGATTGGTTAGTGAAATATCAGGCAAACCTGGATTGTGCTGCCAAGACTGTCACAGTGTTCCACCCAAGGTATGGGGAAGTGCGTTATTGGTCCCCAACATCTGCAACCCCTTCCGCAGCCACTCCTCTTTCACCGGAGATCAGTCTTTATTTCCTGGAAGGAATCACCCCGCCTGATATGTCGGAAGTCGCGGTGGTGTGTGATTTCCCCGATGTCTTTCCAGAGGAATTGCCCGGCATGCCACCTGATCGCAGCGTGGAGTTTGTGATTGAGCTGGTTCCGGGAACCGCCCCCGTTTCCAAGACGCCCTACCGTATGCCAACGGAAGAGCTAGCTGAATTGAAGAAGCAACTTGATGAGCTGCTGGAGAAAGAATTCATCCGGCCGAGTAGCTCACCTTGGGGCTGCCCGGTTATCTTTGTCAAGAAGAGGGATACAAATGTTCCTCGACTGGTCGTTGACTACCGCCCTCTCAATGCGGTGACCATCAAGAACAAGTATCCAATTCCTCGAATAACCGACTTGTTCGATCAATTAGCTGGAGCCACGGTGTTCTCCAAGATGGATTTGAGGTCAGGCTACCATCAAATAAAAATCCGAAAGGAGGATATTCCGAAGACGGCCTTCACTACCCGCTATGGGTTATATGAGTACACCGTTATGTCTTTCGGCCTCACAAATGCTCCGGCTACATTCATGAGGTTAATGAACTCCATCTTCCACGAGTACCTCGACAAGTTCGTCATCATCTACATCGATGACATCCTTGTGTACTCCAAGACCGAAGACGAACATGCTGAACATCTTCGACTTGTCCTGACCAAACTTCGAGATCACCGTCTATATGCCAAGTTCTCTAAATGTGAGTTTTGGCTGAAGGAGCTCATCTTTCTCGGTCATGTGGTGTCAGCTGCCGGAGTAGCGGTGATACCCGACAAGATTCAGGCCATCCTGGATTGGCCAACTCCCAAGTCCGTCAAAGATATCCGAAGCTTCCTTGGATTGGCAGGTTATTACCGTCGATTTATTGAGGGCTTCTCCAAAATAGCAAAGGCATTGACTGAACTCCTCAAGAAAGGCAAGCCTTTTGTGTGGTCAGACAAGGCTGAAGAGAGTTTCCAAACCCTCAAGGTCAAGCTCACCACCACACCGGTACTTGTCCTTCCTGATACCGCCAAGGACTTCGTCGTCTATTGCGATGCATCTCTCCAAGGCTTGGGATGTGTCTTGATGCAAGAGGGCCATGTGGTCGCTTATGCTTCCCGTCAACTCAAGCCACACGAGCAAAATTATCCAACTCATGATTTGGAGCTTGCCGCCGTGGTACATGCTCTGAAGCAATGGAGGCCCTATCTCTTGGGCAACCGTTGCGAGATCTACTCCGACCACCAAAGTCTGAAATATCTATTCACCCAGCCGGATCTGAACTTGAGGCAGAGGAGATGGTTGGAATTTATAAAGGACTATGATGTGACCCTCAATTATCAGCCCGGCAAGGCAAATGTCGTGGCGGATGCTCTAAGCCGCAAAGCCTATTGCAACACCGTGATGGTTGAAAAGGCCCAACCTGCTCTTCATGAGGAGTTCGCTAGGTTGAATTTGGAAATTGTCCCTTCTGGTTTTCTGGCTAACCTCGAGATCAAATCCACTCTTGAGGATGAAATCAAGGCCGCCCAGCAAAATGATGCTGGCATCCTCAAGATTAAGGAGAATGTCGCAAGTGGAAGGGCTAAGTGTTTCTCTATCGATGACTCCGGTGTTGTCTACTTCGAAGGCCGCCTTGTGGTGCCCAAGAGTGGAAATACCAAGGGGTTAATTCTCCAAGAGGCACATGAGTCTCCCATATCCATCCATCCCGGTAGCACCAAGATGTACCAAGACCTCCGTCCCAAATTCTGGTGGACCCGTATGAAGCGGGAGATTGCCAAATATGTTGCCGAATGTGATGTCTGTCGCCGGGTGAAAGCTGAACATCAGAGGCCAGCTGGTACTCTTCGCCCCATAGCCATTCCTGAATGGAAATGGGATGAAATTGGTATGGATTTCATTACCGGTTTCCCCCGATCACAAAGGGGTAATGATGCCATTTGGGTAGTCATTGATCGTCTATCCAAGGTCGCCCACTTCCTCCCCGTTCGCGAGGATATCACTGCCAAGCAACTAGCCGAGTTGTATCTTGCTCGGATTTTCCCTCTCCATGGTGTTCCTATAAGCATCATATCGGACCGGGGAAGTCTATTTGTATCCAAATTCTGGCAGAGTTTCCAAAGTGCTTTGGGAACCCGTGTGAACCTGAGCACTGCTTACCACCCTCAAACCGATGGTCAAACTGAAAGAGTGAATCAAGTTCTTGAGGACATGCTTCGGGCTTGTGTCATCTCTTTCGGCAAGAGTTGGGAAAAATACCTCCCTCTCGCCGAGTTCTCCTACAACAATAGCTATCAAGCCAGCTTGCAAATGGCTCCCTTCGAGGTCCTATATGGGAGAAAGTGCCGGACTCCTCTCAATTGGTCTGAAACCGGGGAGAGGTCACTCTTCGGTCCTGATGTGATCAATGAAGCTGAAGAGAAAGTCCGTGTCATTCGAGAAAATCTCAAAGCTGCTCAATCCCGTCAGAAAAGCTATTATGACAAGCACCATCAAGAGGTCCACTATGAAATTGGTGACAAGGCCTATCTTCGAGTCTCTCCTCTCCGAGGCGTTCGTCGTTTCGGAATCAAGGGCAAATTAGCACCCCGCTACGTTGGTCCTTTCACCATCCTAGCCAAGCGAGGGGATCTCTCCTATCAACTGGAGCTACCCTCAAATTTCCCGGATGTGCATGATGTCTTCCATGTTTCCCAACTCCGCCGGTGCTTCAAGGATCCAATCCGTGGGGTTGATCATGAGGCATTGGATATTCAGGAGGACTTGACCTATCGCGAGCATCCTATCCGCATCTTGGATGAAGCGGAGAGGAAAACCCGCAACAAGTCTATCAAGTTTCTCAAAGTCCAATGGTCTAACCATTCCGAGGAAGAAGCCACATGGGAGCGAGAAACTAGTCTCCGTCAGGAATACCCCGCCTTTTTCACTCAAGCCTAGAATCTCGGGACGAGATTCCTGTAAGGGGGGTAGAGTTGTAACAGCCCTAGTTTGGAAATGGAAAATACGAAGAATTTTTCCACTTTTTGTTTCCGTGTTTGCATCATAGCATCCATATGCATTGTGCCATTTCAAACTTGCACTTGGAAACCAATGGGAATGGGAAGCCAACCTTCCCTATCCTCCACCTAAGGTAATGTCAACTTAGCAAACCCACTCCTCCTTGGACTTTCACATGTTTTAGAAAGTTCCAAGCTTGATCTCTGAAACCTTTTTTCTCAACTTCAAATTTTTGGTTAAATGAGAAAATGGAGTTAAGAATTGAATTTGGCTAAAAATTCAGTTCTTGTCTTTGGAACCTAGTTGAGTCTCCCCCAACCTTCAAACTAAATTCATGGAGTGCTTCATTATTATGTTGGGAGCCACCATGTTTAATTTCACTATTTTTGGAAATGGTTAATTGCTCCAATTAGAGGCTTTTTGCAATTATCAAAAATTGACCATATTAAAAGCTGTGAACAAATGTTGGCCAAAACATTTTATATTTCCGCACCAATTTTTGTGGAGCACCTAAAGGTAATTTGGAGCCCACATGAATTTTTGCACATTTTATAAGAATGTGTTAGTGCCTCTTTTAAATCTCTGAACTCTGCTGTTGGACCTGTTTGCAAGTAATTCAAAAACTCCAGGGGCCTTTTTGCAATATCTCCTTTCCCTCTCTCCTCTCTCACAGTGACCGGCGCCCATGCCGCCGTGGCCCCTGTGCCGCACCATGCCGTGGCCCGGGAGGTTAAGGAGCCGCCTGTTGTCGCCACCTGCACCGCGACGCCTTGCCCTACCCCTTCCCACCTGCTCCCTCGTCTCTCTCTCTCTCTCTCGAGCGTCCTCCCGAGCGTCTCCGTTGCCGCCGTCCGCCGTGTGCCGTGTCGTCGACTGGAGTCGCCCCGCGCAAAACGAAGGCCGCGGCGAGGTTCGCCTCGTCCTCCTCTCCCTCCACGTCCAAGGAATCGGGCCCGGATGCCCTGAGCCGACGCCGGCGTCCTCGACATCCTCAACCTCGGCCGAGCCCCGTCGAGCTCGATCCCGTCGATTTCGTCCACCCCGTCGCCGACGAGTGCCCCCCTGCATCGTGGGTGAGCACCACCTTCTCTTGGCCCTCTCCCTTTCTCCCCTCTCCCTCCCTCTCGCCGCCGTTTAGCCGGAGGCACCGCCGGTGGCCGTCGGCGTCATCAGCACGCGCGCCACAACGCGCCCGGCCTGGCCCCCGGCCTGACCGGCCACGAGGCCGGGGCCTCTCGGGTCCCTGCCCGGCCATATGGGCCGGCCCAGTGGCCGGGGCCTCTCGGGCTGGGGCCCGGTCATAATGGCCGGCCTGCACCGGCCTGGCCGGCCTGACAGGGAAATTTCTTTCCCTTTTAATTTTTGAAACAGATTTAATTAATTCATAATTAATTGAAAAATGCTTCAAATTAGACGAATCAAATTTCAAAATGTTCGGTAAAACAAACTCTACCCCTTGGGATCATTGTAACCTTCTTTTGGAATTATTTTCTTTTGGTTATTTAGGAATTCCCAAAATAGGTTGAATAATGCCTAATTTGAGAAATCCATAACTTATTCTATAATTGTCCAAAAATTGTAAATAAAATCTCAATTTGATCAGCTTGTCAATTGCTAGTAACCCATGCTAATACCATGTCATGACCACAAATATTTATTTGATGTTATCCCTAAATTGGTTAAATGAATTAAATTCAATTATTTATTTAAGTTGCTATTTCTTCATCGGTACTCCGAAATTTACAAATAAATTATCGAAATGATCGGAAGAACGAAACCTATCCTTTCATGTCATGTTCATGCATATTTGACCACTTCTCTAATAATTCAATAACTTATGAAGAATGTGGCCACTAAGATAAATATGGGGTTGGTTCCAAATAATTGACCTAATTATTTGGCTCCTCATTTAAATTTGCTTTTAATTTATATAATAATATGGTTGCGTCAATTGGACATGTCATCATGTGATTGAGCATTGCATTTTGAGTTCGTGTGATTTATGTGTGCTTTGTATTTCTTTTGGGTATCGATAGAATCCGGAGTCGAGGGTCTCTCTACTTACCCCGACGAGCAGTACTTCACGACCGGGCAGCAAGGCAAGAGATAACCTAACCTTCTTGGCATCTAGCATCCTATGCTTTTATCAAATTATCTTATCCACCATAATATTGCATGCGGTTCAAATATCTCTTTGTGTAAATATATAGAATCCTATGAATGCATGTCTCTTCCCCGAGCCAATCACATGTATCCCTACCTATGACACCTAGGGTTGAAGTGTTGGCCGAGATGAAGATAGAATTATTGTTGTACTCATATGCTTAGCTATGCTTAGACATGCTTAGAAATGCTTAGTTGAAATGCTAGTTTGTCCGTTATTGAATTCCATAATTATTGATGTTGATGGAATGACTCGGGCATGGTGGTTAATTGTGATGCTTAAATTAAAATGCTAAGATGGCTTGGGTGAGTTGCCATCGGGGATGGTGCTTTGCCTCACTCTAGCCCCTAGGTGCGAGTTCTTGTCTCTAGAACCAAGATCGAGCGTGCTTCCGGAGGTGGGGGCATATGGAACCCCCTTTGACCGAATAATTTGTGAGGGGCTTGTCAAGGGTCCTCTAGTTTGCTATTTCCATTTGCGCGTGTGTGGTGTTGGTGGAAAAAGGAAAACGAGGATGGTGGTGTGTAGGATGTGACGGTGGGGCAGGGCGCTGGGAGCGCTGAACCTGTCCTTCCGCCACTGATGGCCCTTGAGTAAGTCTCATGCAATGTAAAGGTCTAACCGCGCCCGCTCGCCGGTCTTCCCCGGAAGAGGGCCAACTAGGTGAGCCGGACGGTACCAATGGATAAGGAGCTGGGGTTCCTGCGGAAACCTGGCGACTTCAAATAGTACACCCCTGCAGGGTTAATCTTTTCGAAAAGCCGTGTCCGCGGTTATGGACGACTTGGGAACGGATATACGAGACCATAGATAACTTTTAACCTAATTGATATGGCAGCTAGAGGTTGCATAACAAACATGAGATAAAGGTTCATTTCCTCGAGGGTGAGTCGAGGGAGTGCCTTTGTGTGAGATGAGTGGTGATGGTTGCAAGTAGGTTCGCCGAGAACCGAAGATGATAATGATACTCTCTTACCCCTCTATAAAAAATATTCTGAGTAGACGAATGCCATGTGTCTTTTAAGTTTTGGTTTATGAAATTTAGCTTTATGCAAAAGAACTACATATACAGCTTTAGAGCCTCCGTCAGTCATTGGGCCTATATCGCCCTACTAAACTTGCGAGTACATCGTACTCAGTCTCTCTTTGCTGCCTCTATGATTTTGTATTTCAGAGGAGGACGACACCGAGCAGTTAGGTGGGTTCTTCGTTGACGTCGACTACTAGTCTGGGGTTCCCAGGTAGCAGCTTGGGACCGTGGAACAAGCTGGCTTGGGCGATGTTTATCTGTAGGCCTCTTAGGCCATAATTTGCTTCTTGTTGTATTAGACAACGCTACTTCGCTTCCGCTTGTTGAATTGTAAGATCTGTGATCCTTTTGCCTTGTAATATTTGTATTCTCCTCGTTATATGAGTTGCTATATAAATGTTTTGTGTCGTAGTGTCATGCTTTGTGCCAGTTCTGTTCCACAAGTCTCGATCTNTACTTGGACAAATGATCATAGTTTCTAATTAGTTGTTTCAAAGATCACGTCGAAGTTTATATCACTCAACAAGATGATCTAGCTCCTAATTCATCAAGTCGAGAGAAACATCGATCACTTTATATTCTTTATTTCAAAAGCGCGAAATTTTCCCGCATTTTCAGATGCATGCTAAGCGAATGCACAAATTCTATTTCTATCCTTTCTACTCTCTAAACTACGGGGTATTACAGAGACGGGCGCAAAGGCCGGGGCGGATGGGTTCCGGACAAAGAGGAAACGACCTGTCCAGCTGGGTTTGGCGTTGGTGTCGGCATCGGCATCTCGCCGCGGCGCCGGGCAGGCGGCGGAAGGGACAGTAGACACGCCCGACCCGGCGGCACGAGAGATGTGAGATGAGATCCAGTCGATTCATGGGTAGGTGTATAATTGCTTTCAGGTCCCTACAGGATATTATTTTGCTATTAAGTACGTATTGGGTATTTTATCACTGGACATCCAACTTTGGATACATTATCCAAGGCTAATCAACTTTTGGGTAAATAACCAATTATCCTTTTTTTCACAGCGCGCGCTGTTTTACCGCATTCACCAGAGCGCTAGCTAAATCGACGGTTTTTTCCGCGCGTGACATATTTATGACGCATGTTGGAGATGCTCGAAAGTCCGCCGCTGGCAGATGGGTCGTGTCGTCGACACGGGAGGGAGGGGGTGTTTCTTCCCACGTCGTGCGGAGTGTGAACCAAGTGGTAAAGCGACCTTTCTATTAGCGGGTCACTAAATTTGTAGGTAGCGACCTACTCCTGGAAAATACATCTACCTAACAACGTTATGTTCACATGTCGGTGGCCAGCAAACGAACAAGAAAAATGAGAACATGGTGCTGGTCGGCAGCCCTGTCCGTCAGATCACAGGTGAGGGCCGTGAGGCCTACTCTCCGGCCCTGTCCGTCAGATCACAGGTGAGGACTACTCTCCGGGGAAAAAAAACATTACATGTGAGGTGAGGCTTCTTGGTCGATCTCCACTTCTCCGCGCATACGCACACGCTCACACAGCCTGGCCGATCAGTACTGCTTTGACTCGTCTTTTCTCGGGTTGGGTCGACTACGGCGAGAGAGTCGCAAGAAGTGCTGACCTGAGCGAGTGTTTGGCACGGGGTTCCCATCGCGGTCCGAGAGCGCCTAACCGCGTCCCTGCGTGGACGACCGCGTGCGACCAGGACAGCTGGCTTGGCCCACCCGAATTGTGCACCGCAAATCGTGCCGCAACAGCCGAACGAGAACTCTTGATCCGGTCGCCGCCTAGCCTAACCTGTCACATCACTGCTTCTACGGTGCACTCGTGCCAACGGTACGTTGACTCACACTGACACGTACTGTACGTTTTTTTTTATCCACTACCGCTCTCTCTTGCGCCTCATCTTTGACTCACATAATTTCAAAAGGCGTGGAAATAGAAAAACATAGGATTACAATGTCATGTATGGAGTGGATGATTTCAAAAACAAAGAAATAGTACACAAGATTACAATGCCCATGTACGTTTAAACCCATAGGATTTTGTATCAATAAAAAAACAAAGGATTCTATAAAAAAAGAGCTATGAGTGGATGTATGGTTTCCTGTGAAATGTAATGCAAATGAATTATTAGGAAAACATCCCGTGAGATTCAACCTATCAAATTAAACAATTATACTAGCACAAAATTCTAAAGAACCGAACCCTCTAAAAGTCAGACACCTAAATTGCTGGCAGTACGGGGTGTCCCGATTTGGGGTGTGACGACATACGGTTGACACCTACGATACGAGGTCGGGACGCTCATTCACGGCCTTGATGCTCGGAAACCTCGTCGGAAGAAGTTTTTACACATAGACGTCGACCTTGATGGTTGACTCACATAATTTCAGAAATGTGGAAATAGAAAAAAACACAAGATTACAATGTCATGTATAGTAGTACATGTTTTAAAAAACGAGGAAATAGCAGAAACACAAGATTACAGTGTCATGTACATTTAAACTCCTAGGATTTTGTATCCATACAAAAACAAAGGATTCTAAAAAAGAGCTATTGAGTGGATATTATGAAATGTAATGTAAATGATTTCTTAGAAAAACATTCTATGCCATTCAAGCTATCGAGTTAAACAACTACACTAGCAAAAAAAAAAATCAAAGAAACTGAACCATCTAAATGTCGGACACCTAAATGTCCGGCACTATGGTTTGTCCCGAGTTTGGGTGCGACGACCTACGGGTGACACCTATGATACGGGGTCGGGACGCTCATTCACAATCTTGATGCTCGGGAACCTCGCCGAAACTTTTTTTGCGTGTAGACGTAGACTGGAAGTGCCCCAACACGACAGATCTAATAGGGTGGCTGTGGCCTTGCGTGGTTTTAGGTGGTGACCTGGGATTGTGCGGCCAGCGACTTCGTCGACCCCTTTGGGTCGCCTTCGGTCATTATGAAGGTCGATCTCGCTGCTATGTCCGGGAAGCATCCCGGATTTGGCGCAACATTCGAGGTATGCAGGCAACTGTGTGAGCAGATAGGGCTACGCGACGTTTGTGTTGTGCGGCGTTGCGGCTCGCGCGCGGTTTGTGTAGCGCCTCGACCCCGAAATTATACAGAGAGGCTATATAAATCACAGGCTATGCTACACAATCGAAGGGTAATGAGATTACCGCTCCCACGCAACACCTCGATCATGCCATAAACACTAGCATAGCTATCAATGCATAATAAGGAGATCAAGACTTGTGGAACAACTGGCACATCACAGACTCTACGACACAAAAGATCATAGTTCAACTCATATAGCGAGAAAGATAGCAAATTACGACACAGAGGTCACAGACCCAACATTACAACATGCGGAAGCGAATTTAGTTGTCTAACAACAAGATCCAAATTAGGGCCTAAGAGGCTTATAATAACAAATATCCTAGCCAGCTTGTTTCAAGACGTGCCAAGCTGCCACCTGGAACCCCGGACTAATCGTCGATGTCAACGTAGAACCCACCTTCCTGTGCGGTGGCGTCATCCTCTGAAACAAATAATAATCAACAAAGAGAGACTGAGTACGACGTACTCGCAAATTTAGTAGGGCGATATAGGCCCCATGCTGATTGGCTCTAAAGCTGTATGGTAGTTATTTTGCATAAAGCTAGTTTTCCTTTTAAAAGACATGACTCATGGCATTCGACTACTCAGAAGGTTTTTCACAAAGGTGATAACATGATAAACTTTTATCTTCGATTCACATTTGTAACAGCCCCAGCTTGTTAATGAAAAATACGAAGAATTTTTCCACTTTTTGCATTCTTGTTTGCATCATGGCATGCATATGAAATTGCTATTTTTAACAATTCACTTTGAAACCAATTAAACTGGGGAAGCAACCTTCTCTAACTTCACACCAAATACAATTGTTTAACTTGTAACCCAATTTGTTCTTGGACTTCCAAATTGTTTAGGAAGTTCCAAGTTGACATTTTATAACCAATTCTCAAATCCCAAATATTGCCAAATGAGAAATGAACCTGAGAATCCAAAATTGGATTAATTCAATTCTATTTTTGAAACCAAGTTAATCTTTCCCAAAAATTCAAACTAAAATCATGGGGAGCTTCAATATTACTGTGAGAGTGTAAAGCCCCGAGATACGGTACTATGTAGATTTGAGCGCTACCGCCAAATCCTCATAATAACGATCCTAGGGCGCCCACCAGGCATAACGTGCACGTCGCAACACACACGTTATGCGGGTGGAATTGTGATGATCATTACAATAGTTCTCGATGGAACCCACAAAAGAACATATATACAACGACTCACCGAGTCAAGAGTACAAAAGATACATTACAAAGATCCAATAACAACGAAAGCGAATAGTATCCGGCTACGGAGAAGAATACAACTGTGGACTAAGAGTCCTGAAGTTAAAAGAAGGCACCATAACCCTATCCAGGCCAAGCCGGAGGGATTCCCAAGCTAACGTCATCTGACTTCATACCTGTTGGCTGCATTGGAATAGCAGCCCCGAAGGGGTCAGTAATAGTAGAAGTACTGGCAAGGAATACTCACAAGATATCAAAACTTGAATTCCGGAGGAAGAGGGTTAGCGATTGAAGCGGTGGCAAGCAGTACTAACAACTTATAGAGACACACTATGACTTGCGTCTATTTAGAATAAGGAAAGAGAGCGTTTACTCGACTAATCTATTCTACTCACCAAACAAAACCCGCCCTAAGACAACTCCATCGTATCATCAACCCACGAGGAAGAAGTCCGGGCACTAACACGTTGATCAAGTTTTAATCATATTATTATTATTCGAGTAAGGCTATTTACTACGCAAATTTACCATTTAATTGTACGGTGATGTCTATGATCTTTTTAGCCAGCACATTATCCAAGTCGTCCATAACCGCGGACACGGCTTTTCGAAAATATTTAACCCTGTAGGGGTGCACCATAGTAACCATACACGTTCGATCAACCCACAAGCCACAAAGGCCAAGGATATCACAACACGACCCTTCCCTTCACTACGGCATTGAATAGGGAGCCACCCATCTGAGACTGATCCACGTCGGGAGCCCGGCCGAAACTCCTTTGCGGGCCAAAAGGTTTGCGTCTATGCACTAGGTGGCACAACTACCATGAGCGGCCACTTCGCATCATACCACAACTTATATGCGCCCCCCATAGTAGTAACCTCTCATCTTCAGTAACATGCTTATGCGTATGTCCAAATAAACACCCGAACTAGTTGTGGCTCCCTAAGCAATACCGCGGTTCCGGTACTAAGTTGCGGGGGGTTCATAAGTCTTCCCACGTGTGGGTAGTGCGCTCAGTCTTGGATAAGCAGAAAAGAACACGGCTCCTAGGCGACACTAGCAGAACAAAACACCATAGCTGGCCTGCCGCCGGTGCCTTATCTTTATTATATAAGTTCTCTCACAAAGCATGTCTTCGTTAATTTAGCTATACAATCTAAGCATCAGCAGTGTAGGAGATAATTCACAAACAACTCCTAAGCATGCGCTACGACTCGCAAGGCTAACAAACAACAGGTTAAAAGGATGTGGGGGTGTGGCTGTATCATGGCTGCAAGGTAAACATGCAAATAGGATCGAGACACAAGCATCGATATATAAGGCTAGCAAGGAACAAAAGATAGGAGGAGTAAGAGACAGAAAACAAGCAAAAGATAGCAAGTGAGTAGTCCTTGTCTGCAATTCCGGTAGAGGTAGTAGAACTTGTCGTTACTCACATCAACTCAGCGTCCTATTCTCGAAGAAGCAACGAACACTGGAAGAGCAAACGGTGCATCTTACTACTATGGCAAAAGAACCGGCATGTGATGCAATGCATGCATGACATGTCAGCTGTCAAGCGGGGCGGGAAGCGGCTGTTCGCTACCTTACTCGCGGGACACTGCCACAGTCGCGGGACAGCATGCGGGACAGTGCAGGAATCGCTAGGAGCAGTGCGGGACACTGCGGCTTCCCGCATCAACCCGCACCAGCCCGCAAGTGGCAAAGACATATTGCGTCGCCATTGACCCATCCTCATCGAGAGATAACCTCCGCCCCTGAGTCCACCTGCGAGCTTCACACTCACGCGCCGCCCGCGAGAGCTGTCCGTGCCGCGACTTGAGCACCGCGCCTGGAGGTCGCTGCTGTCCCGCGGCGTCTTGCTTCCTGTCGAGGACGCCCTCCGGCTGGTTCAGGTCGATGGGCGCGGCTGCACATCGGGCACGGCGACGCGGAGGGCCGGGCGGTAGGCGGGCTCCTCGATGCTCTGGATAGGGACGAAATGAGCGTCGTCTCCGCCGTTGGCCGCGCCAACGTCGACGCGCTGGTGCAGCTGCTCACGGCGCCGGCACCCGCGGTGCGGGAGAAGGACGCGGCGGTGGTTTGCCGGCTCGCGGAGTCGGGGAGCTGCGAGGGGATGCTGCTGTCGGAGGCGACATCTTCTGGCACGCCGTCTCGTCGCACGGCGCGCTGCGCAACCTGCTCCTCTACCTCGACGCGCCGTCGCCGCAGGACTCCGCGGTATCCCCCGACACCCTCATGTCGCTCGGCGTGCTCCCGCGGCTGGCGCACGCGCTCCAGGCCGGCATCACCGGCGCGCAGCTCGCGGCGGCGGAGGCGATCTGCAAGATCTCTGGCGGCAGCGGCGGCCGGGACATGAAACGGCTCGTGGGCGAGCACGGCTGCGTGCCGCTGCTGGACGCCAAGTCACCCGGTGCGCGCGAGGTGGCCGCGCAGGCGGTGGCGAGCCTGGCGTGGCACCCTGGCAACGTGCCCGACTCCCGAGCCCCGCGAACACGGCGAAGAAGCACGTCGACCCCAGCATCAGGATTGAGGAGCTCCATGGCGTCGACACGAGCTTAGATGGGATGCGCCGCCGTCGACCCCATCGCCATATCGGGAGAGAGACCTAGCTTCTGCGGGTTCTGCTATTCTGCGGGTGACTGGTGGACTACGTGGGCCTACCGCTTCATCCCGCTAGCGTTGATACGCAAAACATGAGAAATGCAATTAAGCAAAATTAAACGGAATCGAGACTCCGACATTTAATTATAATGTTTGAGTTATTTTTCTAAACATCAAAATTAAATGTTGATTTAATAAGGAGTAACAAGGCATGGGTAAGCTAATCAAAATTTAAATGGAATAGGGATATTATTTAAATTAACCCCTTCAGATTCCATATTTAATTATTTAGGTGGAATACAAAATACAACTAAATATTAAACTATATGATGCAAACATGATCATGGATGGCATATTCAAATTCTACACATTTTTCTGAACAACTTTCATATATCATACTTTGCAATTGGAGCTACCAATTAAAAGTTATGGAATTGGACATAATTTGCAAAAAGAAAACTAAAACAGAGAAAGGGTGGGAAAAATAGGTGGTGGCCGGGGATCGAACTTGGGCCGGCTGGGTAAGGGAGCTGGGAGCAAGCCACTGGGCTGGCTCGGTGTTCGTGTTAGGTTGTGGCTCGGGTTTTACAAGAGGTAAAGGCGAGGCGTTAACTGAAATTGGACAGCAAAGTTCAGTCTTCAGTCTTCAGGTTCAGGTGCAGACGGCAACGGGGACGAGATGCAGCAGCGCTGCTGGTTCACCTGCGCGACCTGGAGTCCGAGGATACAAGTGGCAATGGGGTGCGCTAGTGTGCTTGTGCAGGAGGGATGGTGCTTGGTGTGTACGTGCAGGAGCTTGACATGAGCAGCAGGACATGGACGAACTCGTCCATGGCGGACAAGGCTCGGACACGAGAGGATTGGCGAGTACAGGATGCAATCGAGGCTGGGAAGGGAAGGGATAGGTGCAGCTGCTCACCACGGATCTGTCGGCGAAGAGGAGGGGCTCGGGGACGACGGCAGCGAGGTAGAGGAGGAAGACGACGGCGACCTTGGCGTTTCCCTCGCGCGTACGGAGTCGACGTTGTGGACGGAGTCCGTGCGTGCGGCGATCCTCGGCTCGATTCCTCGCGTGTGCGGGTAGATGAAGACGGGGCGATGCTCCAGGACATGGTGGCGACGTTCGGGGTGCTCGCTACCGCGGGGGATGATGACGGCGGCCGACCATGGCGCTCCGGAGCACGACCGGGGCGAGCTCGTTCCCGGGAAGCAGATGACGAAAGAGGAGGCGCCAAGGTGGGAATTTGGACGAGTGGAACCCGTGCAAACTCCTGGACATGAGTAATTGGATCGGAGAGGCTTTAGGCGACGGCGAGCTTGAGACTCCGGTCTCGGTCATGGGATATCGAGAGGAAAAAAGGAAAGGGGAGAAAAGAGAGGTGGCGGCGGCAGGAGGGGGAAAGAAGAGGGGCTAGGGTTTGGAAGGGGCGCGGCTGCGGCCGCTGGTTTTATTGGAGGGGGGGGGGGGGGGGGGGGGGAGGAGCGGGGCGTGGTGGCTGACGTCGGCCACGGGAGGAGCACGCCTCCTGGGGTCCTCCTACTCTACGCCTGTTACGTCAGTTAGCACAGGAACGCGCCGACCCGGTCGTCTTTCTCCTCCCGCCCAGTCTCCAACGCCAGCCTCCCGCGCGGCCGCGCCCTGTCTCCACTCACCTTCGTCCCCCCGCCTCCAACGCCGGCCGGACCGCCTGCTGCCGCCACCCGCGGCCGGCTCCGCTCCCGCGGCGCCTCGCCGCGCCGCCCTCCTCGATCCCTAGCCCACCGCCGGTCCGCCGCCGCCCCCGACCTCCCTCTAATCCCCCCTTCGGCGAACCCCCTGCACCCAAACCCTAACTCGTCGCCGGCGAGCTCCCCACACCGCACCCGACCCCCACCCCCTAAGATAAGTCCCTTCCTCACCTACGCCGGCGACGCCGCGGCCAGCCGCGTCGTCCCCGTCTCCGGTGAGGTCCATCCCTCGCCTGGCCGGCGACGTCGCGGCCAGCCGCGCCGTCCCCGTCGGCGGCGAGTACTTGCTCATCCTCTCCGCCTGCTTGCTCCTCTCGCCAGTTGCAGAGACATAGATGGGCCAGGCCCAGAACAGAGACCGTGCGAGACGGAGGGGTACGCGTTGCGTCGCTAACGGACGCAACGAGCGTAGAATAGGATTTGCCCGCCTCCTGCGTGAGGGAGAAGACGACAAGAGATCGAAGAGGTGGTGGTGGTGGGCTTGGGCTGCAGGATTATAGATGGGCCGCGGGAGCTGTCTTGGGTTGGAAGAAAGGCTGAACCAAAGGGGGAGAAGGCCAGAAGGAGCCCATCCGGCCCTTCATGATTTTCTAGGAATTAGCAATTTTCAAAAAAAAAGAAAAAGAGAGAAAGAGAGAAAAGAAAAGATAAGAGGGAAAAATAAAAGGGGGAAGATTTGCAAGATAACAATAGGGTTGTAAAATAATATTTTTGATTTATTTTTCGAAAAAAATATGCTAGGTGATTGATGCATGATGTCATGAGGATGCAAAAAAAAATAACAAGCAATTCTAATTTGGGGAAAACCCCGGGACATTACAGAGAGCCTCCATGAATATTTTCATTATTTTTGGAAATGTCTAAGTGCTCCAAATAAATGCATTTTTGCAATTTATCAAAAATGACCTTATTCAAACCCTATGAACAAATGTTGTGCAAAACTTTTTATTTTGCCACATCAATTTTTGTGGAGCTTCTAAATGACAAGGGGAGGCCACATGAATTTTTGTAGATTTTATAAAAAGGTTGAGGTGCCTTAATTAAATCCCAAAAGGGGCTGCTGGACCTTTTTGCAATTACAGAAAAGTGAGACAGGGGGGTTTTGTGAATTTTCCTTCTTCTCCCTCACTGTGGCGACAGGGCCGACGCCCATGCGCCATGTCGGCCGCCCCTGTGCCGCACGTCGCTCCCTCCTCGCTCGCCCTGCCTGCTCCCTGATGGAGGAAAACGGGACCACCACCTGCCCCTCTATCCATTTCCCCCTCCTGCTCCCTCTCGACTCGCCCCCTTTTCTCCACCCGAGCTCCGCCATTGCCGCCATGGTGCCGAGCTCATCGCCGTCGTTCCTGCCCTCCCCGCTTAGATCGAAGCCGATACGAAGTTTCACCGTGTCCTCCTCCACCTCCTCGTGCAAGGAATCGGTCCGGGGTCGCCCGCGCCGGCGCCACCGTCCTCGATTTCTCCCGCATCGGCCGAGCCCTGTTGAGGACGATTTCGTCGCCGTCCTCACTCCCCCGCCGTCGCCGACCACTCCACCGGGCTTCGGGTGAGCCCCTCAATCGTTTAGGCTTTCCCCCGTTCCCCCTCTCTTCCTCTCGCCGCCGTTCACCGGACCTCACCGCCGGCGTCGCTCACCACCGTGCCCCGGCCTGGGGACCGGCCGTGAGGCCGGCAGCCTCTGGTCAGTGCCCGGCCTAGCGCCCGGCCTGGGCCGGCCAGGAGGCCGGCACCCTCTGGACCGTGACCGGCCTGGTGCCCGGTCTGGGCCGGCCAGGAGGCCGGTCGCCTCAGACACCAGCCCGGCCTGGAAACCGGCCTGGGCGATCTGTAGGCCGGCCCAACAGTAAAAAAAAGGGTTTTTATCATTTTTGCCACTATGACCAAGCCTATACTCAAAAATGCCATTTGACCGACCAAATACTCAAAAATACCACCGCTCCGTTAGTCCAACAATCAGTTTTGCAATTCCGTTAACTCTTTACCGTTAGTCAATAATCAGTTTTGCCACTCGACATTGGAGTGGGTCTGTATACATGATGTATACTAAATTTTTGACATGATGCATACGTGATATGTGCTAATCTCAGCGTTGGACAGTATACTTTTCATGTAAGGCAGAAGATCTCAAATTATAAGTAACTAAGTGCGCAATATTTTACAAATAATAGACATATAAGACACAAGATCAGTACATCATTCTGGTTCACATGAAACAGGTACGAATACAACATATTAAATGCTTTTGTCCCACTACAGGTTCACAAAACCAAAAGTAAATCAAACTACAACTCAAAGGCACAATTTCTTCTTGTTGCGCGTGTTTTTTGCTGGGCTATCTTGTGCACTTGCTGCCTTGCTTCTGGTGTTCTTCGCCGGGCTATCTTGTGCATTTGTAGGATCTGGTGATTTTCTCTTCATTGTATTCTTTTTCCCAACTTTTTTTGCACCTTTAGAGCTGAGACAAAAGTAACTCAGTTGGTTATTTTCTCAACATTGTGTGCAAAGGATGGTGAGAACTATGAGCATACACATACCTTGCAGGATTAGCGGCCACACACGGTTCAGGTTCCGGCTCTGGTTCTCCATATCCTTCTTCTCCAAATGCTGGGTCAACAGACTCTTTGCAGATCCTTTTTATGTGACCAAAACCACCACAGCGCCCGCACTTTTTCTTCCTAACTCCTAGCCTGCCTCCTTCACTACTAGCTCTAATTCGTTTGGTCCTTGGCCTTCCTGGTGGCCTTTTCATGAGAGGTGCACATAGCTTGAAACCTGGATTAAATGGCTCCCATTGCTGTTTGCCAGCCATAGCTGGTAGGTTCTCAGCATAGGTAGCTTTAAACTTGGCAACAGGGTAGAAATCGTGCATATACGATTCAATATCACCTTGCGGACCTCTAAGTGAAGTGATAAACTTAAGTGCATGGATGCATGGCAAGCCTGTAATCTGCCATTGCCTACAACTGCAAGTCTTGTTTTTTATGTCGACAGGGTACCTCCATTGTGTGCCCTCCTTGTCAGTTCCAGTAACTTCTGCTTCATAATCATTGCGCTTCAAACAAGTCAGATTCAAGCCTGCACAATTGACATAAGTAGAACAAGAGTTAGATGAAGCAATAAAACTGAGAACAAGAGTTAGATGAAGAAACATAACCTCTTGTCTTTTCATTCAGTGCCTTAACCACAGCCGGAATAATACGGTGACCTTCAATCTTTTCGGCTATCCTTCGCCTTAACTCAAATTTTGCAATGGACTTCTGTCTAAGGCAATCAAACATGTCTACTATTTGCAAGGCTTTAACTTTCTTCAACTTGCTGTTAAATGACTCTGCAAGGTTGTTGTTTACATAGTCAACCTTACAAACTTTGTTGAACTTGCTTCTGGTCCATATCTTGGTATGATGCGCTTCCAAGTACTCCTGAACCTTTGGCTTAGAGTACATCTGGTTGAGGTGGTAAGCGTGCTTTCTCGGGTTGCACGTAAGAGCAGATGGCCATAAGTTGTCATCAAATATCTTTCCTCTGAACTTCTTCGAGAAATTTGCTGCAAGATGGCGCATACACTCTCTATGCTCTACTCCTGGGAACACACTATCTACAGCAGTCTCAAGTCCCTTGCATGCATCTGTATGAATAACTAGACCTTCTGGATGTCCTACAACTTGATGTAACCTCTCAAGCCACCATGTCCAGCTCTCGATGGACTCTGTCTCCAATACCCCATAGGCCACAGGGAATAGCCATTTGTGCGCATCAATAGCACATGCAGCAACCAGTTGCCCTCTAAATCTTCCATTTAGTGCAGTTGCGTCCACCGCCAAATATGGCCTGCACCCATCCTTGAATCCCTGCCAGCAAGCCTTAAATGATAAAAAACACCTCCTGAAGCACTCCTTCTCCTTTGTTACACCCTTCACCTTGTATTGCACGGTGTGCCTATCAATCTCTACGACACTACCTGGTGAGCACCTCTCAACTTCAGCCTTGAATGTGTATAACAGATGGAAGCTATCAGCCCACTTGCCTACAAGCTTGTCAATTGCCTTGTCCCTCCCGTTGGACACCCTCATGTATGGAACTTTTATCCTATACTTTTCATGAATCTTCTCGATCAGCGCTGAAACACCAATTGATGGATTTTCTCTTACCCACTCAAGAACAACATCACAAACCCATCTGCTTTTAGCCGCCAGCAATTTTTCACTCTCAAGCGCAGTTGGACATGTATGTTCACAAGGATTCACCTTAATCTGCACATGTACAAAAAAATATAATTAGGACAAATATATGCATGTAGAATAATATTGCGTAGTACATAATATTACCTGAAATAGCTTGCTATTCTTCATATATGAAGCATGAATTCTCCATCGACAACCTTCAAATGCACAATGAGCTCTAAGTCTGGTTGGATCACTCTTCTCAGTGATATAGTCAAATTCTTTAATGATTGCAAAGGTTGCAAGGGAATTTCGGCAATCAGCGGATAGTCAAATTCAGAGCATCTTCTCATACTGCCATCAAGAGCTACTTGGTATGTATCCATCCTAACAGTCAGCAGAAAGCATATCGCAGGGTCCATCCTAACAGTCAGTACAAACGAAAGACATGAGAAAGCTTGACAAATTAATCAAACCCAAAACATCATAAAATACATTAGGTCATCTACATTCTACAGGTACAGGTCAATACGCATGATGTGAGAGCTCACATACCCTTCACGAATCTCAATTCCATGCCGCATCATTTTGCCTGTACCCTTCGCCGCAGGCTTGCCCGAGACGCTGCCGTCCCTCGCTGCGGCAGGCTTCCCGTCGCCGCTGCCGCCGCTGCTCGCAACCATCGTGGGCTTGGCCGAGTCGCCACCGCCGCCGCTCGCGACCATCGCGGGCTTGGCCGAGTCGCCGCCGCCACCACCGGTGCCGCTGCTCGCGACCATCGCGGGCTTGGCCGAGTCGCCGCCGCCACCACCGCTGCCGCCGCTGCTCTCCATCGCCGCGACTGGGAACCTCAAGCCATGAGGATCAAACGAGATTTTTCGGGAGCGGTTTGGGTACCGTACGTGGGGCTGTATTGTTAGCGTCTCCTAATTTCTTGGCCCATATGGCAGAGGCTAAGGGGTATTGCGAACTTTTACACGTACTAAACAGTGTACTTACCAGAAGTGCAAAACTGATAGTTGGACTAACGGAGGAGTAGCGTTTTTGAGTACTAGAAGGATACCCCGCGCGTTGCGGCGGATATCACGTTAGGAACTCTATTGTGTTAATAAACGGGTATAAGTTGCATGAAACATGGAATTGTCTGCATGAATATGCAAGATAAATATTTGTGACATTAGTTTATTTTGAATGGATTGGTGACAGCAGTTGAGGGGCTAAAGTTAATCGACTTAAAATGGTTTTGCATTTGACCAATAGATCATGGGAATGTGTAGATCATTACAGATTATTGGCAGGGCCGTCACACATATTTTTATTGTAATGAAATTGTTCCATTTGCACAGAACAAACATCAAATGAAGATTAAAAAAATTGAAATCAGATGAACAAATAGGCATGGTGATCGGTGAGTAGGACTCACGTAACAGGAGATGACGAAGATAATGTATTTTCGTGTAACCATGTTGACTTGATCAACCATGAGTGCAAATAACTCGAGCTTTGACTTCTTAATATTTCATCTAATGCTTCTGAAATGATATAATCAGAGATTGCACAACTGAAGAAAAGCGCTGATTCCATCATCTAGTACTACCTCCGTTCCATAATGTAAGCCTTTTTAGCATTTCTCTTTCCATCCGTATTTAGACATGTTTTAGTGTAAGATTCATTTGAACCTTACACTAAAACATGTCTGGATACGGATGGAAAGAGAAATGCTAAAAAGGCTTACATTATGGAACGGAGGGAGTAGCTCTGAATTGAAGGCTGCAGTCCACCTCCCGTTAGAATCTGTCTTAGCAAGAAAGGGTAATCATGTACGAATCTGAGAAGATTTAGAGATAACTACTTATGGTATACCATGAGACCTGGTGCAGCTCGGTATATCCCATTAGCAGCAGTAGGTGCACTAACATACAGAGATACCAGAGAGAAAAGCCCTGAACGATTTGTCACATACCAATTGGAATGAAAGAACACCAATTTAAGTTGCTGACCAAGAAAAATGTGAGGGGACGCTTATGGCGGCCCCTTGCCAATCTGAACTGAAGGCTATCATACATCGGTGTATGCGGACGACCATGGAGATGTGATAATGATAATACTTATGCAAAAATTATTTAATCTCGCAAATAAAATATAGGAAAATGAGTTACCTCCAATGCATTATTCCATTGTCTTTCTCAAGTTATTCACTGCCATGACTGACTAAATATATACCTCCGATGCATTATACCATTGAACCAATATGATTCATCAGTAGCATCTCAAAGATGGAGGAATGGATATATATTCATGTGGACAGCCAGTGCCATTTCTCATTCGAAGCTGACCACAATAGATGTTGAGAAACCCGTCGAGACTGCAGCGCTGCTCTTCCGAATCGCATGCTGATGCATCAGATGCGGACCATGGTGCCTGATCCGGTACATTAGTAGATGGAGTGGCGGCTGCAAGAGGATGAGATGATGGCGCAGGAGAAATAAGAGGTGCTTGTGTGAGAAGTGGGAGGAGAGATATGGACGGGAATTAATGGCAGGAAAATAAGATGGGCGAAGGGATTTGAGAGGACACACGTTCGGGTAATGAGCGAGTGCTTTGCACGTGCAGTTTTGATAGAACCTAAACTGAAAGAGGATGGAGGAGGGCGTTGCATCGATTCAAATAGAATGGCAAATGAGTGGCTTTGCGGCTGGTGCCTGGTCTCCTCACATGATTTTTTTCTTTTTTTATTAGGTGGCAAGATTTGCTTAAGGGCAGGGATAGGATGGTCAAGAAATGATTGATGAGGTGGATACCTTGCATGTAAGAGAAATACTTGTAGTGGGTCATTCCAGTTAGATATAGAAGATTTGGTCGGTCAAATGGCGTTTTTGATTATAGGCTTGGTCAGAGTGGCAAGAATGATAAAAACCCTAAAAAAAAACAGTTTTTATTTAAAATAAAATAAAATGATAACTATTTAAATATTGGTTCAAATTTAACAAATAATATACCAATTTGTTCAGAAAATCAATACCTATCTATTGGTAACATTGCCATGCTCTTTTGGGTAAATATTTTTGCCTTTATTTTAAGAATTCCTAAAATGGCATAAATAATACCTAATTCGGGAAAATTCATAACTTATTAAATAATTAACCAAAATTTATGAATAAAATATCAATGTGATCAGCACTTCAAATGCTATCAAACCATGCTAATATCACATCATGATCACAAATATTTGCTTGATGTTATTCTTTAATTGATTAAAGGAATTAAATTCAATTAATTATTTAATTCACTATTTAATCATCGATAATTGGAAATTCAGAAATGAGGTATCAAAATGATCGGAAGAGCAAAAACTATCCAATCGTGTCATGTTCATGCATATTTGATCCACTTCTTAGTAATGTAATAATTTGTAAACAAGGTGGACACTAAGGTAAATATGGGGTTGCTTCCAAATAATTGTCCTAATTATTTGGCGCTCCATTTAATATTGTTAGTTAAATCATATGATGATAGTAATGCATAACTTGTCATGTCATCATGTGATTGTGCATTGCACCTTGTCTTCGTGTTATTTATTTCTTCCTTTGTGATTATTTTGGGTATCGATAGATTCCGTAGTGGAGGTTAACCCTACCTACCCCGACGAGCCGTACTACACGCCCCGGCAACAAGGAAAGAGATAACCTAACCTTCTTGGCATCTAGCATCTTATTGCTTTATAAACTTATTTTATCCACCATAATATTGCATGCGATTCCAATGACACTTTTGATCAAGTTAGAGAATCCTATGATATGCATTGTTCCCTGAACCATCACATGCTTCCCCTCCTATGAAACCTAGGTTTGATGTGTTGGCCGGAGACAAAGATACAATTGTTGTATGTATATATGTTTAGCTATGCTTAGCCATGCTTAGTTAAATGCTTTATTGTCCGTTGATTAAATTCCATAATTATGATGTTGATGGAATGATTTCGGACATGGTGGTTACTTGGGGTGCTTAATTAAAATGCTAAGAAGGCTTGGATGAGTTGCCATCGGGGATGGTGTTTTGTCTCATTCTTGCCCCTAGGTGCGAATTCTTTACCTCTTGAACCAAGACTGAGCGTGCTTCCAAAGGTGGGGACATATGGAATACCCTGTGACCGAATAAGTTGTGAGGGGCTTGTCAAGGGTCCTCTAGTTTGCTATTTCCATTTGCGTGTGAGTGTGTGGGTGGAAAAGAAACGATGAGGACGGTGGTGTTTAGGATGTGGCCGCGGGGCAGGGCGTTGGAGGCGCCGAACCTGTCCTTCCGCACACTGATGGTCCTTGAGTAAGCCTCATGCAATGTAAAGGTCTAACCGCGCCCACTCGCCGGCCTTCCCCGGAAGAGGGCCAATCAGGTGAGCCGGACGGTACCGATGGGTAAATTAGTACACCCCTGCAGGGCTAAATCTTTTTGAAAAGCCGTGTCCGCGGTTTTGGACGACTTGGGAACGGACGATAAGACCATAGAGAACTTTAATCTAATAAAATTTGGCAGCTAAAGGTTGCATTTTAGACAAAGTGTGTTAAAGTTTCATTTCCTTGAGGGTGATTCGAGGGAGTGCCTTGGTGGAGATGAGAGATGTTTCTGGTTACTAATGGTTCGTTGAGAACCGAATGAAAAGTTACTCTCTTATCCCTTTTATGAAAATATTCTGAGTAGTCGATGCCTTTGGGTCGCTCATGTCTTTTATAAAGGAAAACTGGCTTTATGCAAAAATAACTACATACAGCTTTAGAGCCACCATCAGCATTGGGCCTATATCGCCCTACTAAACTTGCAAGTACGTCGTACTCAGTCTCTCTTTGCTGCCTTTATTACTTGTTTCAGAGGAGGACGACACCGAGCACACAGGTGGGTTCTTCGTGGACATCGACGAGTAGTTCGGGGTTCCCAGGTGGCAGCTTGGGACCGTGGAACAAGCTGGCTGGGATTGCTTATCTGTAGGCCTCTTAGGCCATATTTTGCATCTTGTTGTTAGACAACACTACTTCGCTTCCGCATGATGAATTGTTGGGTCTGTGACCTTTTGTGTGTATATTTGTATCTTTCTCATATATGAGTTGCTGTATGAATCTTTGTGTCGTAGAGTCTGTGATGTGACAGTTGTTCCACAAGTCTTGATCTCTCAACTATACATGATAGCTATGTCTGAGCTTATGGCATGATCGAAGTGTTGCATGCTGATGATCCATTCCGAGCACGCCTGCCAAAGGTTTTGGCCTGGGATTGGTAAACCCAGTAACCTTCGATTGTGTAGCATAACCGGTTGCACAAAGCTTCATTGTATAGTTCTGGGGTCGGGGCGTTACAACATTGAACCAATAGTATCCAGAATCCACCGCTCATCTCCACCAAGACACTCCCTCGAATCACCCTCGAGGAAATGAACCTTTTAACACACATTGCCAATTTGCAACCTCTAGTTGCCAAATTTTAATTAGGTTCAGGTTTTCTATGAGCTAATCCGCCTTTCCCAAGATTTGTCCATAACCGTGAACACAGCTTTTCGAAAAGATTAAACCCTGTAGGGGTGTACTGTTTTTGCCATTGGTACCGTCCTGCTCGCCTGATTAGCTCTCTTTCGGGGAAAGCCGGCGAGTGGGCGCGGTTAGACCTTTACCTTGCATGAGTCTTACCCAAGGATCATCAGTGTGCAGAAGGACAGGTTCAGTGCCTCCAACACCCTGCCCCGTGGCCACATCCTAAACACCACCGTCCTCATCAAGCCCTTTTCCACCATCCCACTCACACGCAAATGGAAAGCTCAAACTAGAGGACCCTTGGCAAGCCCCTCACAAATTATTCGGTCAGTAAGGAGCCCATACCCCCACCAATGGAAGCACACTCGGTTCTTGGTTCTAGCTAAAAGCACTCTCAACCTAGGCGACAAGAATGAGGCAAAACACCATTCCCCGATGGCAACTCATCCAAGCCTTTAAGCATTTTAATTAAGTACCACAACTATCCACCATGTCTGAATATTCCATTAATTTCATAAAACATGGAAATAATCACCGGACAACTAAGCATGGCTAGGCATAGCTAAGCATATAGTACAATAGTTATATCTTTAACTCAGGCCATCACATCACACCTATGGTTCATAGGAGGGGAAACATGTATTGGTTTAGGGAACATGCATTTCATAGGATACTCTAGCATTGACCAAAAGCTGACATTGGAATCGAATGCAATATTATGGTGGATAAAATATTTGTATAAAAACAATAGGATGATATATGCCAAGAAGGTTAGGTTATCTCTTGCCTTGCTGACGGGGCTGGAAGCACTGCTCGTCAAGGTACGGTGGGGAAACCTCGACTCCTGAATCTACCGATACCCAAAACAATAACAGGAGAACAAATAAATAACATGCATACAAAGGTGCAATGCACAATCATGATGACATGTCAAGTTTATGCAATGGTATCATCATTTATTTTATCTAACAAATTAAATGGAGTGCCAAGTAATTGGTGCAATTATTTGGAGGCAACCCCATATTTATCTTAATGACCACATTGCTTATGGATTATTACATTACAAAAAATGTGGCTTAAATATGCATGAACATGACATGGATAGATAGGTATTGTTCTCCGGATCGTTTTGGTACCTCGTTTGTATTTTTCCGATTAACTATGAAAAATAGTGAATTAAACGATTATTCAAATTTAATTCTTTTAACCATTTTGAAAATGACTTCAAAGTAAAAGTTGTTGTCATTATGTGATATTAGCATGGTTAGATAGCATTTGAATTGCTGATCAATTTGATATATCATTTGCAAGATTTGAATTAATAATTATTAAGTTATGAAATTCACAAGTTTTAACTAGTTGGGTCGCTACTACCGGCTAACAGCCCGGTAGTACCGGTCAAGGGCGGTACTTCCGGTAAAACTTCCGGGCTACTTCCGGAAATTAATAGAAGGTTACAGTACCGAATCTCGCACGGTTGGTACTTCCGGCTAAGAGCCTGGTAGTACCAGTCAAGGGCGGTACTTCCGGTAAAACTTCCGGGCTACTTGCGGAAATTAACAGAAGGTTCCAGTACCGAAACAACTCTCGGTCGGTACTACCGGCTAACTACCCGGTAGTACCGGTCAAGGTCGGTACTTCCGGTAAAACTTCCGAGCTACTTCCGGGAATTGACAGAGACATCCAGTACCGAATTTAACTTTGGTCGGTACTTCCGGCTATAACATCGGTACTACCGACAAAGCGATTTTGACCGGGCCGAGGCCACGACCGGCGCGCACGCGCGGTGGTGACCGCGGCCGGCGGCGAACACGCGCGTGACGGAAAAAATGCGGAGGAGGAGGGAAGAAGGAGAGATGCAAAAGGGATGAGCGGCTCACCCTCGAGCCGATGATGCTCGCGGCGGGGACGGGGGGAGGCCGGACGGCGGCGGCCAGGTGCTCGACGTGCAGCGGCCGGAGGCGGGGAAGACCGGGACGGCATCGGTGAGTCCGGGCCTCCTACAATGATTCCTCGCACGGTGAGGACGAGGACGACACGGCGCGGCTAATGACTGTCTTTGATCTGCTCGGGGGCGCTTCAAACAGCGGCTAATTGACGGCGGGCGCGAGCTCGAGTTCAGACATGGCGAGCAACGGAGGGAGAGGAAGCGGGGAAGGGAGCAGGTGAGGGAATGAGTGAGGAGAGAGAGAGCAGGGCGGCCTCGTGCGTGTCTTTGACCACGGAGGGGGCACGGCGGCATGGCGCTAGGGGGAGCACGGCGGCAACAGCGTCCGCCCTGTCGCCACAGTGACGAATACTGTCGGTACTACCGGCATAGCCTAACCGGTAGTATCGGCCAAGTCAGCAACCCAAAACCATTTAATTGGGGTACTTAAACCTTTTCAAAAATTATGAAAATTTTCAGGGAAGCTCCCCATAATATAAGGATGCTCCCTATATTTTTATTTTGAATTTTTGAATAGTTTAACATGGTTTTAAAATTCAAATTTGATTTGAACCAATTTTGAATTCTCAAATTTTATTCCTTTGCTTGTCAAGAATTTGCCTTTGACAAATATTCATGAAAAATATTCTTGGAACTTCCTGGACAATTTAGAAGTTCAAGATAGTTTGTTTGCCAATTAAAACAATGCATTTGGTTTGGAGGTTTGGGAAGGTTTTGCTTCCCTTTTAATTTGTTTTCAAGTGTTGCTTGTTAAACTTAGCAATTTCAACACATGCCATGATCCAAACATGAAAAGCAAAAGTGGAAAATTTATTCATATTTTTAGGTACCAAACTGGGGCTGTTACAAATCTACCCCCCTTACAGGAATCTCGTCCCGAGATTCTAGGCTTGAGTGAAGAAGGCGGGATATTCCTGACGAAGACTAGTTTCACGTTCCCAAGTTGCTTCTTCTTCAGAATGATTAGACCACTGAATTTTGAGGAACTTGATGATCTTGTTACGAGTCTTCCTTTCCGCTTCATCCAAGATGCGGACAGGATGCTCCCGGTAAGTTAGATCATCCTGGATGTCCAACACTTCATGATCAACCCCACGAATAGGATCTTTGAAGCAACAACGGAGTTGAGAGACATGGAACACATCATGCACATCCGGGAATTTCTCGGGAAGCTCCAACTGATAGGAGAGATCACCTCGCTTAGCTAGGATAGTGAAAGGACCAACAAAGTGAGGTGCCAATTTTCCCTTGATCCCGAAACGATGAACGCCTCGGAGGGGAGAGACACGAAGGTAGGCTTTATCACCGATTTCATAGTGAACCTCCTGATGATGTTTATCATAATAGCTCTTTTGCCTGGACTGGGCAATCTTCAGATTCTCCCGAATGATTCGAACCTTTTCTTCAGCCTCATTGATCACATCAGGGCCGAAGAGTGGCCTCCCTCCGGTTTCAGACCAATTCAGAGGAGTCCGACATTTTCTCCCATCGAGAACCTCAAAGGGAGCCATTTGCAGACTAGCTTGATAACTGTTGTTGTAGGAGAACTTGGCGAGGGGGAGATACTTTTCCCAACCTTTACCGAAGGAGATAACACATGCCCGAAGCATGTCCTCAAGAACTTGGTTCACCCTTTCAGTCTGACCATCAGTTTGAGGGTGATAAGCTGTACTGAAGTTGAGACGGGTTCCCAGAGCAGTTTGGAAGCTCTGCCAGAATTTGGACACAAATAGACTTCCACAGTCTGAGATGATCCTCAGCGGAACCCCATGCAAAGGAACAATTCGGGCCATATACAGATCAGCCAGTTTACTGGAGTTGATATCCTCGTGAAAAGGGAGAAAATGGGCGACCTTGGATAGACGATCAATGACTACCCAAATGGCATTATTACCCTTTGGTGACCTCGGAAAACCGGTAATGAAGTCCATACCAACTTCATCCCATTTTCACTCGGGAATAGCTATGGGGCGAAGAGTACCCGCTGGCCTTTGATGTTCAGCCTTCACACGGTGACAGAGGTCGCATTCAGCAACGTACTCGGCAATTTCTCGCTTCATGCAAGACCACCAGAATTGACGGCGAAGATCTTGGTACATCTTGGTACTACCCAGATGAATGGAAATGGGTGATTCATTAACTTCTGAGAGTATCAACCCTTTTGTATTCCCACTCTTGGGCACCACTAGACGGTCACCAAAGTAGACAACACCGTTGTCATCAACAGAAAAACAATTGGCCCAAGGATGTCAGCATCTTTGTAACAGCCCCAGTTTGGTAATGAAAAATACGAATAATTTTTCCACTTTTTGCATTCTTGTTTGCATCATGGCATGCATATGAAATTGCTTCTCCTAACAATCAACAATTGGCAATATCTAAATGGGGAAGCAAACTTCCCAAACATCCAAACCAATGCAATTGCTTAACTTGGCAAACAAATCATTCTTGGATTTCCAAATTGATTAGGAAGTTCCAAGTTTACATTTTATAACCAATTCTCAAAAATCCAACTATTGCCAAGCAAGAAATAAATTTGAGAATTCAAAATTGGTTCAATACAAATTCTATTTTTGAAACCAAGTTAAACTTTCCAAAAATTCAAAATAAAATTATGGGGTGCTTCATTGTTATATTATGAGCCTCCATGAATAATTTCATTATTTTTGGAAATGCATAAGTGCTCCAAATAAATACAATTTGGAAATTATCAAAAATGACTATAATTAAATCCTGTGAACAAATGTTGCCCAAAAAAATTTGAATTGCAACACCAATTTTTGTGGAGCTTGCTCATGTTATGGGAAGCCTACATGAATTTTTCCAAAATTTATAAAATTGCTTAAAGGGCTCAATTAAATCGCTACAACCCTACTGGTCTTTTTTGAAAAGGAAAACAAAGGGAAAAGTTCAAAACTCTGACGAGTGGGGCCCCCTGTCAGCCTCTCCATTTCCCTCCTTCCTTACTGTGCCAGCAATGGTGCTGGCGCCATGCCGTCGTGGCCGCACTGCCCCCGCGCGTGTCGTGCCCCCCCGTGGTCAAGGATGAGCTCGGGACGCCCACCTGCCCCCATTTCCTCCTTTCCCCTCCACCTGCTCCCGTTCCTCTCCCCTACTCTTGCTCGCATCGCCGCCGAGCTCGAGCTCGTGCCCATCGCCGTAGTGCCGCCGATAGAGGGTTCCCCGACCAGATCGACGCCTTCAAACGCCCCCGCCGCATCCTCCTCTTCCACATACGAATCGTCGCCGGCATCCTCGACTTCTCCCGCATCGGCCGCGCTCCGCCGAGCCGATTTCGCCGCCGTCCTACCCTCTCCGGCCACCCCGACCAAGCCCACGTGCCAGGGTGAGCTCCGCTTTCACTCGCGCGTCCTCCCGCTCCCCCTCTACCTCTCGCCGCCGCTCTCTGTGCCGTCGGTCGCCGTTGCCGTGCGCCCGGCCTGGCACCGGCCTGTCCGGCCAGGAGGCCGGCTGGCTAGGGAGCCTGCCCGGCCTGGTCTCGGCTTGGGCTGGCCGAAGGCCGGAGGCCTCGGGCACCATCCTGGCCTGAGCGCCCATCCTGGGCCAGCCAAAGGCCGAAGGCTTCGGGCCTCTGCCCGACCTGTGGCCCGGCCTGGCCGGCTGAAGGCCGGCCTGTGTGCAATTTGTTTTTCCTTTTTGGAAAATAAAACAATTCAAAATATTTGATTACTATTTAAATATTGCTCCAAATTTAGCAAATAAAATATCAAATTGTTCAGAAAAACAAACTCTACAAGATAGAATCCTTGTAATGGTCTTTCGAAACTATTTATCTTGCTGTTCATTAAAAATTGTTAAAATGCCAAAGGTAATAACAATTTGGGAAAATCCTAACTTGTTAAATAATTAACCAAAAATTGTGAATAAAATATCAAAGTGATCAGCTTTTCAAATGCCATCAAACCATGTTGATATCACATCATGATCACTAATTTTACCTTGATGTCATTCTTTGATTGATAAAAATAATTAAATTCAAATAAATATTTAATTCATTATTCATTCATCGAAACTCGGAAAATTACAAATAAGGTAACAAAACGATCAGAAAAACAACACCTATCTATTCATGTCATGTTCATGCATATTAAATCACTTTTTAATAATGTAATGATTTTATAAACAATGAGGCCATTAAGTTAAATATGGGGTTGCTTCCAAATAATCGCACTAATTATTTGGCACCCTATTTAATTGTGTTAGTTAAATTATATGATGTTATCATTGCATGAAATTGACATACCATCATGATTGTGCATTGCACTTGTCTTCGTGTTATTTATTTGTTCTTCTATGATTGTTTGGGTATCGATAGATTCCGGAGTCGAGGTTTCCCTACCTATCTCGACGAGCAGTACTACACGCCCCGACAGCAAGGCAAGAGATAACCTAAACTTCTTGGCATATAGCATCCTATTGTTTTATACAATTATTTTATCCACCAAAATATTGCATTCGATTCAAATCTCAACTTCTGTTCAAGACATAGAGTATCCTATAATATGCATGGTCCCCTAAACCATCACATGTTTCCCTTCCTATGAACCATAGGTTTGATGTGTTGGCCGGATATAAAGATATAGTTGTTGTATATATATGCTTAGCCATGCTTAGTCAAATGCTATATTGTCCGTTGATTAAATTCCATATTTATGATGTTGATGGAATGTTTCAGACATGGTGGTTACTTGTGATACTTACTTAAATTGCTTAAAAGGCTTGGATGAGTTGCCATCGGGGTTATGGTGTTTTGCCTCATCCTTGTCGCCTAGGTGCGAGTTCTTTACCTCTTGAATCAAGACGAGCGTGCTTCCATTGGTGGGAGTATGGGCTCCTTGCTAACTAAATAACTTGTGCGGGCGTATCCAAGGGTCCTCTAGTTTGCTATTTCCATTTGCGTGTGGGTGTCTGAGTGGAAAAACAAACGATGAGGTTGATGGTGTTTAGGACGTGGCGATGAGGGCAGGGGCTGAAATAGGCTGGGTAAACTTGTCCTGTCACCACAGATGACTCTTGGATAGTCTCATGCGAGGTAAAGGTTTAACCGCGCCCACTCGCCGGCTTTCCCCGGAAGAGAGCCAATCAGGTGAGCCGGACGGTACCAATGGGTAAATTAGTACACCCCTGCAGGGTTTAATCTTTTCGAAAAGCCGTGTCCGCGGTTATGGACGACTTGGGAATAGACGATAAGATCATAGAGAACCTAAACATAATTAATTAATTTGGCAGCTAGAGGTTGCATTTCAACGTGTGATAAAAGGTTCATTTCCTCGAGGGTGATTCGAGGGAGTGCCTTGGTGGAGATGAGAGGTTATGGTTACAAGTTGGTTCAATGAGAACCGAAGATGAAAGTTTACTCTCTTATCCCTTTTATGAAAAACATTCTGAGTAGTCGATGCCATGGGTCGTTTATATCTTTTTAAATGAAAACTAGCTTTATGCAAAACAACTACTATACCGCTTTGGAGCCTCCGTCATCATTGGGCCTATATCGCCCTACTAAACTTGCGAGTACGTCGTACTCAGTCTCTCCTTCTTGATTATTACTTGTTTCAGAGGGGGACGACACCGAGCAGACAGGTGGGTTCTTCGTGGACATCGACGAGTAGTCTGGGGTTCACAGGTGGCAGCTTGGGACGTCCTGGAACAGGCTGGCACGGGATGTTTATCTGTAGGCCTCTTAGGCCATATTTTGGACCTTGTTGTTAGACAACACTACTTCGCTTCCGCATGATGTACTGATGGGTCTGTGACCTTTGTTTGTAATTTGTATCTTTCTCATATATGAGTTGCTTTATGATCTCTTTGTGTCGTAGAGTCTGTGATGTGCCAGTTGTTCCGTAGTCTTGATCTCTCTATTATACATGATAGCTATGTCTGAGCTTATGGCATGATCGAAGTGTTGCGTTGCCGATGATCCATTCCGAGCACGCCTGCCAAAGGTTTTGGCCTGGGATTGGTAACCCCAGTAACCTTCGATTGTGTAGCATGACCGGTTGCACACAGCGTCATTGTATAGTTCTGGGGTCGGTGCGCTACAAGTTGGTATCAGAGGAGGACTGCCTGTAGGAAACCCTTTCTATTGGTCGATGTCGAGTCTAGTGTTGTGAAAATTATTTATAACCTAAAAACGAGTTGCGAAAACCTTCTTAGGATTCTTTTTACTCCTCATCCAACTCGCTCTACTATGATATCTTATCTCTATTTGTTTTAATTGTGGTGTTGAAGTCTAGGTTCTCGGGGTTTGGGTTCCTACCGTCCAGTGTTTGTCTCAAGTCAGTTGTTTCCGTTTGCTATCGCCGCGATGATGTGATGTCACACGTGGTTGTCTTAAGCTGTTCTTGTGTTACTGCTATCTTAAGTCTCTAAATCAAGAAGGACTCTAATGATCTATCCTAACTGTTCGGAGTTGGTTACTAACTATGCCATTGTTCCAAATCTTCAGAATGGCTCCTGCCCGTCGTGGTAATCAAGGTGATCCCGATGCACCGCCGCCACCCTCAATGGCGGAGGTTCTGATGGCCATCGAGGATAACCGCCTGCGCAATGAGCGTCTGCTCGAGCAGTTGGTGCAACAAGGGGCCAGGAGGAACAATGACTGCAACACTCTCACCGAGTTCTTGCGGTCCCAACCTCCCACTTTCTCTGAAGCTAAGGAGCCACTAGATCCTGATGATTGGCTCCGTGCTCTTGAGCGCAAGTTCGTGGCTTTGCACGTTCCGGTGGCGGAACAAGTCAACTTCGCCACCTACCTCCTGAATGGAGCCGCTGGCTCTTGGTGGGAGAGCCACGTGTCAATGTTTGACGTTGGCCATGCTTTCACCTGGGCGGAGTTCCGCACCGCCTTCTATGCGGCGTACATCCCCCAGCCCATCATGGACCTCAAGAGGAGGGAGTTCCTGGATCTGACCCAGGGACGCATGGACATCCAAGCTTATGGGCGTGAGTTCAACCACCTCTCCCATTACGCCCCTCGGGATGTGACCAACGATGAGGACAAGCAATATCTGTTCTGCAAGGGGCTTGCACCGAGGCTCCGTCATGAGCTCCTGCCCTTCAAGTTCCAGTCCTACTAGGAGCTCTACAATCAGGCTCTCACTATGGATCAGGGTAGGAAGGAGCTGGAGTCATCCAAGAGGCCAGCCCCAATGGACAATCAGGGCTCCTCTTCTTCTAAGGGCAAGAAGCGCTGGGTCTTTGTGCCCTTCAGTGCTGTGCCTCGTGCTCCCTTCGCGCCAAGGCCTTCAGGGTACAGGCCACCTCCGCCTCGCCCAGCTACCTCGACCTTGGGTGCGGCTGGAAGTTGCTTCCGCCCTCAGCTGCCTCCACCACCACCGAGGCCCACGTGCTACAGATGTGACCAGCCGGGGCACTACTCCCGGGAGTGTCCCTAGAAGGCACCGGCTACCTCAGCACCTGCACCAGCTCCCTCTACCCCAGTCGCCAAGGCCATGACTGTCAGCCATGGCCGCCTGAACCACGTCTCGGCTGAAGGAGTCGAAGAGGACCCCGGAGTTCTCATGGGTACGCTTCGAATAAATGCTTACCCAGCTTCAGTGTTATTTGATTCTTGAGCATCGCATTCATTCATATCCATATCATATGCACACAACCATCAAATACCGTTCGTGAACATGGACTCCCCTCTAGTGGTCAAAACACCAGGCTCTAGTTGGCACACTAATTGGATCGCTCCGGAGGTTCAAGTTTCTATAGGATCAATACCCTTCCCGTTCTCATTGATAGCACTGAAGTCAGAGGGGATAGATGTCATTCTGGGCATGGATTGGCTAGTTAAATATCAGGCCAACCTGGACTATGCTGCCAAGACTATCACAGTGATCCACCCAAGCTACGGGATAGTGCGTTACTGGTCCCCTACTTCTGCAATTCCATCCGCAACCTCTCCTCTCTCTCCGGAGATCAGCTTATGCTTTATGGAAGGCACCACCCCGCCTGAAATGCATGAGGTTGCCGTGGTGTGTGATTTCCCCGATGTCTTTCCTGAGGAATTGCCTGGCATGCCACCTGATTGAAGTGTGGAATTTGTCATTGACTTGGTTCTGGGGACTGCTCCAATTTCCAAAAGGCCCTACCGCATGCTAGCGGAAGAGCTGACTGAGCTGAAGAAACAAATCGATGAGTTAGTGGAGAAGGAATTCATCCGGCCGAATAGCTCACCCTGGGGCTGCCCGGTCATCTTTGTCAAGAAGAGGGATTCAAATGTTCCTCGGCTGGTTGTTGATTACCGCCTTTTGAATGCGGTGACCATCAAGAACAAATATCCTATTCCCCGGATAACTGACCTATTCGATCAACTAGCTGGTGCAACTGTATTCTCCAAGATGGATCCGAGGTCAGGCTACCATCAGATCAAGATCAGAAAGGAGGATATTCCGAACACGGCTTTCACTACTCGTTATGGTTTATATGAGTATACCGTCATGTCTTTGGCCTCACCAATGCTCCAGCTACATTTATGAGGCTAATGAACTCCATCTTCCACGAGTACCTCGACAAGTTCGTCATAATTTACATCGATGACATCCTTGTCTACTCCAAAACCGAAGAAGAACATGCTGAGCATCTTCGGCTGGTTCTGACCAAGCTCCATGATCACCGCCTCTATGCCAAGTTCTCCAAGTGTGAGTTTTGGCTAAAGGAGCTTATATTCCTAGGTCATGTGGTGTCAGCTGGAGTAGCTGTGATACCTGAAAAGATTCAGGCAATCCTGGATTGGCCTACTCCAAAGTCCGTCAAGGATATCCGTAGTTTCCTTGGGTTGGCGGGTTATTACCGCCGGTTCATCGAGGGCTTTTCCAAGATAGCCAAAGCATTGACTGGCCTCCTCAAGAAAAACAAGCAGTTCATACGGACCGACAAAGCTGAAGAGAGTTTCCAAACTCTCAAAGTCAAGCTCACCACCACTCCGGTGCTTGTTCTTCCTGACACAGCCAACGACTTTGTTGTCTATTGTGATGCCTCTTTGCAAGGCTTGGGCTGTGTGCTAATGCAAGAAGGCCATGTGGTAGCCTATGCTTCTCGACAACTCAAGCCACATGAACAAAACTACCCAACTCATGATCTAGAGCTTGCTGCCGTGGTTCATGCTCTGAAGCAATGGAGGCCCTACCTGTTGGGCAACCATTGCGAGATCTATTCTGATCATCAAAGTCTGAAATATCTCTTCACCCAGCCGGATCTGAATCTGAGACAGAGAAGATGGTTGGAATTAATCAAGGACTATGATGTGACCCTCAACTATCAGCCTGGCAAGGCCAACGTCGGGGCAGATGCTCTGAGTCGCAAGGCTTATTGCAACACTTTGATGGTTGAAAAATCTCAACCCGCTCTTCATGAGGAGTTTGCCCGGCTGAATCTGGAGATTGTTCCCTCCGGATATCTAGCAAATATAGAGATCAAGTCCACTTTTGAGGATGAGATCAAGGCAGACCAGCAGCATGATGCTGAAATCCTCGAGATCAAAGAGAAAATAGCTAATGGAAAGGCCACTTGTTTTTCTGTTGATGACAACGGTGTTGTGTATTTTGGTGACCGTCTAGTGGTGCCCAAGAGTGGGAATACAAAAGGGTTGATCCTCTCAGAAGCTCATGAATCACCCATTTCCATCCATCCGGGTAGTACCAAAATGTACCAAGATCTTCGCCGTCAATTCTGGTGGTCTTGCATGAAGCGCGAGATCGCCGAGTATGTTGCTGAATGCGACATCTGTCGCCGTGTGAAAGCTGAACATCAAAAGCCAGCGGGTACTCTTCGCCCCATAGCCATTCCTGAGTGGAAATGGGATGAAGTTGGTATGGATTTCATCACTGGTTTCCCAAAGTCGCAAAAGGGCAACAATGCCATCTGGGTCGTCATCGACCGTTTGTCCAAGGTCGCTCACTTCCTTCCGGTCCGTGACGATATTCGAGCAAGCCAACTTGCTGACTTATATATGGCCCGGATTGTTCCTTTGCATGGGGTTCCTTTGCGGATCATCTCAGACCGTGGAAGTCTATTTGTGTCCAAATTCTGGCAAAGCTTCCAAAAGGCTCTGGGAACCCGTCTCAACTTCAGCACCGCCTATCATCCTCAGACTGACGGTCAAACTGAAAGGGTGAACCAAGTTCTTGAGGACATGCTTCGGGCATGTGTTATCTCCTTCGGTAAGGGTTGGGAAAAGTTTCTCCCCCTCGCCGAGTTCTCCTACAACAACAGTTATCAGGCTAGTCTGCAAATGGCTCCCTTTGAGGTTCTCTATGGGAGAAAATGTAAAACGCCTCTGAATTGGTCTGAAACCGGAGAGAGGCCACTCTTTAGTCCGGATGTGATCAATGAGGCCGAGGAGAAAGTCATTATCATTCGGGATAATCTCAAGGCTGCTCAGTCAAGGCAAAAGAGCTATTATGATAAGCATCATCAGGAGGTTCACTATGAAATTGGTGACAAAGCCTATCTTCGAGTCTCTCCCCTCCGAGGCGTTCGTCGCTTCGGGATCAAGGGAAAATTGGCGCCTCGCTATGTCGGTCCTTTCACCGTCCTAGCCAAGCGAGGAGATCTCTCCTATCAACTCGAGCTACCCTCAAACTTCCCGGATGTGCATGATGTGTTCCATGTCTCCCAACTCCGTCGTTGCTTCAAAGATCCTATCCGTGGGGTTGATCATGAGGTGTTTGACATCCAGGAGGACTTGACTTACCGTGAGCATCCTATCCGCATCTTGGATGAAGCAGAGATGAAGACCCGCAACAAGACCATCAAGTTCCTCAAAATCCAATGGTCTAACCATTCCGAAGAAGAAGCGACTTGGGAGCGAGAAACTAGTCTTCGTCAGGAATATCCCGCCTTCTTCACTCAAGCCTAGAATCTCGGGACGAGATTCCTGTAAGGGGGGTTGAATTGTAACAGCCCCAGTATGGTAATGAAAAATACGAATAATTTTTCCACTTTTTGCATTCTTGTTTGCATCATGGCATGCATATGAAATTGCTTCTCCTAACAATCAACAATTGGCAACATCTAAATGGGGAAGCAAACTTCCCAAACATCCAAACCAATGCAATTGCTTAACTTGGCAAACAAATCATTCTTGGACTTCCAAATTGTTTAGTAAGTTCCAAGTTTACATTTTATAACCAATTCTCAAAAATCCAACTATTGCCAAGCAAGAAATAAATTTGAGAATTCAAAATTGGTTCAATACAAATTCTATTTTTGAAACCAAGTTAAACTTTCCAAATATTCAAAATAAAATTATGGGGTGCTTCATTGTTATATTATGAGCCTCCATGAATAATTTCATTATTTTTGGAAATGCATAAGTGCTCCAAATAAATACATTTTAGAAATTATCAAAAATGACTATAATTAAATCCTGTGAACAAATGTTGCCCAAAACAATTTGAATTGCAACACCAATTTTTGTGGAGCTTTCTCATGTTATGGGAAGCCTACATGAATTTTTCCAAAATTTATAAAATTGGTTAAAGGGCTCAATTAAATAGCTACAACCCTACTGGTTTTTTTTGAAAAGGAAAACAAAGGGAAAAGTTCAAAACTCTGACGAGTGGGGCCCCTTGTCAGCCTCTACCTTTCCCTCCTTCCTCACTCTGCCAGCAATGGCACTGGCGCCATGCCGCGGCGCTCATGCCGCCGTGGCCGCACTGCCCCCGCGCGTACCGTGCCCCCCGTGGTCAAGGACGAGCTCGGGACGCCCACCTGCCCCCATTTCCCCCTTTCCCCTCCACCTGCTCGCGTTCTTCTCCCCTCCTCTTGCTCGCATCGCCGCCGAGCTCGAGCTCGCGCCCGCCGCCGTAGTGCCGTCGATAGAGGGTTTCCCGAGCAGATCGACGCCTGCAAACGCCCCCGCCGCATCCTCCTCTTCCTCCCCGTGCCAGGAATCGGGCCGGGGACGTACGAATCGTCGCCGGCATCCTCGACTTCTCCCACATCGGCCGCGCTCCGCCGAGCCGATTTCGCCGCCGTCCTACCCTCTCCAGCCACCCCGACCAAGCCCACGTGCCAAGGTGAGCTCCGCTTTCACTCGCGCGTCCTCCCGCTCCCCCTCTCCCTCTCGCCGCCGCTCTCTGTGCCGTCGGTCGCCATCGTCGCCGTTGCCGTGCGCCCGGCCTGGCACCGGCCTGTCCAGCCAGGAGGTCGGCTGGCTCGGGAGCCTGCCCGGCCTGGTCTCGGCTTGGGCCGGCCGAGGGCCGGAGGCCTCGGGCACCATCTGGGCCTGAGCGCCCAGCCTGGGCCGGCCAAAGGCCGAAGGCTTCGGGCCTCTACCCGGCCTGGCCGGCTGAAGGCCGGCCTGTGTGCAATTTGTTTTCCCTTTTTGGAAAATAAAACAATTCAAAATATTTGATTACTATTTAAATATTGCTCCAAATTTAGCAAATAAAATATCAAATTGTTCAGAAAAACAAACTCTACAAGATAGAATCCTTGTAATGGTCTTTTGAAACTATTTATCTTGATGTTCATTAAAAATTGTTAAAATGGCAAAAGTAATAACAATTTGGGAAAAATCCTAACTTGTTAAATAATTAACCAAAAATTGTGAATAAAATATCAAAGTGATCAGCTTTTCAAATGCCATCAAACCATGTTGATATCACATCATGATCACTAATTTTACCTTGATGTCATTCTTTGATTGATAAAAAGAATTAAATTCAAATAAATATTTAATTCATTATTCATTCATCGAAACTCGGAAAATTACAAATAAGGTACCAAAACGATCAGAAAAACAACACCTATCTATTCATGTCATATTCATGCATATTAAGTCACTTTTTAATAATGTAATGGTTTTATAAACAATGAGGCCATTAAGTTAAATATGGGGTTGCTTCTAAATAATCGCACTAATTATTTGGCGCCCTATTTAATTGTGTTAGTTAAATTATGTGATGTTATCATTGCATGAAATTGACATACCATCATGATTGTGCATTGCACTTGTCTTCGTGTTATTTATTTGTTCTTCTATGATTGTTTGGGTATCGATAGATTCCGGAGTCGAGGGTTCCCCTACCTATCTCGACGAGCAGTACTACACGCCCCGGCAGCAAGGCAAGAGATAACCTAACCTTCTTGGCATATAGCATCCTATTGTTTTATACAATTATTTTATCCACCAAAATATTGCATTCAATTCAAATGTCAACTTTTGATCAAGACATAGAGTGATGTAGGGAGTTGCCCGATCTTCACGGATTTGAGGGGGAAACGGGGATGAACGCGAAGAACTCGATGAACACGAGGTGGAAATCGGGGGCAAACAAAAAGGATAACTAGCAAAACCTGCAGAGATCTCCACGCAACAACAACCCTCACAAGAGAATCTTTTGGATCGAAGAATCAAAGCCAATCTTACTCTTAATGAAACCGATTGCTCTTACCGGCCGGTCCACCGATCCAATAGAATCACCGCAGTGAAAGATTGGGATGCACTACTAGAGACACCTCAGTGAAAGAGTAGCAACAACAAGATCCATCCTCACAGAGGAACCCTAGCAACGAGGGAGGAGGAGCATAGCTCTCAAGTCTCAAATTCAGTCTGACCCTAAAAAGAGGAAGGGAGGTGCTATTTATAGTCTAGTACAAAACAGGGCAGAAATGCGGGTAACCGGCCTAAGGGCTGGCCTAGGCCGGTGCTGGGGGGTGGCCGGCCTGGGGGCCGGCCTAGGCCGGTTGGCGCCGGGAGGGTGACCGGCCTGGGGGCCGGCCTGGGCCGGCTGGGAGGCCGGCTGGCTCCGGTGGGTGACCGGCCTGGTGGCCGGCCTGGGCCGGCTGGGAGGCCGGCTGGCTCAGGAGGGTGACCGGCCTGGTGGCCGGCCTGGGCCGGCTGGGAGGCCGGCTGTCTCTGGTGGGTGGCCGTCCTGGAGGCCGGCCAGCCAGTCTTCGCCTCCTTCTTCCTCTCCTTGACCATCTTTTGGGGTCTTCTTTTGGTCATCTTCTCCTTCGTCTTGGACCTCCTCTTGGTCATCTTCCCGACTCCATTGTGGGTCGTCATCAAGGTGGATCCTGAGTATGCACAAGGTACCTGATGGGGGATACTTTATAGGTAGGCCCATGGACCCGGAAAGTAGACCCGCCAAGACCAAGAAGGCCAAAGCCGGGTCACACTTCAAGTTACATGGGCTGGGCTGGAGATAAGCCGACCAAGGCCCATAAAGAAGGAAGGACTCGTCAGAGAGGAGTCCTAGTACAACCTGGAGTTCTAACTTGGAAAGCCAAGACGTAGAATAGGACTCCGTGTCCAAATATGACCCGGTGTAAACTTGTAAATCCAGGGACCCGACCGCCTTTATAAGGAGGGCCCTGGACCCTAGATCGGGAGGCGAAGAAACCCGAAGTCATCGACTCCCGAGATAAGAGTCGAAACCTTGTAATCGAGAACCAGTCCAAGCAATAAAGCCAAAGCAGGAAGTAGGTCTTTACCTTGTAACAACCCAGATTTGGTACCCTAAAATTTGAGCCAAATTTTCACCTTTTCTTTTCATTGCATCATGGCATACATACTTAAATTGCTAAGTAAAAATAAAGCAATATTGAAAACACTTAAAGGGAAGCAAACCCTTCTCAAATTTCCAACCCAAATGCAATTGCTCAAATTGGCAAAAGAAAATATTCTTGAGTTTCCATATTTGTCCAGGAAGTTCCCAGAGTGAAAAACAATATTCTTGCTTTGTGCTTTTATAAGGCTATAAAATTGATAGTTGGAATTGATCAAAATTGCCTTAAGTAAACCCTATGAACAAGTGTTATGCAAAACTTTTTATTTGGCAACACCAAGTTTTGTCAAGCTTCTACATGTCATGGGGAGGCTACATGAATTTTTGCAGGTTTTATAAAAAGGTTTAAATGCCTCAATTAAAAATGAGAACTTCAAATAGTTGCAAATCAACTTTGAATTTTGAAACCAAGTTAAACCTTCCAAAAATTCGAAACAAAAATATGGTGAGCTTCCTTATATTATTGTGAGCCTCCCTGAATTTTCTCATAATTTTTGGAAATGTTTTGATGCCTTAATTAAATAGAAAGGGCTGCTGTTTTCATTTAAAAATAAAAACAGAAAAGAAGAAAAAGAGCCAGGGGGTTTTCCAGAAAATGCCATCGTCTTCCCCTGTAGCGACCGTGCGGGTCGGCCGCGCCATGCCGCTGTGGCCACCTCTGCTGCTCCCTCGCTGCGCCCCGCCCCCCTCGTGGATAAGTGGAGCACCACGGCGCCCTGCTTCTCCCTCTTTCCCCCTCGCTCTCCCTCCTCTGGTAACCCTAACCCTAGCTCGGTAGCCACCGTCGAGCTGCCACCGCCCCCTTCAAGTCGCCCTAAACTGCGGCCGCCCGGAAGCAAGCCGATGCCGCCATTGTCTCCGCCTCGAGCTCCTCTACCTCCTCCTCCAGTCGTGCTAGCTGGGAGGCCTCCAATCGCGCGAATCGAGCCCGACTTCCCCGCCTCCGGCCACCGTGTTCGAGCACCGCCGCCTCGCCGTCCGGCCTCCTCCGGCCTCGCCGTGCACTTCTTCACACTCCTGGTGAGCAGGCGCTTCTCCCCATCCTCTCCTCCCTCTCCCTACCCTCCTGTACCGCCGCGTCGACGTGCACCGCCGCCCGCCACCGCTCCGGCGATCCCCGCGGCCAAGTCCGGTGACCATATGGTCCATGCCACCGCCCCCTGTGCTCCTCTCCACCCCCTCTAGCCCATAAGGCCAATGCCCGCGTCCAATTTCGTTCGTACACGACGAATTCTTGATCGACATGCCGCAGCTGCCTCCTGATGATGTCATGCTGACGTCATTGTTCTTCAGTTTTGTTTTTCAGATTTTAACAGAGAGTTGGAAATTGCAATATCTAATAATTGGTAGAGCAGAAAAATGAAATTGACATACCAGATTGTTCACATTTTCACAACCTATTCAAATATGTCACTCACACATGCTAATGAAATTTAAAAACATGAATTTAAATGTGAAATCCAAAACATATGTGAATTATTCAAAAAATTTGGAAATTCATATCTAGAGTTTTATACTTCAGAAAAATGCAAATAATATGTTAAAATGCTCAGCTAGATAAACTCTACATGTTAGTGCCATTGGTAGAATTAATTGACCAAAATAAATTGCCCTTGTTTAATAAAAACAGAGATGGCAGATTTAATTCAAATTTTGGAAATTGCATAACTTGAGTTCTACTCATCCAAAAATTATGAATAAGCTCTCAAAATGTTCAGTGAACAATGATCTACAAGTTTATGTATTTTGAGAGACTTTTAGATGTAATATTGGTGCTGTTTAATAAAAATAAATAAAATGGCAGAATTAAATCAATTATTAAAAATATCATAACTTGGTGAATATTAATTCAAAATTTGCAAATGATATACCAAAATGACCAGAAAAACAAATGCTATCTAGCCATGTTAATTTCACAGTATGAAAATAAATTTTACTTTGATGTCATTTTCGAATTGGTTAAAATGATTCAAATTGCATAACCGTTTAAATCACCATTTATTCATCGTTAATCGAAAAAATTGCAAACGAAGTACCAAATTGATCAGTGGAATAATACCTATCTAATAATGTCATTTTCATGCATGTAGACCCCATATTTCAGTACTGGACATTTTGAATAAATGCTCAATTCACTAAGTTAAAATATGGAGTTTTGACCCGTTAATTGCGATATTTATTTTAGGGGTTCCATTTAACTTGTGGGACATGCCCAATATGATTTCAGTGCATAAATTGACCATCTCATCATGATTGTGCATTGCACCTTGTATTCATGTTATTTATTTCGTTTCCTGTTATTGTTGTGTTTCGTTAGATTCAGGAGTCGAGGTTCCACCACAATACCTCGACGATTAACGCGCCCAGTACTATCAGCAAGGCAGGAACTAACCTAACCTTCTTGGCATCTAGCATCTAATTGTTTTTACAAACTTATTTTATCCACCATAATATTGCATGCGATTCAAATGTCTCTTTTGAGCAAGATGTAGAGTATCCTATGAATGCATGTTTATCCCCTGAACCATCACATGCCTCCCCTCCTATGAACCCTAGGTTTGATGTGTTGGCCGGAGACAAAGATATAATTGTTGATTAGCTATGCTTAGCCATGCTTAGTCAAATGATATATGTTGTCCGGTGATTTAAATCCATTATTATGAATGGTGGTGGAATGGTCGGATATGATGGTTACTTGTGGTGGATAATTAATTTGCTGAAAGGCTTGGATGAGTTGCCATCGGGGATGGTGTTTTGCCTCATTCCTGCCGCCTAGGCTGAGAGTGCTTTTAGCTAGAACCAAGAACCGAGCGTGCTGCCATTGGTGGGGGTATGGGCTCATTACTAACTGAATAACTTGTGCGGGCGTATCCAAGGGTCCTCTAGTTTGCTATTTCCATTTGCGCATGTGTGTGTGAGCGGAAATAGGAATGATGAGGATGGTGGTGTTTAGGACGTGGCGATGGGGGCAGGGGCTAAAATAGGCTGGGTAAACTTGTCCTGTCGGCACAGATGACTCTTGGATAGTCTCATGCGAGGTAAAAGTTTAACCGCGCCCACTCGCCGGCCTTCCCCGGAAGAGGGCCAATCAGGTGAGCCGGACGGTACCAATGGGTAAATTAGTACACCCCTGCAAGGTTTAATCTTTTCGAAAAGCCGTGTCCGCGGTTATGGACGAACTCTTGGGAAATGCGGATTAGCTCATAGAGAACCTGAACCTAATTAATGAATTGGCAGCTAGAGGTTGCAATCCAACGCGTGATAAAAGGTTCATTTCCTCGAGGGTGATTCGAGGGAGTGCATTGGTGGAGATGAGTTGGTGTTGGCTACAAATGGTTCGATGAGAACCGGAGATGAAAGTTTACTCTCTTATCCCTTATCGGAAAACATTCTGAGTAGACGATGCAAAGGGTCCTGATGTCTTTTAAAATGGAAAACTAGCTTTATGCAAAACCAGCTACATTATACAGCATTAGAGCCTCCGTCAGCATCGGGCCTATATCGCCCTACTAATTATTGCGAGTACGTCGTACTCAGCCTTGCTTTGTTGATTATTATTTGTTTCAGAGGAGGACGTCACCGAACTTGAAGGTGGGTTCTTTATTGACATCGACGAGTAGTCTGGGGTTCCCAGGTGGCAGCTTGGGACGTCTCGGAACAGGCTGGCTGGGATATGTTATTGTAGGCCTCTTAGGCCATAATTTGGATCTTGTTGTTAGACAACTATATTTGCTTCCGCTTGATGTAATGATGGGTCTGTGACCTCTGATTGTGACTTTTGCTATCTTTCTCATATATGAGTTGAACTATGATCTCTTGTGTCGTAGAGTCTGTGATGTGCCAGTTGTTCCGCAGTCTTGGTCTCTTTGCTATACGTGAAAGCGATGTCTGAGCTTATGGCATGATCGAGGTGTTGTGTGCCGATGATGTATTCCGAGCACGCCTGCCAATGAGTTTTGGCCTGGGATTGGTAAACCCAGTAACCCTCAATTGTGTAGCATGACCGGTTACACAACGTTTCACTGTATAGCTCTGGGGTCGGGGCGCTACATACCTCCATCGAGAGGGGCCGAAACTGGGTAAATCCTTGTCCTTAGGCGAGATTAACAGCTCCTACGTACTTCGATCGTCAATGGCCCCATAACTCATCTTCCCTGAGGAAGAACTTGCCGTGACAACCCCACGACAGTTGGCGCCCACCGTGGGGCTGGTGAAAAAAGGAGTTGAGATCGTAGGTGAAGCTCGCCGAGGTATGGAGAAACTTGCCATCGGGCGACTCTACACCAATCAGCTTGCAAAGACAGAGATCGATGACCTAGGATGGAGCTCGGAGATGGATGAAGTCGACGAGGGCTATCAACTCGTCTTCGGCCAGATCAATGTGTTCATCGGCATGGTCAGCACCACAGGTAACCGTGCTAATCAGATGGATTCCATTTCAGAGGCAACAACAGTGGTGGAATCCGATGGAGAGGAGTCCGTTGGAACATCACAAGTCGGCATAGTAGCCGAACCAGAGGAACAACTCGTCATCAATAGTGAGAAGGAGCCGCTGGTGGAGCCATATATGGAGCCAGATTACGACGCAGATTCAGAGTCAATTTTGCCCTTGTTTGAGGATCGACTTGGGTATGGAATAGAGGAAGAGTACGAGCAATCACCAGTACGTACACGTCATGTTGGAGTCTACATGTCCGGACCTGAAAACGGTGGAGATAACGCAGGTGGGAGTCAATTTGATCCCAATCTGCTGACAAGGCAGATCACAGCAGAAAACGCGGCGACTCGTGCTGAGGAGTTGTTGACTGCTCGTCAGGCGATAGAGAAGCAATTGGCAGATGTCGCAGAGGCAAATCTCAAGTTAGCAGAAGATCAAGCCCTTGTGCAAGCAGAGCAGGCACGTATACAAGACGAGCAAGCTCGCATACTGACAAAGCACGAGCGTGTACAAGCTGAGGCAGCAGCAGTACACAATCGTCAACAGGAACTCGCCTCAATCCAGCATCGGAGGACTCGAAGCCGACTCCATGAAGGAGTCCAAATCAATCCCACCAACCTATTTCAGACGCCGACGGGTCCAGGCGCAGGAGCCGGAGGATCGGCACCTGGAGCAGGAGTGGCACCACCACCACCACAACCGCCACCACCAGGAGGAAATGGAGTCGGAACAGGAGCTGGAGCCAATGCACCGCCCCCACCACCTGGCGGAGGAGTCGGCGGTATGGGTCCACCACCGCAGAGGTTTCATACACCAGCGGGACACTACTCAAACCCAATTGACAACGTACACGCAGCAATAATGGTGTTGGACAGAATCCCACTCATGGAAAACCCAACAGGTCAGGAGGCACGACTCGCCATAGATATGTTGAAAACAGCATTGGCACAACAAGCCCTCTATCCAATTTCCCAGACGCAAGCCGGCTTCATTCAACTCCATACAACTCCAGAGCAAGGAGTCGACATGATGAGTCTCATCCGGCCGGCTCGGCAAGCGCAAGGCGCCGCGAGCTGGCAAGGAACCAAGCACATCAACCCACTGTTTCGGAAGCTCAAAGGCGAGTTGACGAAGCAAGGAACAGGAGAGCTGCTGAGGCCAGAGTCCTAGAAACCGGAGGAGCCGGTGGACCAGCACCAGCAGCAGCACCACCACCAGCGATTAACCCGCCGCATCGTGCGCTCACTGAGGTAACCTCACCAGGGAGTTCTCCATCATTGACAGGACCCGCATGTCTTTCAGAGGCCATCAGAGCCGTGGCTTTCCCAGATAACTTCAAGGAGCCACGCAAAGTGGGCAACTATGAGCCAAACATGGACCCGACTTCATGGCTTAGCAGCTATGAGATGGCAATGAGTATCAAAAACGCTTCAGAAGGGCTGTGCGCCAAATTCATGTATCTTATGATGGACGAGACAGCCAAAGTTTGGATGAGGAACTTGCCTCCCATGTCCATCCACTCGTGGGAGCAGTTGAAGACAGCTTTTGTGCAAAATTTCCAAGGAACTTGCAGGAAGCTGAGCACCATAGATGACTTAGAGCGATGCACTCAGCGGAAGGGCGAGTCCGCAAGACACTGGATGAAGCGAGTCTCAGAGATCATAAATTCATCGCAAGGACTCCCACCCATCTCTGTGTTGATGGCGTTGGAGAGAAACTGCAGTTATAACCCTTTGAGCTGGAAGTTGGGACGTATGAAAGATAGTCTAAATCAGGGCATATCGATCACCATTGGAGAGATCATTGCTGGAGCCAATAAGCACGCATCCACGGACAAAACCAAGGACCCGGAAGAAGCTGGAAAGGGACAAGGTGGCAATGGACCAAGTCAGAATCAAAACCAGGGTCAAAACCAAGGTGGCACTAAGAGGCCATACGGTGACAGCTCTGACCTAGTAGCTAACATAAACACTGGGTTCAGACGCAAGGACAACAACTCTCAAGGGTATCAAGGGCGTAGACCAAGTACAGAGGAGGTTCTGGAGAGTCCATGTCCTAAACACGCCAGAAACATGAAGTGTGGTCATACCTTGGGACAATGCGTGGATCTGCAGCAGTGGCAGAGTCGCAGGACCAGGCAATAGGAACAACGACAACGGATATCGAGGAAACAATGGTAATGGAGGACCCGGCAACCATGGCGCAGGAGCCGGCCATAATCCCAGCTTACAGCGAGGAGGTAACCAGTAGGGCGGGTTCCAGCAGAACCCGAAGCAGCTCCATGATGGCCAAGGGCAATATTATGTCACAACTCGACCACATAACCCGAGTCAGGGTAGTTATCATGTCTTCACAACAAGCATGTCCAAACGTGCCAGGAAATTGAAAGTTCTAGCCGTTAATGCAGTGGAACCAGCAGTCCCACAGTGGCTCAAGTGGTGAGAGCAAGTCGTCACATGGAGTAGAGCAGATCATCCACCAAGAGTCGACGACCCAGGGCTCCTAGCTTTAGTGGTAGCACCTCAAGTTGGGGGCTACACATTAAATAAGGTACTTATGGATGGTGGAAGCAGTATCAACATCTTATACTATGACACATTCAAGAGGATGAAGCTGCAGGATAGGCAGTTGATACCAACTGAGACAGTTTTTCATGGGATAGTACCAGGGAAGTCAGCAAAACCCATTGGTAAGATCTATCTTGAGATTGCTTTTGGCACAATGGAAAATTTCCGTTCAGAGATTATGCCCTTCGAGGTAGTTGACCTTAAGAGTCCATACCATGCTCTTTTTGGTCGGCCTGCATACTTTAAGTTCATGGCCAGACCGTGTTATGTCTACTTGAAGCTTAAGATGCCAGGTCTAGCAGGAGTCATTACAGTTAATGGCAGCAGGCAAATGGCATTGGAATGTGAACAGGGAGATGCGGCTATGGCAGAAACAGCTTGTGCTCAAGAGGAGCTGAAATTTTACAAGGAAAACGTGGACCCAGAGGACAACTCAGTCCTCAAGAAGCCGGCCACAGAGGAGAAGATGAAATTCAAGTCAGCTCAGGACACAAAGCAAGTCAATTTCACCCCTGGTGATTCTTCCAAGCAGTTCACCATTGGGGCGCACCTCTCTGACAAATAGGAAAGCGCGCTCGTCGAGTTCATCCGTGATAACCGGGACGTCATTGCATGGAAGCAATCTGACATGCCAGGTGTCCCGAGAGAACTCGCCGAGCACAGCTTACATGTTAACCCTAATGCAAGACCTGTAAAGCAGGGACTTCGCAAGTTTCATGATGATAGAAGAAAAGCCATTGGAGAAGAGGTGGCCCGGCTCCTTGCAGCTGAGTTCATCAAGGAAGTTTTTCACCCAGAGTGGGTGGCCAACCCAATAGTAGTACCAAAGAAAACAGGAGAGCTACGTATGTGCATCGACTTCACGGGTCTCAACAAGCACTTCCCTAAGGACCCGTTTGATTTACCTCGTATAGACCAGATCATTGACTCCACAGCTGGATCAGAGTTACTTTGTTTCCTGGATGCCTATTCAGGGTACCACCAGATCGGACTCAAGATAGAGGATGAGCTGAAGACATCTTTCATTACGCCCTTTGGAGTATTTCGTTATACGACAATGCCCTTTGGACTCAAAAATGCAGGTGCTACATATCAGAGGTGTATCCAGAATTGTTTCAAGAAACAGATTGGAAGGAATGTTCACGCTTACGTGGATGATGTAGTCATCAAGTCTCAGAAAGCCGACTCTTTGATAGCAGGCCTGACAGAAACCTTTGATAACCTGCGCAAGTACAAGATGAAGCTCAACCTAGCCAAGTGTGTTTTTGGAGTCCCTGCAGGCAAAATCCTCGGCTTCATTGTTTCAGAGAGAGGCATTTGTCGTGTCTTGGATCATGGACACCGGGAGTAAACAATACCCCCTTTTTAGGTTCGGTATGGGACGCAGAGGAGGCCGAAGAACTTCTTCCACCCGGGGGCTTCGCTCGGCGCTCGAGATCTACGTACTAGCAAGCATCACAGAGACATAAGGAGTTTACCCAGGTTCGGGCTGCCCGGAGGCTAACAACCCTACTCCTGCATGTCTGGATTGAGAGGTGTACCATGGTGTAGCTTTACAAGGGTAGTTGCGGGTGAGAACCCGGGAGGTGTTGGCTAGAGGTTGAAGACGAGCAGATCCTGACCCTGAGGAGATCACCTCTCGCCTAAGCTAATCTGGGACTTGTGCGCTACCTAGCCTAGCCTCCTTCTATTCTGGACTTGTTCTTCTTCTTTGGGTGCCTCGGTCCTCCTTTTATAGGCTAAGGGGATACCACAGGTGCACCCTTGGGGCCGGAGGGGTTTTGGCAGGAAAACCCCTCTGGGTTCTCTTTAGGAGGCGACGTGGCCTCCTCTCGTCCAAGTATTCTTCTCAGAGGGGGCAGGTGAGGCCGCCCACCTTTTCCTGAGAGGGCGGACAGAGGCTGACAGCATTTCTGCCTCTGCCTCCCCCCCTTTGGCGCCTCCATCTTCTTGGCGCCCAAGTCTTCTAGGAGCTTCCAGCCAGAGCTGGCAAGCTTATCCTATTCGCACACTAGAGGTTGGTTCCCGGGAATGAGCCTGGCCTCCTGCCGGGCGCCGGGTCCCCGGGACCTCCGTGCCTGCTTCCGGGTCGAGGGGGGCCCCGGAGGGTCCCCGAGTCCTTGGCCTTGGTTGTCGCTGTCGCACGCGTCGGGACGCCGTGGGGCAGATGGGGGGGGCCATATGCCAGTCTTGAGTCTTGGCCTTGAGTGCCTCCTTGGTGGGCCCATGTGCGATGGACCCACTTTGACCGCATCAGGGGAACCCCATGTTCCACTGTTGCGACAGTAGCCCCCGGGCATAGTCCCGGCGGCCACGCCCTTCTGCCGCCGGGGCTATGACCAAAAAGAGTCAAAGTGGGTCCCCGGCGTCAGGTCTTGAACGTCTTGTCCCGTCCGTCAGAGCCGCGCGCTACGGAGGCGCGCGTCCCACGGGTCCTGGAGTTATCTATCCGGCGGAGTAATTGCGCCAGCCTCCTCGATTCTCGGTAACGGAGAAAGCGAGGCGACGGCCGCTGAGGGCGCACCCGAGCCTTCTTAAAGGCAGGGATGCCCCTCGGGATCTTCATTCGTCTTCATTCCTTCTTCAACCCCACCTTTCCTCAGAGGTGAGCACGTCGATGGCGGGGGCTAAGAGAGGAGCTGGTCGCTTGCGCTCGTCCTCGGTGGGGGCAGAAGTGGCGTCCGGTAGTCGCGGAAGAGCTGACCCCCGAGGCCGAGCGAGGCGCGGTCGCGGCCGCGGTCGTGGAAGCCGAGGTCGGGGAGGACGCGGAGCAGGAGATTCGCCGAGCCCTTCCTCACGTAGGACGACCCACACCGGTTTCCCTCTATTTGAGTTCATCGTGGATCTGGAGAGAAGACTGCATGGCTGGCTCCATCTGCCGGACTCCTTCGTGGCGGCGGTGGATACGGACGACGGCCGACCCACTGGCTTCTGGTTGCAGGTCGAGGGATGGAAAGGATGGAAAGTGGAGAACACCCTCGCCGGCTCCATGCTCCTGGGGAAGGGATGGAAAGCGCTCGCGCGCTCCCGTCGCCTTACCCGGGGGCAGTACCTGTCGTTCGAGTACGACGGGGATGAGACACTCTCCGTGAAGATCTTCCGTGGTGATGGAGGACGCGAGGACTGCTGCATGGAGAGCGACAGCAGCAGTCGCAGCAGCAGCTACGGCGAGGAGGACGATGATGAAGATGAAGAGGACTCCCTCAGCATCAAGGCCGAGAGGAGCCCGCTTCCCTGAAGATGCGGGGGCGGCACCGCGGCAGCACCCCCTGAAGATGTCCTTGACCTCCTTCTTGGCAGCCTCGTCGACGTACTTCTGGAAGTAGCGCCCTCCATGGTGCGGGGATGCTCCTTGATCGCGTAGGAGCCAACCTTTATTTGTAAAAAGTAGGCCCCATTATAGACTTTTGGGTGATGAAAAACTTGTACTCCTGTTGTCGCTTGGCCTTCGAGCTGAATAGATGCGATCAAGAACGGTTTTCTGTAAAACTCGCTCTTGAATGCAGCACCAGCTGAACCGTCAGGGGGGCCAGTGGGGAACAGAGGGCCTATAAAAGGCTCTCTAGCCCCCAGTTCCATGGCCACCCTTAGTCTTGCTTCTTCTTGCTTCTCGCCCTCCCCGCCCCTTCTCAAACCACGAGGCCATGTCGGGGGAGGTAGGGATGTCCTTCTCAGGGACGTCGACGGCGGCGTCCGTGCACCGGGGCGCGGCAGAGGCTCCCAGGGGAGATGGGGCCCGTTCCGCTGGAGAAGAGGATGAGGTGATGTTGCGCTTGGCCCTCGCCATGGGCGTTTCTCGCTTGGCGATGATTTCTGGTCCCGCAGCCCAGGAGGAGGCTCGGGTGCGGGCGCTCCGCAAGGCTCAGCTTCTAGCAGCCTTGAAGGGGAAGAATGCGGGGATCCCGGAGGTATCCCAGCTTTGGGAGGAGTTCGACGCCATCGAACAGGTCAGTGTCGTGCTTCTCTCGGCCCCTCGCTCCTCTTGGGCCTGGTCAAGATCCTGACCGAACTTGTCCCCTGTCGCAGGCGGACGACAATGCCATGAGCGAGGTGGCGGCCGAGGTGGTCTCCCTGCTCCAGTGCCTGGCGCCCGGACGCATCAGACAGCCAGGAGACGCCTGAAAAGATCCTTTTGGGTTCTCCCTCTCCTCCCAGGCGTCCCCGGGAATTGAGAGGTCCCCCGTCGGGCGTAAACAAGGCAAGGGCGCGCAGCGAGGAGCGCTAACTCCAAGCTGGCCTTAGTAGCACAGGGTCTAGTAGTTGCACAACCGAATGTAAATTCAAGAATGTAATTCAGAATGTAAATTCGGATGTATGCAACCCTAAACTCAACTCCCGGGGTCATTTCCCAAATCTCCCTTTGCACTGACGCGCCGTCTGGTTTTCTGAGGAGGCCGCTTAGGTGCCAAGGCACTCTACCTCTGCATGATAGATGTACCCCCTAAGTCGGACTATACCTTCCGGGAGTCCTTTGCCACTGTCCACGGGTACTAGGCCAGAGGGAAACGGACCGTTCACCGGGGTGGTCGCCTACCCCCGCAAAGGCTCTCATGAACCATCAAGCATGCGCAGGTCGATGCTATATTGAATCTGAGCGAGATGTCATGCCTAAATCAGGATGCTGATGCAAAAACTTAGTTGTTCTCTTGTCGCACCTTCATCCCATCCAGTCCTTCCTGGGTGTCGAACTCCTTTGGTGTCCCGCCGCCCAATCCTGCCCCGGGAAGGAGCTACACACAACAAACTTTCAGTAGGAAAAGAAAGGACCCTCTTTCCTATCATGCTAGCGTGGTATCCGAAGCAAACCGTAAGCACAGTTGGTAGTACATTGCTGTGGTGAGGTGCGTTTCACCACAACACTGCCCGATTCCCCTCTCCGCGGCAGCACGGCATGATCGGGCGGCGGTGCCTAGCCCACCGAGGTCACTCGCGGCGCTTCTACCCGTCTGCCACCGGCACATACCAGCCCCCTGCTTACGGGTTGCTAAGGATAACACGTTTCCATGGAAGGATTGAGTCTCACGGAAATTGAAATAACTTATCTTTTATTCTCCTGGCGACGATTCTCACACCCTATTACAGAACACTAGCCCCCTGGGCGTGCTTTAACGGATCCGACGTTTGCGATTCATGTTTGTAATCAGGGGTAGAATTTCCGAAGATTCTCGATGTTCTAGGCATTGCCTTCCGGCCGGCCTTGCTCGTCCTCCAGGTACACCGTTCCGGGTTTCAGGGTATGTGTCACCCGGAAGGGTCCTTCCCACTTTGATGACATTTTGTTCAGGCCTTGCATGCTTTGCCTCTTGCGGAGTACCATGTCTCCGGGTTCCAGCTCCCGCGAGCGAACATGACGACTGTGGTATCGGCGGAGTCCTTGTTGGTACCGAGCTGACCATAAGGAGGCCTGGCACCTTCCCTCTTCCAGCAGGTTTATGTCATCTATCCTCCGCTCTTCTTGTGTGTTCTCCTCGTATGCGAGCACCCGGGGTGATCCGTACTTGAGTTCTGATGGCAGGACAGCCTCAGCTCCGTAGACGAGGAAGAATGGTGTCTCTCCAGTGGCTCTGCTCGGTGTTGTTCTGAGTGACCACAACACGCTTGGTAGGTGATTAATCCAGTTTTTTGCCTTGTTCTCCAGCTTGTCAAAGGCCTTGGTCTTCAATCCCTTGAGAACTTATGCATTTGCTCGCTCTACTTGCCCGTTGCTTTTTGGGTAGGACACCGAGGCGAAACATACCTTGATGCCCATTTCTTCGCAGAAGTTGAGGAAGGCTTTGCTTGTGAACTGGGTGCCGTTGTCGGTGATGATTCTGTTGGGTACTCCAAACCGGTAGATGATTCCTTCGATGAACTTGATGGCGGCCTAAGCCGTCTGGCGTGGAACTGACATTGCTTCCACCCACTTTGTGAACTTGTTGATTGCCACGAACAGGTATTCGTGTCCTCCCACAGACTTTGGTATCTTGCCGACGATGTCCAGTCCCCAGACCGCGAACGGCCAGGAGATTGGTATCGGCTGCAATGCTTGCGCTGGCTGGTGCGTGTTCTTGGCGTAGTACTGGCAAGCTTCACAGGTCTTGACTAGCTGTTCCGCGTCATGAAGTACCGCTGGCCAGTAGAACCCTTGACGGAATACCTTCCCCGCCAAGGATCTCGAAGCCACATGACTTGAGCACATCCCCTCGTGTATGTCCCTCATGTGAGATCCTGGCTCGGGGCTTAATAGGAAAGATAGAATACTCATATCAACAAGTTGCAACTTCTTTTCCGGAAGCTCATTCACAAAGAACTCCAAGGTTAAGCGTGCTTGGCCCGGAGCAATTTGAGGATGGGTGACCGACTGGGAAGTTCTTCCCGGGTGTGCACGAGTGAGGACAAAGTGCGCCAAAAAGATTAGTGTTGGTCTGTGGGGCCAGTCTAGAGATCCTAGAGAGCTGCCAGACGTAACAGGCGCCGGTCCGGGAGTGACCGGGGTGTTACAATTGGTATCAGAGCCGACCCTTGCGGTAACTCAGGCGTGTGCGGGTCAGATGCGCGGACATGTGGAGCATGTGCCGGCACTGGACGCACAGACGGGTGCCAAGAGGGGACGTTCCTGGACTAGGGTTGACCGACGAGGGCGTCGGTCTTCTAAGGGGGGAAGGATGTGAGATCCTGGCTCAGGGCTTAATAGGAAAGATAGAATACTCATATCAACAAGTTGCAACTTCTTTTCCGGAAGCTCATTCACAAAGAACTCCGAGGTTAAGTGTGCTTGGCCCGGAGCAATTTGAGGATGGGTGACCGACCGGGATTTTTCTTTTCATTTTGGATTTTAAAACATATACGTAAAACACAATCTACTAAAGTTATTCTTTGATCTAAATTTCATCTACTAATATTTATAATACTTCAGGAGCTAATGAAACTATTTTGGTAAAATTCAATTCTCTCAATTCCTCGGCAATCGCGCCAAAAACTCGAGTTCCTTTTGGATTTCCTTTTTGATCAATTATAACCGCTGCATTGTCATCATAGCGGATTGAATCGAGAAATTGGATTGTACATCTTTCATCTTTTTTATTTTGATATCTATTTTGATACATATAAGGTGTCCTACGGATAATGCGAAGCTATTTTATGTCTGACTCAGGCCTATATGACCGATCGAATCCTAAAATTCGATTAGAAGGATAGAAAGGCCATGAGGGTGGGAAAAGAAAAATCAAATCTTTTTAATTAGTTCTCCTTTGCTTAATAGGAAAGATAGAATACTCATATCAACAAGTTGCAACTTCTTTTCCGGAAGCTCATTCACAAAGAACTCCGAGGTTAAGTGTGCTTGGCCCGGAGCAATTTGAGGATGGGTGACCGACCGGGAAGTTCTTCCCGGGTGTGCACGAGTGAGGACAAAGTGCGTAGAAAAAATTAGTGTTGGTCTGTGGGGCCAGTCTAGCGATCCTAGAGAGCTGCCAAGCGTAACAGGCGCCGGTCCGGGAGTGGCCGGGGTGTTACACCTCAGCAGTTCTCGGCCTTGTTCTTGCGAGATGCACCGTAGCTTGACTCCGTTTTCGCGCCGCCGGTAGAGCTCGCCGTCGATTAGGACATAGAGCTTTACCCGGCGGGCTACTTGCTCGGCTTCGTGGTCGTCCTCCGGGAGGACGCGCTCCACCATGTACTTGATGATGTCCTGGGCCCAGGGCGGGTGGGTCCGTTCCACCAGCAGTACCTCCTGGCCAGATGGAAGCAGAGCTTCTTCGGCCGCGGGCACTGCCGGGTCTTGGGCTTCCGGGCTGGCTTACCCGTGTTGTTGATGTAGAAGGGTTGCCAGCCTCCTTTGTCGCCGAAGAACTTGGTTTCAGCCTCTCGGGAGAGACTGAAGGTCGCTGGAGCACCTCGATGTAGATCCCGGGAGGTACCGGTTCTCGTTTGGACGCCAGTTGTGATAGCTCGTCCGCAGATGTGTTTTCCTCCCGCGGCACGTAAGCAGCTCTGAAGCTACTGAAGCGTCGCTGAAGTTTCCACACTTCTTCAACGTATGGCGCCATCTGAGGACAGGCGTACTCCTTGTTGACTTGCTTGATGACTAGCTAAGAGTCACCCTTGACGAAGATCTTGCCGATGCCGAGGCCGATGGCAGCACGAAGTCCCCCGAGCAGACCTTCGTACTCCGTCGTGTTGTTCGAGATGTTTCCTTGCAGTGCATTTGGACGACGTATTTCAGGCGTTCACCAGTTGGTGAAGTGAGGACGACCCCGGCACCTCCTTGTCCCTTGGTGTAGGAGTCGTCGAAGTGCATGATCCAGGTGTCGGGAACATCCTTCCCGGGAAGGCTCGTCTCCTCCTCCGAGTTGTCGATCACCATCTTGGTCGACTCAGCTGTGAAGTCAGCCAGCGCTTGGCTCTTGATGTTGTCCGTGTGCTCGAACTTGAGCCCGAAACCCTGAAGTTCCATGGCCCACGCCGAGATGCGTCCGGTTGCCAGCAAGTTCTCCAGAGGACTCCTCAGGTTGTACTTGGACACCACCGTGATTGGGTGCCCCTCGAAGTATGGCCTCATCTTGCGGGAGGCAATGATGATCGCTAGCAGCAGCTTCTGCATCATGGGATACCGCTCCTGACGTGGGGTTACCACGCCAAATCCCATCGGTATGTTACCTAGGGTTTCGTATAGAGGGAGAAGTTGGCGCGCTGGTAGTGTCGGACGGCTGACAAGCAAGATTACCCAGGTTCGGCCCCTCATTGTGAGGTAAACACCTACGTCCTGCTTGTCTGATCTGTATTGATGATGACGATTACAAGGTGGCCCGGAGGCTATGGTGGTGGAGATTGGATCTCTCTATGTTGCCGCCGGTGGCGGGTGTGGTGTCTAGTCTGTTTGGTTGCCCCTACCTAGCTTTATATATGCAGCCAGGTAGGGTTTACATGAGTTTGTCTTGTACTCCAAGTTGTGGCTTCTTGGGCTTCATTGGGCCGCCAGGTGGGCCTCCAAATACATCTTCGGTTGAGCTGCACCGGGTATGCCAATGGTGGGGTGCCCGGAGGGTATGCCCACGTCAGTAGCCCCCGAGTGTCTGGTCGATTCGTAGAATTGGGCAGAGACTCAGAGCAGCATGTCGAGTAGGCGTAGTCGATGCGTCGGGTACATTGATGACCTTGTGATGACCATATTAATCGTGTTTTCAGAGCAAATCACTTCCATGAAATTCAGCGCGGTTGTAAGAAACTTGATAATAATAAATCCGATGCGGGTGTAAAGAACCCAACTTTGAGAATTCCGGTGCGGGTTATAGAGAACCCGACTTTCATAAGTCCGGTGCGGGTCATAGAGAACCCGACTTTGAGAATTCCGATGCGGGTTATAAACAACCCGACTTTGATAGGTCCGGTGCGGGTTATAAAGAACCCGGCTTTGAGAAGTCCTGTGCGGGCAATAGAGAGCCCGACTTTGATAAGTCCGGTGCGGGTAAATAGAGAACCCGACTTTGAGAAGTCCGATGCGGGTTATAAACAACCCAACTTTGATAATTCCGGTGCGGGTTATAGACAACCCGACTTTAATAAGTCCGATGCGATATGGTCGACTCTGCTGAGGACCGAGCGCAAATGCAATTTTAACTCAATTCTCATCGGGTGCGCGACCAGTGCTCCCGATGGGAGTAGCCCCCGAGGCTATGTTCAATTATTTATAGTTGGGCATAGGCTCAATTTGCCTTGCTTTTTGTCGTAGTCGAGCACGTCGCGAGTGCGCTCCCGATGGGAGTGTAGGACTCGAAGAGTCTGTATCTTTGCTGTTTTGTCGGGTGCTTCCAACTCGGTAGTACGTCGAGCAGCCCTCGAGGGCTTGGTAGACTTGGAGAGTCTAGTAGGGACTCCTCCGCATTGTATCGTCCTGGAGCGAGTCGTGCCTTTAGCAATTCATTCGTATCCGTGTTTTAGGACGCTTAGTGGTGGATCTCGCACAATAAGCCTGGTACTCTCGACGGATCGGGACCAGTTAAGTGCTCTTGGGCACAAGCATTATTAGCGTACATCAAACTTGAGTCCCCAGGCTCGAGCTTGGAGGCTAGTCCCTTCGACTCCAGCCGCTTAGGATCTTACGGAGTCGAATTCGGCCTGAAAGGGTACCCAACGCATCCGTCGGGATTTTTCTTCACACCTGCTAGTGTGGCATATCTGTCAAGCTACCACGGCTGCTGCCAGTGGGCCTGGCCCTACACGACGGATCGGTGGGACTTACCTTTGCACGGTAAATGCAGCATCCGAGGGTCAGCTGTGTTTGATTCATCTCGGGAATTTTCTTTGTTTTTGCTCGGGTTAGACCGGAGTCGATAACCTTTCGAGTGCCTTTTAGTCTCTCAGTTATCGGGTGCGGCTGACCCGATGTAGTATCAGGTGCCGCGTACCCGATGTTGTATGAGGTGTCGCTGAGGCGATGTTGTTGTAGGGCCTTTACAGCGTAGACCCCGAGTATCGGGTGCCGCTGACCCGATGTAGTATCGGGTGCCGCTGAGGCGATGTTGTTGTAGGGCCTTTACAGCGTAGCCCCCGAGTATCAGGTGCCGCTGACCCGATGTAGTATCGGGTGCCGCTGAGGCGATGTTGTATCGGGTGCCGCTGAGGCGATGTTGTTGTAGGGCCTTTACAGCGTAGCCCCTGAGTATCGAGTGCCGCTGACCCGATGTAGTATCGGGTGCCACTGAGGCGATGTAGTATCAGGTTCCGCTGAGGGACTCGACGCGGCGGACGGAGTCAGCGCGGCGGAGTAGATGCGAGGGAATCGATGCGGCGGACCGGAGTCAACGCGGCAGAGTAGATGCTAAGGACTCGACGCGGCGGACCGGAGTCAACGCGGCGGAGTAGATGCTAAGGACTCGACGCGGCGGACCGGAGTCAACGTGGCGGAGTATATGCGAGGGACTCGACGCGCCGGACCGGAGTCAACGCGGCGGAGTAGATGCTAAGGACTCGACGCGGCGGACCGGAGTCAACGCGGCGGAGTAGATGCTAAGGACTCGACGCGGCGGACCGGAGTCAACGCGGCGGAGTATATGCTAAGGACTCGACGCGGCGGACCGGAGTCAACGTGGCGGAGTATATGCGAGGGACTCGACGCGGCGGACCGGAGTCAACGCGGCGGAGTAGATGCTAAGGACTCGACGCGGCGGACCGGAGTCAACGCGGCGGAGTAGATGCTAAGGACTCGACGTGGCAGACCGGAGTCAACGTGGCGGAGTATATGCGAGGGACTCGACGCGGCGGACCGGAGTCAACGCGGCAGAGTAGATGCGAGGGACTCGGCGCGCGACTGCAACGTTCAGCCCCCGAGTCTATCTTCTCGAGCCGGCGAGGTGGAGTAGTTTGTTGTTGTTGATGATGTCGAAATGCCAACCCCCGAGGGTATGTGGTGCCCTTCTAGGGAGCAAGCTCTTTGCGAAGCAGATGTAGTGGACTCGACGCGGCGGACAGAGTCGACGCGGCGGAGTGGATGTAATGTTGAAGGAGTCGACGCTTGACTATACAGGGGCGAGAGTGTTCAGCCCTCGGGTCTATCTCGTCGAATCAGCGGGTGGTGCTTCTGCAATAGCTGAAAGGAAAAAATCCTTGTACATTGTGCGGCGCAGCTCCGAGTGTCGGGGTGCGGCCAAAGCAGATTATATATATACGGCTAAGTAGCCTTATTGATTAAAGAAATTAAATACGAAAACGACTTAGCTGTTGATGACGCGTAGGCCTTAGTATGGCGTTTAAGCTGGAACGGCGTGTTGTTGACGTTCACGGCGGAGTCGGTGTAGCAGGAGGGGATGTCGAGTCCGCCTGACCCGATGGCCGGCCTGTTGATTGTGTCGCTGTTGATGACGTGAAGCACATCTACGACCGTCGGCTCGTCAAAGACGGCGCGGTCTGAGCTAGACTGGGCAAAGTTGTAGACGATCGTGTTGTCGACGAAGCCGGTAGTGATGCTGACGAGATCGAAGCGTTGATGTCGGTTGCGGTTGTCCGTGATGGGAACAGAGTCGATAGTGGCGAGTCGGTGACGGTGGCAACCGCCGGGCGTCAACTCGTCAAAGGCGAGGTCTTCCAAATCCTTCTGACCGGGATGTTGGTTGACGTACAAGCTTATCGTCTGGCGACAGCAGATAGCCAATCGGATATGCCTTGAACTGATCCGTGCGAATACAGCGATCATCAGATGCACACTCAGATTCATCGGTCTGCATGTGGCTTTGAGATTTTCTCCGCTTCCAGCTATCGTCATTTGCCGCGTATAGGCATGATCGTCAGAAAATTCTTCTGATTCCGATCTATGGAAAATCTACCAATATCATAATGCAAGTGGGAAGTAAAATATTCCTATGAAAGATCTAGATCGTGCACAGCAATTCAATAGAATAATAGCACCTGATTTTTTGTTTGGTAGCGCAGCAATCATAAATCCCTAAGGACTTCACGTGAATGATTAGGAGATCAATTGGATCTCGTTATCCGTGCCTGTCCCAATTTGCTTGGCTTGACGATTCATGTACGTCGAAGCAGCTGACTCGAGCAGTGCAGCATCCATCCAGCCGCCGTGTAATGCCCGGGGTTTTTCCCCAAATTAGATTTTTGTTTATTTTGCTTTTTGCAGCATCATGACATCAGCATCATCGCATCGCATATTTTTGGCAATAAAAATTATTTTTATTAAACCCTATTCTATTTTTCTAAAATTGTCGGAAAAATATTTTATCGAGACAGTCGTCTCCGTTTTTGAAAATTAATTGCCAAATTTAATTTGCAAAAGAAAAATAATTTTGAAATGCGAGAGAGTAGCCCAAATCGGCCCAAGCCCACCTAACCTCCAAAACCCTAATTCTGCCCCCTGGTTTTTTCCTTTCCCACCCCCTGCCTTTTTGCAGCCACCCTCTACTCGTTTTTCTTTTTCGCGGAACGGTCCTTCCACCTCCGCTTTTCTCTTTTTCCCCTCCTTTTTCTTTCTCTCTCCTTCTCTTTTCTCTCTTTCTCTTTTTCCTTCCCTTTTTCTTCCCCGTGGCTTCCTTCTTCCCCACCCGCGTGCTCTCCCCGTCGGTGCCCTGCTCCTCTCCACCAAGCTCGAGCCGGCCGCATCCCTCCCCGACCCGCACCATCTCCAGCCGCTCCCGTCCCCTCTCTCTCCCCTCCAATCCCCTCCTCGTCCACCTCCTCCGGTCGTGGCCGACCTCCACCTCGTGCTCCTCCCGGCCCGGCTCGCCGCCGGCCGCCAGCTCCTCTCCTCCTCAGCTCCGGCCTCCCCCTATCCGTGCCCGCGCGCCTCCCTTCCCCGAGCCCGTGCTCTCCCGCGCCTGCTCTGGCGCGCATCCGCATCCTTCCGTCGCCGCGCGTCCTCTGCCGCCCGGCGCCATCGCCTCGTCGCCTCCTGGGCCGCGCCGGCCCCTTCTCCTCCCGGCCACGCGGGCTTCTGCTCGACCCCGCCTAGTGCCCACCGAGCTCCTCCGCTGGCCTTTCCTCCCGTCGCAGGCTGCCATCGGCCGCACCCTTGCTGCTCCGCCATGGCCGTCTCCGAGCCATACCTCCTCCTGGTCCGCGCCCGCTCGCTGCAGCCTGCCGTCCTCCTCCTTGACCTGTGGCCAATCGTGCTGGAGTTGCCGTGCCTCTGCTTCCCGTTTCCCCGACGCGTCTCCTGTGTGTGCCCTGTTCGTGACTGCTCGCAACGTGTTTGACACAATTCCCGCAAGGACCCGGTGTCCTTTTCCGTTCCCGGTGACCATGTCTGTGTCCCCGACGCCCGTTGCCCATTCCCGATGAGTTCCCCGATCCCATTCCCATTTGTTTCCCGATGCCGGTTTCCCGACGGGAAGTTTCCCGGTCGTTCCCCGTTTTCCCCGACGTGAAGCACCGTGAAGCCGTTCCTCCGCTTCGCGTTGCCGATGCGCCGATGTTCTCCGATGCTTGAGAACCTCGCCGTGACCGCTGCCCGTCGACAAGGTCTACCTCGACACCGAAACCCGCCAAGTTCTCCGATGCCGTGAACCCGAAGACCGAGTACCCCGATGCCGTGGAACCCCGACGACCCCGAAGCCCGGAACGCCAAGGTCCGCCACGACGACGACCCGAGTACGACTACTTCCACGACGTCGACTACCACGACTACTTCGACTCCGGACGGCCGTCTACTTCGACTACCTCGACTACTTCGACTACTTCGGCTACTTCGACTACGACGACTACTTCGACTACTTCCTCCCCGGTCCGAAGATGACAACCCCGAATCCGAAGTTCCTCGTTCCGATGTGTGACCCCAACCCTAACCCTATACCATATATCCGTATCTTATAAAATCATGCATGCCTAATTAACATCGCACCTTTATCCATTTAGTCGAATTAATCCAACTTTAATTATGGGTTTTGTCCGGTGTATCTATGTTATGCACCGAACCCATTTAAATTGCTTTGTCATGTGTTAGGGAATAAAATTGGACAACCTTTAATTTGTCATGCATGCATTGCATCAACATGCCGATTCTTTTGCCGTAGTAGTAAAATGCATCTTTTTTTCCGTTGTTCCAGTGTTCGTTGCTTCTTTGGGAATAGGCCGATGAGTTGATGTGAGCAACGACAGGTTCTGCTACCTCTACCGGATTGCAGGCAAGTGATACTCCCTTGCTATCTTCGCTTGTTTTCTGTCTCTCACTCGTCCTATCTTTTGTTCCTTGCTAGCCTTATGGATCGATGCTTGTGTCCCGATCCTATATGTATGTTTACCTTGCAGCCATGATATGCCACCACCCCCACAACCTACTACCATGTAGCTTGTTTACCTTGTTGGCCTGCGAGTCGTAGCGCATGCTTAGCCTTGTCTTGCTCGAGTCTTCTATCTTTAACTAGTCTTGCTTTAATATGATAGTTGGGTTTAATTCACATGATAATCTATAATGTTTGGCGATGGGAATAATTAATAAAGATAAGGCATCGGCGGAAGGCCAATCGTGGTGATTTGTTCTGCTAGTGTCATCTAGGACCCGAGTTCTTGTCCTCTGATCCAAGAATGAGCGCACTACCCACATGTGGGAGGAAATGGGACTCCCCTCGACCTAGTACCAGATCTGCAGCCTCGTCCAGGGCGCCACAAGTAGTTCGGGAGTTTCCATTTGCGCGGCGCTATATTATATTGTTGCAGGTACACGATGGGACGCCTCCGATACGATGATGGTTACTTACGGTAGGGTTGCGGGATGGGCGTTAATCGCATGTGGAAGGAGGGGCAATCGTATGAGTGTTCCCTCCCGAAGCCGTTCACGCATCGGCTGAGTCCACCTCGGAGCTTCGGCCGGACTTTCAAGGTGGGTCAGACTTAGCTAGGTGGTTCCCTGGACTTGTGTGGTAGTGAAGGAAAGTGTAGCGTCGGACACCCTGCCAGCATACCCCGGAAGTGTGCTAATTGCATGGCGCAAAGGGTTGAAGTGTTTGTGGTTACATTTGTGCACCGCTGCAGGGTTAAATCTTTTCGAAAAGCCGTGTCCACGGTTATGGACGACTTGGTGATGATGCTGGCTAACAAGATCATAGACAACCTACACCTGATAATAATAACTTGACTAGTAAGATAGACTAATTGAATAATAACCTATAAAATTGCCAACTGTGTGAGTGCCTTTGGGCTTGCTACTCGTGGGATAAACGGGCTGGTAAGGAATTGGCTGGGTATGTTTGGTGTTAGCATAGTTGGTTACCTATGCGCTCTCTTACCCCCTCTCTATTAGACGAAAGTTGTAGCGTGTCTCTATTAGTTGTTAGTGCTGCTTGCCGCCGCCTCAATCGCTAACCCTCTTTTCCCCGGAATTCCAGCTTTGATATCTTGTGAGTATTACTTGCCAGTACTTCTACTAGTACTGACCCCTTCGGGGCTGCTATTCCAATGCAGCCAAACAGGTTTGAAGTCTGACGACGTTAGCTTGGGAATCCCTCCGACTTGGTCTGGGTAGGGATATGGTGCATTCGTTTATCTTCAGGACTCTTAGTCCAATTTGTTCCTTGTCCGTAGCCGGACGCTACCCGCTTCCGTTGTTATTTTGGATCTTTGTATTGTATCTTTTGGTCTTGACTCGGTGAGTTGTTGTTGTATATATGTTCTTTTGTGGGTTCCATCGAGAACTGTTGTAATGTTATCACAATTCCACCCGCATAACGTGTGTGTTGCGACGTGCACGTTATGCCTGGTGGGCGTCCTTTAGGATCGTTATTATGCGGATTTGGCGGTAGCGCTCGAATCTGCATAGTGCCGATCTTGGGGCGTTACACGCCGTGCCGTACCTGCTAACTCACGCCCGCACACACTGACGATTCTTGTCTGCTATGCTGCCGCTGCTCCCTCGTCTTGGCGCGGCTGACTTGGCGAACGTAGAGATCGGATCGCACGTCACCACGCAGATCAGGGCCGCTGTCGATGAAGAAATCCAGACATGCGCGTCATGTACATGGGTAATGCTGATGTAGAGCACCCGTGCGATGATCTGGTGCGGCGAGTTGCCGCCGTTGTTGATGTAGATTGAAGCCGCCGACACCGTGATTCCAGCACGCGTTCTTCCCACAGACGGCGCCAATTGACGTGGGGTTACCACGCCAAATCCCTAGATGAGATACCTAGGGTTTCGTATAGAGAGAGAAGTTGGCGCGCTAGTAGTATCGAACGGCTGACAAGCAAGGATTTACCCAGGTTCGGCCCCTCATTGTGAGGTAAAGACCTACATCCTGCTTGTCTGATTATATTCATGGTGGTGTTACAATGGTTGGCCGCCGGTCGCGGGTGTAGTCTAGTCTGTTGTCCCGTCTCTCTAAAGGGTGCCCCTACCTGGCTTTATATATGCAACCAGGTAGGGTTTACATGAGTTGTCTTGTATTCCAAGTTGTGGCTTCTTGGGCTTCGTTTGGGCCTCCAGGTGGGTCTCCAAGTATGTCTTCGGCTGGGCCGCACCGGGTACGCCAATGGTGGGGTGCCCGGAGGGTATGCCCACGTCAGCTCCCGGGCGTCGCGCAGCACTGAGCTGACGAAGTAGACCGGGTGCTGCACCTTGCGGGTCGCCGATCCTTTGACGGTTCGACGTCCCCCACGTCCTTGGCGCTCCGGGGTGTTGTCGGAGTAGCCCCCGGCTGCGTCGCCTTGGAGTGTGTTTCTTCTTCCTCATCGCATGGCTCGATGATGACGGGAGGGGCGGGGTGCTGGGGTCCTCGGACTCCTGAACACCTGGCCGCCCCTTCTTGCTTGTCTGCCCCGGGAACGGGTCCCCGGGATGCTTGCCCTTGCTTGGATTCCTTGGAGATGCGTCGCACTCGGCCACCAGCACGGCGCTGACCACCTGGTTGGTGGCCGCGATGTACAGCAGCAGGGGCTCCTTTTCCTTTGGGGCCACGAGGACGGGTGGCGAGGCGAGGTAGCTCTTGAGTGATTGGAGAGCTTCCTCAGCCTCGGAGTTCCACTCCACGGGGCCCGATTTCTTGAGCAACTTGAAGAACGGTAAGCCCGCTCTCCAAGCCTTGAGATGAAGCGCCCGAGTGCCATTATGCACCCGTTGAGGCGCTGCACGTCCTTGACTCGCCGGGGCGCTTCCATTCGTTCGATGGCCTTGATCTTGTCGGGATTCGCCTCGATCCCCCGGTGGGAGATCAGGAAACCCAACAGTTTGCCGGACGAGACCCCGAACACGCACTTGTCGGGGCTGAGCTTGAAGTTGACCCGGCGGAGGTTGTCGAAAGTCTCGTGCAGGTCCTGGACAAGGGAGTCCTGGAACCTTGTCTTGACCACGATATCGTCGATGTAGGCTTCGACGTTGCGGCCCAGCTGGGTCCCAAGGCACGCTTGCATTGCGCGCTAGAAGGTAGCGCTGGCGTTCCGGAGGCCGAAAGGCATCCGGGTGTAGCACTAGCAGCCCCTGGGGGTGATGAAGGCCGTCTTCTCCTGGTCCTCAACCGCCATCAGGATCTGGTGGTACCCGGAGAAGGCATCCAGGAAACAAAGTGACTCGCAACTGGCTATAGAGTCCACGATCTGATCGATGCGCGGCAGAGGGAACGGGTCCTTGGGGCAGGCCTTGTTCAGGTCTGTGAAGTCGACGCAGAGTCGCAGCTTGGAGGAGTTCGGCTTTGGCACCACCACTGGGTTGGCTACCCAGGTGGGATGAGGCACCATCTTGATGACGCCGGCTTCTAGTAGCTTGTCGGTCTCGGAGACGATGAACTCCAACTTTTCCTTGCTCTGCTTCCGCAGAACTTGCTTCACGGGGCGGGCGTCCGTGTTCACCACTAGCTTGTGCTCGATCACCTCCCTTGGTACACCGGGCAAACCCGACGCTTCCCATGCGAAGACGTCAGAATTTTCCCGAAGGAAGGCGTTGAGCGCGCTTTCCTATTTGTCGGTGAGGTGGGCGCTGATGGTGACGGTGCGAGAGCCGTCACTCATGAGCGCCACCTTTTTGGTCATCTGCGGGTCGCCGCGGAATGGCGTCCTCTTGGAGACCACGGGCGCCGAGCCCCCGGGGTTCCCTCCGCCCCGAGAGTAGCATCAGCACCAGCGTCTTGCATGTCTTGTCGGGTGTCCGCCGTTGCGGCCACCGTCTGGTTCAGTTTCTGGATGAAAATATGGCGTCGTCGATGTCGGCCTTGATCCTGATCACCCCCCAAGCCGCCGGGATTTTCATCATGTTGTAGGCGAAATGGGAGACGGCCATGACTTGGCCAGCGCGGGTCGGCCGAGTATGCCGTTGTAGGGGAGCGGCGTGTCGGCGATGTCGAAGATGATCTCCTTGGTGCGGAAGTTCTCGGGGCCACCAAACGTGACCGGAAGAGAGATCTTCCCCAAAGGCCATGTGATGTTCCCGTTGACGCCTTGGAACACGCCAGTGTCTTGCAGGCGGGAGAAAGGGATTTGCAAGGTGGCCAGGACCTTTGCCGTCAGCAGGTTGAGGCTGGAGCCTCCGTCGACCAGCATCTTAGTGACCTTGAAGTTGTGGATGATGGGCGACACGACTAGGGGCAGTGTCCCTACCCCGACGGTGTTGTCAGGGTGATCTTCCGGGTCGAAGGAGATGACCTGGTTAGACCACTCCAGGGGCTTTGACGGCAGCGGGGCGACCGCGTTCAGCTCCCGAACGAGTCTCTTGCCGGCGCTGTTGGAGGGAGGCAGGGAGGCTCCCCCGTGAATGCACCCGACGATGTCGTTGACCTCTTGGAATTATCCGTTGCCGCCGCCCGGAGGAGCCGGAGCGTCCCCATTGTCGGCGAACTCTGCGTTGTTTGGCCCACGTCCGCCTTGACCAACGCGCCCTTCTCCACGGCCCCCGCGTCCTCCACCACGCCCCCATCCCCGGCCGCCGCCGCCTTGGCGACCTGTGGGACAGTTCCGTGAGTAGTGTTCGTGGAGTCCGCAGTTGAAGCAGGCACCTGGGCCGGTCCCGCCTCCTTGACGTTGCGTGCGCACGGCAAGGCCGTTCACTTGACGGCAGTCCTTGAGCAGGTGATTGCCGTCGGGGTGGACATGGCACCATGGATCTTCATCCCCCTCAGAAGTCGGGGCTGGCTTGACCTTCTTGGGGAGAGGCTCGGTGATGAAGACGCGCTTGTTGGGACCGGAGTCCCGCTTCTTGCTTTTGGCGGGGATGGCCTTGTCCTCGGGTTCCTCCTCCACGGGGACCCTGACCCCCTCTTCTGCGCGGGCGCAGCGGTCTGCGAGCTCCCATAGCTCGCGGGTAGTCTCGATGCGGTGAGTGCTCAACTTCTCGCGCATCCGGGTGTGTCGGACGTTGGCGTGGAAGTACTGAATCACCAGCTCCTGCTTGATGCTTGGGATGGTGTTCATCTTCTGGGTAAAGCGTTGGATGAACTTGCGGAGAGTTTCACCCGGAAGCTGCTTGAAGTCGTGCAGGTCGCTGGGAACTCCCGGGCGCTGGTAGCCGCCCTGGAAAGCTCCCAGGAACGCCTCCTTTAGTGCCCGCTAGGATCGGATGGAGCACTTGGGGAGGTTGAGAAGCCATTACTGAGCATCTCCCTTCAGGGCCAATGGGAACCAATTGGCCATCATGACTTCGTCGGCCCCGGCAACCACTGCAGCCAGCGAGTACAGCTACAGGAAGTCCCGGGGGTTGGTGGTGCCATCGTAGCGGAGGACGTCGATCTTGAACTTCTTGGGCCAGGTGGTCTGGCGAAACTCAGGAGAAAGGGCGAGGCAGCTCTCGGCGATGTCGTCATCCTGATCTTCCCGCCGATGACGCTCTCGACGATGCTCGATGCGGGTGCGTGCATCCTCGTGGAGACGATTGTTGAGGTCGTTGCGCAGATCCAAATTGCGCGTGGAGGATGAACCAACGGAGATGGCCGGGCCGCCGTTGCGGTTAACCCGACCCGCCGTGGGAGGGTTTGCTTGAGGAGGCACGGCTTCACCTGGACGATCTCCCCGGGGAGGGTCCCGGGGTTCTCGCGCCTCTGCTCCCTTGGCTCCGGGGCTGTCGACGGTGGGGGCGTGAACGGGCTCACACCTAGGACCGCCGTCGGCGAAGTGGAGGAGTTCCTCCACTCGGGTCCGCCACTCCTGGTAGACCTTGGGGTTGTCGGTGCTGGGAGGAAACTAGATCTGAGCCTTGGCGGTGACGAGAGCGTTGTGACGGGCCTGCGCGTCGTCCGAGAGGAGAGTGCAGGACTTGGTCTTGGTGCCCTGCTGACCCTTGCCAGCGCGGGTACCCTCGCTCTTTTCTCCGGCAGAGAAGTCCTTGCCGGTGTTGCCGCCCATGCTCTTCTCCACGCCACCATCTTCACCGCCCTGGGTTGGGCCGCCTGCCCCGCCCAGAGCGTCCTTCTCCGGAGGTGGAGGAGGAGAAGCCCGGTTTGCCGCAGCAGCGCGACGCTCGCCGGTAGCCTGAGAGCGCGCAGGGGAGGCCGCCTTTGACGTCTGGACATCGGGCCTCTTCTTTGGCGCCATGGTCGACGAAGAACTTGACGCAGATCTCGACGAAGAATACGAAGCTGATGAAGAACTTGAGGAAGACGCCGACGAAGAACTCGAGGAAGATGCCGACGAAGAACTCGAGGAAGATGCCGACGAAGAAGAAATCAGCACTTGCGCCCCCTACCTGGCGCGCCAGATGTCGTGTCTTGGATCACGGACACCGGGAGTAAAGGATACCTCCTTTTTAGGTTCGGTATGGGGCGCAGAGGAGGCCGAAGAACTTCTTCCACCCGGGGGCTTCGCTCGGCGCTCGAGATCTACATACTAGCAAGCATCATAGAGACACAAGGAGTTTACCCAGGTTCGGGCCGCCCGGAGGCTAACAACCCTACTCCTGCATGTCTGGATTGAGAGGTGTACCATGGTGTAGCTTTACAAGGGTGGTTGCGGGTGAGAACCCGGGAGGTGTTGGCTAGAGGTTGAAGACGAGCAGATCCTGACCCTGAGGAGATCACCTCTCGCCTAAGCTAATCTGGGACTTGTGCGCTACCTAGCCTAGCCTCCTTCTCTTCTGGACTTGTTCTTCTTCTTTGGGTGCCTCGGTCCTCCTTTTATAGGCTAAGGGGATACCACAGGTGCACCCTTGGGGCCGGAGGGGTTTTGGCGGGAAAACCCCTCCGGGTTCTCTTTAGGAGGCGACGTGGCCTCCTCTCGTCCAAGTATTCTTCTCAGAGGGGGCAGGTGAGGCCGCCCACCCTTTCCTGAGAGGGTGGACAGAGGCTGACAACTTTTCTGCCTCTGCCTCCCCCCCTTTGGCGCCTCCATCTTCTTGGCGCCCAAGTCTTCTAGGAGCTTCCAGCCAGAGCTGGCAAGCTTATCCTCTTCGCGCACCGGAGGTTGGTTCCCGGGAATGAGCCTAGCCTCCTACCGGGCGCCGGGTCCCCGGGACCTCCGTGCCTGCTTCCGGGTCGAGGGGGGCCCCGGAGGGTCCCCGAGTCCTTGGCCTTGGTTGTCGCTGTCGCACGCGTCGGGACGCCGTGGGGCAGATGGGGGGCCCATCTGCTAGTCTTGAGTCTTGGCCTTGAGTGCCTCCTTGGTGGGCCCATGTGCGATGGACCCACTTTGACCGCATCAGGGGAACCCTATGTTCCACTGTTGCGACAGTATTGAAGCAAACCCAGAGAAAATCAAGGCTATTCACAACTTGCAGAAGCCGACTTGTCTAAAAGACGTTCAGAAACTCGCTGGTTGTGTAGCAGCTCTAAGCAGATTCATCTCAAGACTCGGAGAGAAGGCGGGTCCTCTCTACCGACTCCTGAAGAAATCAGACAAATTCTTATGGGACAAAGAAGCCGACGATGCTTTTGAGGGCTTGAAGAAAACCCTATCATCAGCACCAGTGCTTGCAGCTCCTACAGATAAGGAGCCCATGCTATTATATGTGGCTGCCAATGAAAGAGTTGTCAGCGCAATAGTGGTTGTGGAGTGTTCAGAGGAAGGAAAAGAGCATCCAGTACAGAGGCATGTTTACTATATCAGTGAAGTCCTCACAGATTCAAAGCAAAGGTACCCTCAATGGCAGAAGCTAGTTTATGGAGTTTTTCTTGCAAGTAGAAAACTCAAGCACTATTTCCAAGAGCATCCAATCAAAGTGGTGAGCTCAGCACCACTAGCTGATATAATACGCAACAGAGATGCAACAGGGCGAGTTGCCAAGTGGGCAATTGAATTGGGTCCTTATCATATTACATATGAGCCTAGGACAGCCATTAAATATCAAGCTTTGGTCGACTTCGTCAATGACTGGACTGACTTTACATCCTCACCAAGTTCACCCTGCACTAAATATTGGACAATGCACTTCGACGGGTCCAGACAGCTAGAAGGCTCAGGAGCCGGCGTGGTTTTAACTTCACCGAAAGGAGATAAGTTGGCATATGTCCTTCAGTTGCATTTTGATTGTACAAACAACATGGCAGAGTATGAGGCTTTGCTACATGGACTCCGTCTTGCCAAGGAGATGAACATCAAGCGTATCAGGTGCTTCGGGGACTCAGACCTCGTGGCACAGCAAGTATCTCGAACCTGGGACTCGAAGGATGCGAATATGGCGGCTTACAGAAGAGCAGTCGAACAGATAGCCGGGTTCTTTTCTGGTTATCAAGTGGAGCATATTGACAGGCGCAAGAACGAGGCCGCCGATGCGTTATCACGACTCGGCTCTCGTCGAGAGAAAGTACCTCCCAACGTGTTTCTGGATGAACTCCATCATCTGTCAGTTAGGTTACCTTCAGAGGAGGAGTTAGCCTTCCCAGACCCAGAGTCAGCACTTGTGGCAGCAGTACGGGCAGTCCCAGCATGGACAGAGCCCTACCTCGCATATCTCCTCCGAGGCAAACTGCCAGAGGATGAAGTCAAACAGAGACAACTCATTAGACGATGCAAGTCCTACACAGTCATTGACAGCGAGTTGTAAAGAAGAAGTACCACTAGAGTCTACCAGAGATGTGTGTCTCCAGAAGAGGGCAGGCAAATCTTGCAAGAAATCCACGCAGGTGATTGTGGTCATCATGCATCCACTAGATCCTTGGTGTCAAAAGCTTTCAGACACGGGTTCTTTTGGTTGACAGCGCATTTGGACGCAGAAAAGATAGTGCGAGTTTGTGATGGATGCCAAAGGTACGCAAGGCAAGACCACGTGCCAGCCCAAGAACTCAGAACTATTCCTATCACTTGGCCGTTTGCAGTTTGGGGGCTTGACATGGTGGGTCCTTTCTCAAAGTCGCCCTGTCAGAAGACCCACCTGCTAGTAGCCATTGACAAGTTCACCAAGTGGGTGGAAGTCGAACCCGTAAGCCGAGTCGACGGAGCATCAGCAGTGAGGTTTTTCAAGAAGATAGCCACACGCTTCAGATATCCTCACAGCATCATTACAGATAATGGTACCAACTTATCAGTTGGAGAGATGGCCAAGTTCTGTGGAGAGAGCAACATCAGACTCGACCTAGCCTCAGTGGCACACCCACAGTCCAATGGACAAGCAGAGAGGGCAAATCAGGAGTTGCTTAAGGGAATAAAACCCCGACTTTGAGTCCCCCTGTTAAGAGCCGCCAGGTGTTGGGTTGAGGAGCTGCCTGCAGTACTTTGGAGTACAAGGACGACTCCTAACAGATCTACTGGCTTCACACCTTTCTTCATGGTGTATGGAGCAGAAGCCGTCCTAGCTAGCGACTTGCTGCATGACTCGCCACGAGTCGCCAATTATGTCGAGACAGAGAATGAACTCGCTTATCAGGACTCGATGGACGCACTCGAAGAAGCAAGGGAGTTAGCCCTTGAGAGATCAGCAGTTAATCAGCAGGACTTACGGCGATATCATGCTCGTCGAATCAAGACTCGAACTTTCCAAGAGGGTGACTTAGTGCTTCGCCTAGTCCAAAACAGGGAAGGGATGCACAAGTTATCTCCACCATGGGAAGGACCGTTCGTCATAAGCAAGAATTTGCACAATGGGTCGTACTATCTAATGGATGTACAAGAGCCGGCAAGTGAAAGTAAAGGAGCTGACACAGCTCATACGCTAGATCCCTATGCAGAGGCAAAAAGGCCATGGAACATAGCTCAGTTGCGTCCCTACTACAGCTAAATTGTAATAGTTTTATGAGTTAAAAGGCAAAGAGCCCAATAAGCCATGCCCAGATGTAATCAAATTGTTATGATCAAAGGAAATAAAGACGGCTTCTCTGAATATGAGTTCTTTAGTCGAGTCACCTAGTGAGTGCGCTTTATTCTTTATTTTTGTTCATCAGGTTCTTAGGGGCTTGCTTTTCAGAGAAAAAAAGTAAAGCTTAGACCCTTGAACCCGGCTCAGTAGCCAAACTTTTCCTAATTTATTCGCTGGTAAGTTAGATGCATCCTGCACAATATGAATAATCTATAGGAATGACTTGTCTCTAACTCTTATGAATCCTAAAGGACATAAGAAGTTGGGAGCTTGTCAGCACAAACTGTAAGAGAAGTCATGCAGGGCCTACTTATTCATCAGTGGATAATTAGATGGGTTACAAGAACCAAACAATGACTTGCATAGATAAGACATATCAACATCACAGTGGAACAAGCAAGTCATTACAAGCCGATTGGCACAATTTCAAAACAACTAGTTCAAAAAAAAACAAAAAGTTCTACACCAGTAGTGCAGCATTACAAAAAGTATAAAAAATCATTCAAAGGATGATCCTTCAGAGGAGTCGACTTCTCGGCTGGAACTGGGGAGTCCTTCTTGGCAGGAGATTTGTCCTTAGCTTGTGCGGCAGAGGCACAAGCCGGCTTCACAGGAGGCTTACTGGCAATGATGGGGGGATACTTTATAGGTAGGCCCATGGACCCGGAAAGTAGACCCGCCAAGACCAAGAATGATGGGGGGATACTTTATAGGTAGGCCCATGGACCCGGAAAGTAGACCCGCCAAGACCAAGAAGGCCAATGCCGAGTCACGAGGCAAGTCACATGGGCTGGGCTGGAGACAAGCCGACCAAGGCCCGTGTGGAGAAAGAGGCTCATCCAAAGAGGAGTCCAAGTACAACCCGGAGTCTAACTTGGAAGACCAAGACGTAGAGTAGGACTCCGTGTTCTAGTGTGACTCGGTATAAGCTGTAAGTCCAGGGACCCGGCAGGCTTTATAAGCGGGGTCCTGGACCTTAGATCGAGGAGCAAGTTAGAGAGATAAGCTTCAACCAGTAGAGAGAAACCCTAGCCACCAGAGAGAAGTCGCCGGCTCCTGAGTTGTAGGAGCCGGGTCCTTGTAATCGAGATACAATCAAGAGCAATAACATAGAAGCAGGAAGTAGGTCTTTACCTCTAATCAGAGGGGCCGAACCTGGGTAAATCCTTGTTCCTTGACGAGATTAACCGTTCCCACGTACTTCAATCACCAATGGCCCCAGAACTCATCTTCCCGGAGGAAGAACTTGCCGTGACAACCCCACGACAGTTTTTTTTTGAATATAAAGGACTGTGAGGCAAAAGCCCCACAGCATTTTATTGAAAGCATAAAAGAATTACAGAATATTTACATGCTGACAGAAAAGAGCAAGAAAAGACCTACCTATACAAACTAAAGTATCAAACAACAAGTTACATGAGGCTGCCTATCCAGGCCTTTAGAGCAGATTGATGCTTGGTTTTAATCCGATGCACAAGCATGGATATATCATGAACGAACTCCCTCCTCCAAGCAGCAAAGGAAGGCCTTTTTGCTTCAAAAATTTTCCCATTTCTCTGTTTCCATATATTCCATGCTGCTAACATTATTACCTCAGTGAAAAAAGGCTGCTTAAAATCCGACCTTGCCCTAGAGACAGCAGCTTGCAAATCGTCACTAAGAGTCCAGTCTATCTGCAAATAAGTCCAAATCCTATGACTAAAGTTGCATTGGAAGAACAAATGGAACCTATCTTCATGATGTCCACCAGGGCAGAGAACACATGAAAAATCTGAGGTTACTTGCCAATGTCTTCTTTGCAAAAGATCCTTGGTATTTAATCTGTCATTGAGGAGCAGCCAAGCAAAGAACTTAATTCTCATCATGCAAGAAGACTTCCAAATCCACTTTGACACTGGCATGGGGTCTAGATGAGCATGAAGATGCCTATAATACCTTGCTGCAGAGAAAAAAGGCCCCCAAGGATAAGACCATTTGTCATCATCAATAGACAAGGGGTTCATTGCCATCTTAGCAGTTAAATCCTGGAGCTCATCATATGCTTGACTTGACAAAGGCAGATAGAACATAGAAAGCAGATCCTGCTGACCATACACCTCAGCTGCAGAGGAGCTCTTGTCAAGTACATAGGAATATAACCTGGGATATCTAAGCGAGAGGGGCTCGGCAGACCCAGCAAAAACCCATGAGTCCTCCCAAAATAAGAAGGAGTTTCCTTTTCCAGGTTGAATCGTAGCAATCAACCGAAACTTCTCCACTAGTTTCATGATATCACGCCACCAAAAGGAGCCACATAGATTCTGCGCATGAGGAACACTCTCCTCATAATGTGCACTCCATACTAAGCTTACCCAAGGAACATCAGATTTGTTATAAAATTTATGGAGGTGTTTTAAAAGCAGAGCCTCATTCTGCTTCGGGAAATTAATTATCCCAACCCCACCTGACTCCTTGGGCTTACACAACATATCCCAGGCTGCAAGAGACTGCTTCGGAGTATCAGAGTTCCCTCTCCAAAGGCATTGCCTCAACACCCTATCCATCTGCTTCACAATCCCTGCAGGCAACTGTAACGAACACAGAAAATAGATAGGCATAGAAGCCAGGGCTGAATTCACCAACTGTAGCCTAGCACCCTGTGAAAGGAAAGAGGAGGTAGAGCATAGCCTCCTCTCCAATCTGGTTACAATTGGCATTAGGTCCAGAATTTTAGGCCTAGTGGTTCCAAGTGGCAGACCAAGGTAGGCAAACGGCAGTGAATCCACCTGACAGCCAAAAGCAGAAGCTAACTGATTAACTGTATCCCCAGGCACATTGATGGGCACCATACTCGACTTGTGGTAGTTCACCTTTAAACCAGTAGAAACAGAGAATTTCATCAACATCTCTTTCATTACAATCACTTGTTCGAGGTCAGCCGGCATGATCAGTAAAGTATCATCTGCATATTGTATTATGGGATAATCTTCATCATTAGTTACAATTGGCAGTGCAATATCCCCTTGGTGCAGCAAATCATTGACCACAACCTGCAGCAACTCTGATCCAAGCACATATAGCAAGGGTGACAAAGGGTCACCTTGCCTGACCCCTCTTCTGCACTGGAATTGCTTGCCTGGTACACCATTTAACAGAATCTGAGAGGTACCAGTAGACAAGATATTCCTGACCCATCTTAGCCACTTTTCATTGAAACCCATACACTTCATAACACTCAGGATAGCTTCATGTTCAATGGTATCAAAAGCTTTTGCAAAATCTAGCTTGAGGATAATAATTGGCTTCTTGGAAGCATGACAGAGATGCAAGTATTCAAAAGCCCAGGACACACAATCCTGAATGGATCTGTCCTTGAGGAAACCATACTGGTTCTTGTGAATACATCTGAGAATGTGTTTCTGAAGCCTATTAGCTGCCAATTTGGTTAAAAACTTGAAGCACACATTTGTCAATGAAATGGGCCTGAAATCATTGACATCCTCAGGGCTATTGACTTTGGGAACCAAAGTGATATATGACCCATTTATACTCTGCAAGTTTATCTTTTCCTCCTGGAAATCCCTTGCTAACTTATAAAAATCATCCTTGATAATAGGCCAACACTTCTTAAGAAACAGTCCATTGAAACCATCTGGCCCAGGTGCCTTATGGGCTGGCATCTCTTTCACCACTAAGTTCATTTCATCAGTTGTGAAGGGTTCAGTTAGGATATCAAGGCCATCTACTTTCCTGATTAACCTTGGTAGGTCAAATTGCATATCAATCCCATCAGACCGTCCCATTCTATCCTTGTAACAAGACCAGAGCATACCAGCCATCTCATTGTGATCAGATACTGTTCTACCTCCTTCATCTTTTAGCATTGCAATGGTATTCTTTCTATATCTGTTAGTTGCCATGGCATGGAAGAACCTAGTATTATCCTCAGATAATTTGATCCACCTCACAGTACATCTCTTTCTCCAATACCGGCACTCAATCAGTAACAATTCCTCCAGATGTAACTTCACAATTTTCCTGAAATTGAATTCTGTGGTATATAGGGGCCTCATCTCTTCGAGCTCATCCAAAATAAAGATTACCTTGTTGCAATTCTGAATCAAGATCTTTAACTTAGACAGGGATAAATGCCATTTCTTTAACACATATCGCAAAGACTTGAACTTGTCTGCCATGATAGCTGCACTAGTCTGCTTTTTGGAATCCTTATTCCATGAATCCTTTACCACTTCCATGAAGCCCGGCTGGTTAACCCAGAAACTTTCAAATCTGAAGATATTGGCTTTAGGGATAGAGGTGCTAATGTTCACAACACAAGGGACATGATCTGAAGAAGACTTTGCAAGGGGCAACACAGTAGTATTTGGATAGATAGAGGTCCAGTTGGGAGAAGTAAAAAACCAGTCAAGCTGCTCAAGTAAAGGTTGTTCCTGCATATTGGACCAAGTGAAAGATCTACCCTTGAGAGGTAGTTCAATGAGACCCAAATGCCCAATAATGTCATTGAAGAGAAACATTTCATTAGCATCCCCTCCTGGCTTGTTTCTATTTTCCTCTGAGCGTATAAAGTTAAAGTCACCAATCAACAGCCAGTTACTCATAATAGGTATTTGGAGGTTATAAAGCCAAGACACAAAATCCTCCCTTTTAGCACCATGACAAGGGCCATAGACAGTCACCAAAGTCCATGTCTCCCCATTATGAGCAGATGTGAACTCAATAATTATGCCAAAGGGGGTTATCTGCACCAATCTACCATCAAAAACAGATGAGTTCCACATGACCAAGATACCTCCAGATGCACCAACAGATGGGCTGTAAGCAAAATTATCGAAGCGCTTAGGGCCAAATTTTCTGATAAAACGGTGGTCAATATATTCACATTTAGTTTCTTGTAGGCAGACGATAGAGCATTGACTCTCCTCAATTTTTGAACGCACAGCAAGCTGTCTATCTTCCCCATTTAAGCCACGCACATTCCAGCATAAGACACACCAGTTTCTAGAGTGTACATTCATTAATAAAAGCCTAGTATATAAAGTGCATGACTGCCACTAGCATAGCTAAGTGACCAGAATACAGACCCAGCAGTAGACAACTGACAAAATAAACCCCTGAGATAAGTACCATAACAAGAACAGCCAAACAAAAGAACACAGGTAGCTGCCCCTCCCACACACAGATAAGATTTAGTTGCCTCCATCAGAACTCTTTGTATTTACAGTTGTGGAGGAGGAGGCCTTAAGCTTGTCCTCAGTGAGCTTGCTGGCTTCAATCCCCAAAGCCTCTCCAACCTGCTGCATGACAGCAATAGGAGTCTCCGGAATCAGGGCTTGCCTTTCTGCACGATCTGGACTTGTCTTCTTTCTTGTCTGCTTCTTGCTCCTTTTTCTTGGAGTAGCCTGAACAGAAGAAGTGGGCCGGAAGCCATCCCTTTTTATGCTACTACGTGTGCAACGCCTAACAGTGCTGTCAACCACAGGAGTTGCAACTTCCTGGCTCTGCTCCTACTTCTGGTCACCGGTGGTGCAGAGAAAACAGGGGCCGGCAGAACCTGGTTATCAGCAACATCAAAACAAAGGGCACGAGCAACCGGCCTCTTCTTGGCTGAGAGAAGAAGTCTCTGTTCCTTGGGTTCCCCAACACCATGCTTGTCAAAACAGCAACTAAACCGTTCTTCAAAAGCTGTATCCCAAGATCTCTTAATCAGGAACACAGAAGTAATAGCAGGAAAAGTGATGGATCTTGGAATAACTTCAGATATCATGGTGGAGATCATAGGAAGAAAAGTCCTTTCCCAAAGCAAAGCTGGAGGCAATGCTGGCCCAAAAACTGTGTGTGCCATACCTACATGAATAACCTGCTGTGGCTGCTGCTGTGCCTGGACCAGATTAAGCTGCTGCTCAACTTCCATATCTGCATTGGCACCAGAGCTACTGGAGTCAATGGAGGGGTCCAAAACAATGGATCCATGAACCACTTCCACAACCTGTTGCTCCACATGTGCTGGGGTTCATCCTGTTGTTGCAGATCTTCCCCCTGCTGCTGCTGTTGCACATCCTCATGCTGCAGTGCATCCCAACCAATCTCAGGGAATTGTGGGAGAACAAACATATTGGGATTGTTCACCATGTTGCCAGGTAGAGGGTGTGGATTGCCATCAGGAGGCATGGGGTCCTCGTCAGCAGGTAGGACATCTGCAAACTCAGCACTTAGGATATAGCATGGAGCCGTCCATGTTTCCTTTACAGATCCAAGATCAGAGTAATGCCCAAAGACAACATCACGGGGGACTTGAGCAGGGGAGTTAAAAGCAGCAAAACTAGAGTTCTATCTCGCACTGCATCATCCTGGTGCCAACTAATGAACTTGCCAAAAGCAGCAATGGCATTGGTAATATCATACTCATTCCTGTAATCAAGCGGAACCCCCAACAACATCAACCAGCCCCTGCGAAAACCCTGAATAGAGTGTAAATGGGACATTTAAACATTTATAACTATATCAAAATATACCTTCTGCGTTGACTACTTCTCCTGCTATGGGTTCCACTTTAACTTGACGCAGCTGGGAAATAAACTCACAGAAAGCGATCGAATCCCTTCCCATGATATAGTTCCTAACATAAGCCTTATAGCTGGGGGGAAGCGAGCGCAGCACCCCATCTATTGCCATCTCGTCAGTTATTCATGGTTCCAAAACATCACCATAGTATAATACAGCCGGTGCATCTTACTTAGGTGCTGTTCCAAGCAAGTGTTTTCTTCCATCTTAGTTGAAAGAAATTCATCCAGGCACTCAAGTTTCCAAATTGTCTACCAAGGTTAGAATCCATGAAGGTGCATATCAGCCACTCGACTCTCAAGTAGGTGGTCTTTTGATCGTACCACTCCATATACCCTTCATAGTCAACAGTAACATCAGGGCGTTTTTCTAAAGCTTCATCTATCACGTAGAGCTCATCTCAGACGCATGTACCACTCAGCAAAGTTTGACCCATCGAGACGCAGCTCCTCAGCAAGAAACATACTACTGTAGTCTCCCATGATCTACAAGGATTTTGCAAAGACATCTTTAGGACACTTGTTTATGATAATTTTAGTTCAATTTAATCAAATTAACGAACTCCCACTAAACTCAACATCTCTCCGGTTGATTAGTGACACACGATCCAAATCCACTACACCACCACCGATCATCACGTGAGATGATGTAGTTTCAATGGTGAACAACTCAGTGTTGATCATATCATTCATATGACTCGTGTTTAACCTTTCGGTTCCGTGTTCCCGAGGCCATGTCTGTACATGCTAGGCTCGTCAAGACAACCGTAGTATTTCCGCATGTGCAAACTGGCTTGCACCCGTTGTATGTGAACGTTGAATCTATCACACCCGATCATCACGTGATGCTTCGAAACGACGAACTTTCGCAACGGCGCATACTAGGGGAGAACACTTAATTATCTTGATATTAACATGAGAGATCACCTTATCATGCTACCGTCGCGATCACATCTAAGCATAACAATAAGGTGCATAAAAGGGATTAACATCACATGCAATTCATAATTGTGATATGATATGGCCTTTCTTCATATGCTCTTAGATCTCCATCTTCAAAGCACCGGCAAGATCTCCATCTCCGGCATGATCTCCATCATCTTGGCGCCATCACCATGGTTGTCCACCAACTATTGCAACTACAACTAATGCTACTCTTAGCAATAAAGCAAAGCAATTACATGGTGATTTCATTGACACGCAGGTCACATAAAATAATAGACAACCATATGGCTCCTGCCGGTTGCCGTACTCGTCGACATGCAAGTCGCGAAATATTACAAACATGATCATTGCATACATTATCACAAATCACATTGGCCATATCACATCACTTGACCCCCTCTGCAAAAACAAGTTAGACGCCTCTACTTTGTTTATGCAAATTTTACGTGGCTTGGGTCAACGAGATAGAACCGTTCTAATCTACGCAAAAACCACAACGGTGATATAATAGTTGCTTATTTACTCATCCTTTTGAAAGGCCTTCCATTGAAAATTGCATCCTCACTAAAGCAAGAGAAACAGACACCCGCCAGCCACTTATGCAAAACAAGTTGCATGTCAGTCGTGGAACCGGTCTCTCGTGCGTGGACGAGTAAGGTTGGTCCGGGCCGCTTCAATCTCACAATACCGCAAAGATGCAAAGTGCACGCGAGAAGGTAGCAACATAAAATATCAACGCCCACAACTCCTTGTGTTCTAATCGCATCAACACCTACGAATAGATCTAGGCTCTGATACCACTGATGGGGTCGCAGCATGGAAAACAAAAATTTTCTACGCGGCAAAGCGGAATAAACCCCAAGGATCTAGATCTATGAGATGAAGATAGCGAAGATGAGATCCAATCTCTTACCCTCGAAGATCAACAAACGCGTTTTGTCGGTGCAGGGGTTGGCTAGTCGATCCCCGCAACTAGACTCGTCTAGTCGCGAGGAGATGTATTATCCTCGAGATCCAATCCGGTGAAGTGCAGCAACGGGCAGCACCTCCGCGGCGTCCACACGTACAGCTCGATGAAGACGTCGACTCCTTGATCCCGCAAGCGAGACGACGTGGCCTTGATGATCTCAGCAGCACGACGGTAGTGCCGGTGATGACGATCTCCGCGAGCAGGGCTTCGCCAAGCCAAGCAAGAGGAGAGGGAGAGGAGCAAGGTGGCGCAGCCCCTAGGGCAAGGGGGTGCGGCTAGGTGTGGAGGAGAGGTGGCAGCCCTTCGGGGAAGGGGTGCGGCTAGGGTTGATGGGAGAGAGGGGGGTGCGGCTAGGGGGGGCAGCCTCCAAGGTTGTGTTGGGCCCCCCCCTCCCCTCCTTATATAGGTGGCGGCTAGGGCAAGGGCAGGGCCGGCCGGCCCCCCTCTTGTCTTGCCCCCCAAGTTGGAGTCCAACAAGGACTCCTCCTTGGGCCCCTTTCCTAAAGGGGGGAGCCCACCTAGTCCAACTAGGAGTGGGACTCCCCCCCTTGTGCCGCACCACCCATATGGGCTTAGGTGGTGCGCCCCACCAGGTGGTGGCAGCACCCCTTTGCACCATGTGGGCCCCATACAAAATATGGTCCCACTTCTAGACCCTTCTAGAACACTCCGGAACCTTCCGGTACCCTTAAATAATTTCCGGAACTTTTCCGAAACCTCCGGAAACCACTTTCCATATATGAATCTTATTCTCCGGACTCCTCGTGACGTCCGGGATCCCATCCGAGACTCCGAATCACCATTCGTTCACTTCATCATTTAATTCATCGCAAAACCTAATTTCATCGGAACGTTAAGTGTGTGACCCTACGGGTTCGAGAATGCATAGACATGATCATATCAATAATTAATAGCGGGACCGGGATGTCCATATTAATTCCTATACACTCAACGAAAACCTTTTCTCGATTGAACCACGATGCCGGAGATTCAATTAATCTCATATACGATTCCCTTTGTCTCACGATATTTTACTTGCCCGAGATATAATCGTTGACATCCCCATGTCTAGTTTAATCTCGTTACCGGCAAGTTCTCTTTACTCGTCCATAATATAGGATCCCGGTGATTACAACTTAATCACATGTCTGCAGACTTTGATGCTATATTACCAAGAAGGCCTGGAGATATCTTCTCCGTCACATGGAGGGACAAATTCCACTCTTGATTCATATCACCCAACAACCCACCATCGGAGATACCTGAAAGCCACCTTTATAATCACCCAGTTACGAAGTGACGTTTGATGTCCACAAAGTATTCCTCCGTGAACGGGAGTGATATAATCTCATGGTCTAAGGAAACTATATTTGGCATATTAAAAGTGTTGACAACAAAACTTTTGTGACACGATTAATTGCAACTCTTTATTTGGGTCATGTCCATCACACCATTACTCCTAATGATATGACTCCGTTATCAAGTGACTATAACAAGTCCATAGTTAGGAAACTCTAACTATCTCTTGATCAACGAACTAGTCCTGTAGAGGCTCACTAGGGACTCCGGGTGTTTTATTCCACACATGTATTATGTTTCCATTTAATACAATTATAGCATGGATAATAAACTATTATCATAAACTTAATATGCTTAATAAACCATTTTATTATTGCCTCTAGGGCATATTCCCAACAGACAAAACATCATTCATCACGCCTTTCGGCGTCTACTATTACACAACAATGCCCTTCGGGCTCAAGAATGCGGGTGCCACCTACCAGCGCATGATGCAAAACTGCCTCAAAGAGCAAATTGGGCAAAACGTCCAAGTCTATGTTGACGATATAGTCATCAAGACTAGGAAAGAGAGAAACGCTCCTTGACTACTTGCGCGAGACCTTCGCCGCGCTCAAGAAATACAGCATCAAGATCAACCCAACAAAGTGTGTGTTCAGTGTTCCGACCGGGCAGCTGTTAGGGTACCTCGTGTCTACACGCAGTATCGAAGCGAACCCGGAGAACACAGGCACTTCTGAAGATGCCGGAGCCCTCAAAGCTTCGGTAGGTCCAGCAACTCTCCGGACGAGTAGCCGCACTCAGTCGATTCATCGGCAAATTGGGCGAAAAGGCGCTTCCGTTTTGTCAGCTGATGAAGAAGACAGAGCGGTTCGAGTGGACTCCGGAGGCCCAAGCTGCATTCATCGACCTCAAGCGCATGTTGTCAACTCCACCAATCCTTGTAGATCCTCGGGAGAAGGGAACATTATACCTCTACATAGCCGCCACGAACCGGGTGGTTAGTACAGTGCTGGTGGTCGAGCTTGCGGAAGGAGGGAGAGCCCATGGAGTGCAGAGGCCTGTATATTACCTCAGCGAGGTCCTCTCGCAGACATCCTGAACAACTCCAAGGCAACTGGCAGGGTAGACAAATGGAGCATCGAATTAGGTCCTCTGGATCTGACATACAAACACCCAACATCGATCAAAGCACAGGTCCTACCTGACTTCACCACCGAGTGGATGGAGATGCAGCTGCCCTCGGTACCTGATACATCAAGCTCATGGACCATGTACTTCGACGGCTCCAAGAGGAACGAGGGGGCAGGCGCAGGCGTCATCCTCATATCACCGAAAGGTGACAAGTTGCGCTACGTCCTGCAGATGAATTTTGAGAAACCATCCAACAATGAAGCCGAGTATGAGGCCCTGATACATGGGATGAAGATGGCCAAGGAGTGCGGCGCCGACCGCCTAATGATCTACGGAGACTCCAACTTGGTCGTACAGCAGACCATGAAGGAGTGCGACGCCGCAACAGACAACATGATCGCATATCGGAACCTGTACAACATCATGGAGGGTCACTTTGACGGCTGCGAACTCCGTCACGTTGGGCGTGCCAGCAACAAAGAGGCGGACACCCTAACAAACATCGGGTCCATGAAAACTAAAGTACCCCCCGGAGTCTTCCTAGAAAAGATAAACAAAAGGTCCATAAGGATTGCGCGGCCTATGACTCCGTTTACACCGGCACCAAGAACCCTAGAGACTAACGCCCCGAGCTCTTAGACACCCGACTCAGCAAAACCCTCGGTCGAGGTTTTCCTCATCGAGCCTATGTGGATGAAGCTATTCCTGGCATACATGCTACATCAAGAGCTTCCAGAAGACACAGTCGAAGCATGGCGTATCACTCGTCGTGCCAAAGCATTCACAATAATCAATGGAGAGATTTACAAGCGAAGCATATCGGGCATCCCCAGAGGTGCATCGCACCCGAAGACGGCAAGGCTATTCTCCTCGAGATTCATGCTGGTACATGTGGGCATCACGCCAGCAGCCGGCTTTAGTCGCCAAGGCCCTGCGTGCTGGGTTCTACTGGCCCACAACACTCCATGACGTCGAGGACATCATCAGGCGGTGTATCGGCTGCCAGAAATTCGCCACCAAGGCTCATGCGCTGCTTCGGAGTTAAAAACGATTCCCCTTGCCTAGCCATTCGCCTAGTGGGGACTTGATATAGTAGGACCACTGAGGAAATCTGCCCGCGGTGGACACACACACCTACTTGTGGCCGTTGACAAGTTTACAAAATGGATAGAGGCCATGCCAATCATAAATGCAGCAGCCACGACTGCCGTCAACTTCATCAGATCCATCATCTTTCGTTTCGGTGTCCCTCATAGCATAATCACCGATAACGGAATAAACTTTACCACTGAGGAATTCCAATACTTCTGCAAAGAGCAAGGCATCAAGCTTAATTACGCCTCGGTTGCCCACCCACAGTCCAACGGACAAGTGGAAAAGGCGAATGGCCTCGTCTGCCGCGGCGTAAAAAAGCGCCTCTTTGTGCCACTCAAGCGCGCGGCGGGTGCTTGGGTGGAGGAGCTACCCTCTGTCCTGTGGAGTCTGCGCACCACGCCTAACAAATCAACCCAGTACAGTCCATTCTTCATGGTGTACGGGGCAGAAGCAGTCCTGGCACACGACCTGCGCTTTGACGCACCTTGTGTCGTAGCATACGATGAAGATGACGCCAAAACGACACTCGAGGATGGCATCGACATGCTGGACGAAGCGCGAGACATCGCACTCGACCGCACGGCAACATACCAGCAAAGCCTACGCAACTACCATAGGTGTCGTCTGCACACAAGGTCATTTGTGGAAGGTAACCTAGTGCTCGGCTCAAGCAAAAGAAGGTGCACAAACTCGGTTCCTCATTGGAGGGACCCTTCATTATCGCAGAAGTCATCGGCGGCGGAGCATACCGCCTGAATAATGTAAGAAACGGAGAGTTCTCACACAACCCGTGAAAAGCTGCACATCTGCGACGTTTCTATGCGTAGCACAACTATCAATAAGGTTGTTCAGCCACCGATGTAATCCTTGAGACTACGTCTCCTTTAATAAAGTGCAATGTTCTGGAGTCGATATGCCGCACAACAAAAGTAATCGCCTTCGCGGCACCCGATACTTGGGGGCTGCGTTATAAAGGCCAAATAAAACAAAATAAACTCTGGAATGGCACCCGATACTCGGGGCTACACCGTTGAGGTCAAGAGAACGATAACCGCCTTAGTAGCACCCGATACTCGGGGGCGGCTATAAAGGCCAAAACAAAATAAACCTCGGAGGGGAACCCGATACCCGGGGGCTGCACCGCTGAAGCACATCAGAATAACTAAATATACAAAGAGCTAAAAGCTCGACAATAGCTTAGGCGCATCGCGCAACTACAACAAATTATTCAACTTGCATATTCTACAAGTACTTACACAGGAACAGAGCTAATCATTAGGCTCTATTTTTGGAACCTGTAAAGTTACATGGTCAAGTTGCAACTCAGTATCATGCTCCAGTTTGCCGATCAAGTCGATAGCCACACACTCTACAGCCCGGTAATGGGCTTCCATCGGCATAGGCTCACCATCAGGTTGTGGAGGAACTTCCTCTATCCTTGTCAGGCACATGTATGGGTGGCGTCTGCGCACAAACACCAAGGCATATGTTGCACCGCTGACTAGCTGGGCGCGAACAAACTCTCGTGCAGCTTCACCCTTGCGGAACCTCGCAATGAGAGCACCAAGTCCTTGCGGTTGCTCGTCCAGGGGAAACAGAGCCTTGTGCACTGCTGCTGTATTAAAATAAGTTGGGTGGTGCCCCAAGCGAAGGCGGAATTGCAGCTAGTAGCAGTTTTCCCTCGTTTAATGAACCGAGGTTTATCGAACCTGTAGGACTTTGAAATCAACAACGAGGTGAATGTTGAAGATCTCTGGCGCTTGACCTTCAACAGACGTGGACCTGCACACACTCAACCAAAATACTTTGCCCCCAAAGGCGGAAAGGTTGTCAATCTTTCCGGTCTCGCAGAAAACAAAGCGATTAATTGTATGATGAAATAGATAAAATAGAAAAGTGACCAGAGGAATAATGATAATTAAAAGCAAGTAAATGAGGTTGTAAACGATGTAAAAAGATGGACTGGGGGCCATGGGTTCACTAGTGGAGTCTCTCAACTAAATAAAATATGCATGTGATGGTGAACGAATTACAGCTAGGCAATTGAAAGATCATCACACAAACCGAATTTAGCT